>JAEQBH010005838.1:0-317335 GCA_016808115.1 Tetrastigma voinierianum
TTTAATGATGGAGGGCCAGATCTCGGCGCTAGCGTCGCGACTGCGGCGTCGCGGCGTTGCAAGAGAATCGGCGGCGTTGAGCGATCACGGCGTTGAGGCGTCACGGCGTTGGGCGTCAGCGGCGGCTCCAGCCATTTCATGCCTTTGCTTTCCTCTGCTCCAATTTGCTTACAAAATTTACTCTTTTCACCTCATTTGTACACGCATTCCACAAGGAACTTGCCATACTCGATGTCGAGCTATAAAGTCGTATTTAAATGTAGAATAACGCTTAAAAGCGTAAGGAGCCAGAGCGGGTATACCACGGAGTGTTTGAGGCACTCATCACACCCCAGGCTTAGCTTCTTGCTTGTCCCCGAGCAGAATGGACTCCTAAGCAAGGGATACACACTTACAAGACTAGAATCTAACACTAGATGGTGATGCACATGCTGATAAGTAGGGGATCAAATTGGACCCGACTCCCACTTCTTTTGATTTTAAATGAAGTTCCATGGATCTTTTTAAGTGTTCGACTTCGGAAGAACTAGGGTTCTGAAAATGAGGTAAAGTGATTGGTGCCTCGACCTCGAGGTATTCAATAGCCTTTCCCGAGGACCCTATGTCGTTGAATAAATGACCTCCTAGTGTATACCTGAGTTCAGGCACCCCCCAGGCAGGTTGACTTGCTGGTGGAGAGAATCCCCAACTACGAGAAAGGATAAGGCATACCGTTTCAATCCTAACCATACTACTCATATGAGGAACAAAACTAGTGCGTAAGTTTATGCTAAGTGTTCATGTAGCGGGATCGATTGGTGACTCCCCACCGAGTTCGTTAAGAGACACTTAAGGCGTGAGTTCCCCTCGAACTTCACCCGAACACTTAACTAAACCTAAGGGCCTAATTTGTGGGGGCACCATCTTGTCCCTTGTAGCAGACGGTGAAATTGACTCCCCGACCGAGTTGGCTCGGGGCATTAGGCTTTAAAGGCCCCTCGAATTTGTGTCAGAGGATTAAGATAGGAAGTTCCCACTTATTCTATGTCTAAGTACTCTTATCTTTTTTTTTTTTTTTTTATTTGGGGCTCGAAGGCAATCCTCTTTTATTCAAGGTGTCCCATCTCTTTGGTATTTAGAGACTCCCAGGGTTTGTTGAACTTTAGTAGTTGGTCTCGGCACCTATGCATACCCTGAAGGTCATTAGTGTGTGAGTGTGATAGGCTCATTGAGAAATAGTTTCTTGACTACCCGGAAGTGGTTCACTAAGCCTCAGCCTATTGATCCTAATTCTGAGGCATCAGGCATCATCTGCATCCGTTCTTCCATATCAATAGTGGATTCGGTCCAAAAGTGATCTTCGACTCTCAGCATGGCACACATACACATACTACCTACACATGAAACCACTACGTATAGAAATGACCTAACACAAACACAAACAGAAGCTTAACACATGACTCATCAATTTAAAATGAAAAAGTAAACTGAAACTAAACGGAAACACAAACTAACATGCTTTAACGAAACAAAACTACCGCATAAATAAGAAAATCAAAACAAAACAAAACTAATCTAACCAAAAACTCGATCACTCGATCACCACCCACACCCCCCAAACAAAATATCCAGTGTCCTCACTGGCAATAAAAAAAACAATAGAGGGTGAAGAGAACTCCCCTGGGGATCACTGTGGTGGTGGTGGTGGCGGCTGGTGGAATGCGAGAAGCTGAGCAAGGCATTTGGGTCTGAAGGAATTCAGCTAGCTGTGAAGAATAGTGGCTGGTTGGCCAACACCGTCACACATCGGTAGCGGGCGCCTCCATATCTGTGTGATGAGGACTCGGTGCTCCGGGTGCAAAATCGGAATGCATCGAGCGCTCGATCGGTGAGGCATAGGGTCCTCGAGGAGTCGGGTGTGAGGATGGAGAGTGCGCCTCAGGTGGGTGGGCTGTGGTGGTGGTGGTGGTGGAGGTGCGTTTGGGGCGGGAATTTGCCCAATGTCTCCTGGGGATCGCCCGGAGTCAAAGCCGGGCTGATGGTCGTAGGCTCGTCCTCGTCTACGGGGGCTCGTAGTAGATCGTAGGCCCCCTCAGGTCGTGGCACACCGGTTTGTCTCGCTTGACTGATATGGCCTTGATGGGGTGTAACCACGCCTCATTGTCATCGAGGGGCACCCTGGCTCGTTTGCATAAGCCATAGATGAGGAAAGGGTGCCCCAAATTCATTTTAGCGTCCCGGTTATAGAGGATAGCATCCTCTATAACCTGCCCAACATCAAAAGGGATATCCTGAATGATTGCATAGTTGAGCAGGGCACGCTTGGTTGTCACTTCACACACGTTCGTCGTCGAATGAGGCAGCGTATGATGAAGTGATGTCGGATAACAGATAAAAGGCCCGAATGTTTGGCCTTGAAGTGAATTGCATGGCCCTCAGCATTTAGTTTCCGGCTCGCTACAGGCCATTGGTGAAACCAGAGATGACCTCGGGGTAGTCGAGGTCTTTCGTAAGCCGATCAAACGGCTCCGAGGGAACATGGGCAAGATCATAATAGTGATTGATCGACTCCGCACTGAAGTCGACCAAAACACCCCTCACTCGAACCTTCTTGACGACGTGGGAGGCGAGATTGGCGTAAAATTCTCGCACCACACTCATCGCAGCTGGATGAGGTGGTTGGCAAAGTGCTCGCCATCCCTTTGCACTAATCTGTTTTAAGGAAAAATAAGTCGGGTGAGTGACCACTTCCTTGATAAGCGGGCGGTTCTTACAAATGGTCTTGCGAAGCCAGATCGGCCAGCACCCTCGTTAACGAGCCAGTGTAACATCGCATAATTTGAAATTCGAATCCTCTTTGGACCGACCAGCTTTATCTAAACAATTTTTGCCTCTTTCCAGACATTGAAAGAACGACCCAAACTCCTAGGGGGTAAAGCAATGAAAGTGCACCAAAGTTACACCCCCAACTAGGCTAGACAATTTGACAAACACCTAGAGTGCATTAGAAAAAAAAATGAAGACTAACTAAGTGCATTAGTGACCCTAAATGTGACCAAACCTAAAATAAACGAAATGACCCTAAAAATGGAACCCTAAATGGGACTCTGGGCACAAAGGCAGTGACTAGACCGGTCTGAGACCTAAGTGGAGTGTAGTGTGAATCTGAGAACTAGGCGGTCACGATGGGGACGGTGATAGTGTCGATTGGTGTGTGAGAGGTGTGTCGAGCAGTCCTGTGCTCAGTAGGTGTGGTAGGGAACTCCGGCAAGGATCGGTGTGGAGTGTCGACACAGGGAAAGCTAGGGTTTAGCGTGTGGGTAGAGGTAGAGCAAAATGAAGGTGATACGCCACACGGGGCTATAGCGAGGGCAGCGTCGGGATGTTGGGAACAGCGTCGCGGCGTTCCGATGATTGTACCAACGTCGCGACGTTTATAACCAACGTCGCGACGTTGCAGAGGATGGTGATAATCAACGTCGCGACGTTGGATCTCAACGTCGTGACGTTCCAGAGATTGCTAAAAATCAACGTCGCGACGTTGGGTATCAACGTCGCGACGTTCTAGAGGAGTTCAAAATCAACGTCGCAACGTTGGGATTGCACGTCGTGACGTTCCAGGGAGGATCAAAATCCACATCGCGACGTTGGGATCTCACGTCGCGACGTTCCAGAGAGGGGTCAAAATGACGTCGCGACGTTGCAACGTCAGCGATAGAATATGTCGCGGCGTTACGAGAGAAGGCTCAGCACAAAAATCATCACGGTCGAAGTAAAGGGGAACTCCCCTCCTACGATTGTGAATCTACGGACCTCGTCATGCGCTACATTAGCGAGGCTTGCCCAGTACTTTCGATCGTAAGGTCACACCCAAATAGACGACCGAAAGAGATACCTATTATGGATAGAACATCAAAGCAGAACAAATTAAAGCCAATAATGTAAACCATAGAAAGGGAAAATTTCAAGAAAAACAGGTTGCCTCCCGAGCGTATGTTTAATGTCGTTGGCTCGGCGTACGGATCTCAAATAATGCTCGGGGACCAGAATCTTATGACCACTCAGCGCACTTCATCGACCTTTGTCGAGGATGATGCGCATCCGCGCTGGAACTTCGCCTCAAAATGTAAGCTGCCCAGGTTGGGTGGTATTTGTGAATGTGCCTTTTTAGGGATGTGTAACCTCGGCCCAGCCATGTGAAAAGACCCAGTCCTTTGTGAAAGGCCCGGACCATCTAGACTTCGAATTTCCCTTGGAAGAGCTTTGAGGCGGGAATTAAGCGAGAGGACTTGTTGTCTGTAGTGAATTCCTTTACGGTATTGCTTGCAGTGCGGGCTTTTGTCTTTTCCTTGTAAATGGGGCGTTCTCGTAAGCTTCTTTCTGAATTCATCTAGTTCTTCGGTATAGCGGTCGCTTCTCACTGCTAAAATTACATCATCCATATTTAACTGTCGAGTTGCCCAGTAGGCTCGATGCTCCAATTCCACTGGAAGATGGCAGGCTTTACCATACACAAGTCTGAAAGGCGACATCCCCAAAGGAGTTTTAAATGATGTGCGGTACACCCAGAGTGCATCTTCGATCTTTTTAGACCAATCCTTCCTAGAACTGTTAACTGTCTTCTCTAGAATAGACTTAATTTCTCGATTAGACACCTCTGCTTGCCCATTTGACTGCGGGTGATATGCAAGAGATGTGCGATGGCGCGCACTCACATGTACTTTTCTGAAATATGTCCAAATCACCTTATTGCGAAATGAGTACCATTATCTGTGTCCAGTGCTCGAGGTTCCAATCATTGAGAATATGTGAGCTGCGAAAATTGAGCCACGACCTTGGCATCGTTAGTGCGGGTCGAGTGCTTCAACCCACTTCAAGACATAGTCTTGCCCGGCCAAGATGCAGGTTGTTTATAAGATGGAAATGGTCCATGAAATATATCCCCAGTAGGTCGAGCAGTTCTACTTCCAGAATGGGGTGCATGGGCGGTTCGTCCTTTCTAGAAATACCCCTCATTCGTTGAAATTTGTCACATGTGGATACGAAATGATGAGCATCTTTGCTGTTCTCTGACCACCAAAGTGTCCACCACATGGTAGAGTGTGGCAGTGGTTTAAAACACTGTGCATTTCATCCTCGGGCACACATCTCCGGATCACTTGGTTGGCGCAATGTCTGTAGAGGATTGGCTCCTCCCAATAGTAGTGTTTCAAGTGGGCGAAAAACCTCTTTTCACACATTGATAGTTGGAATTCACGGAGGGACGACCTTGGCTACGAATAATTCACGTGTCTATGAACCATGGAGCTGCCCTCTTGTCTTCAACAGCTAATAGATGCTCATCCGAAAAATCGTCATTCACTTGAATCATCACTTGTCCTTCGATCGTGAAGATGATGCGCCACTAAGTTCTCGTTCCCTTCTTGTCTTTAATCTCGGCGATAAATTCTTGGAGTAAAGCACCCACGAATTAAAGAGGTTTGAGGCGTCTTTTTAGTCATCAAGTATTTAATGGAAGAATGATCAGTGTGAACCACGACCTTGTTACCAATCAAATATGGTCTGAATTTGTCGAAAGCAAAGACGATAGCCAAATAGTTCTTTTACGTAGTGGCATAATTATTGAGCATCATTGGTCTGTGGCATAGTAAATTACAGAGAAAATTTTCGTTTTACGCTGACCTTTCTTGTCTCAAAGTAACCGTCACACATAAGTTCAAATGGAAAGGACCAATCGAGACCCGCGACAATAGGGCGATATCCGGCTTATCCTTGACACTGAAAATGCATGCAAACAGCTGAGATCCAGGAGGGCTCAGTGATGGGATCCCTTGGACGGAAGGTTAGACAGACGGTTTGCGTCTGAGAAGAAGTCTTTGATGAGCCTTTAATAGAATCCGGCGTGGCCTAAAACCCCGAATCCCTTTTCAGATGAAGGGTGGAGGTAGTTTCTGGTTCTTGATCTTTGCTCTGTCCCACCTCTGTTCCCTCTTGCAGAAATCAGGTGTGACTAAAAATTATTCCTCTTGTACCATAAAATGGCACTTCTCGATTGAGCCTTCAGTTGGTCTCCTCATCTTATCAAAGCCGATCAAATTTTCCCGGCAGTTGTCAAGCGAATTACCCAACAGAAAATCATCCATGAAGATCTCGATTGTCTTCGGCCATGTCGGAAAAAATGGCCATCATACATCGTTGAAAGGTGCGGCGCATTGCACGATCGAGGCATCGCTGAATGCGAATGTCCCATAGGGACATGTGAATGTCGTCTTCTCCTGATCTTCAGGGGCTATAGCGATTTGATTGTAGCCGGAATATCCATCCAAAAAGCAGTAATATTCATAACCGGCTAATCGATCTAGCATTTGATATAGGAACGGAAATGGGAAATGATCTTTTCGAGTAGCCTTATTCAGTTTCCGATAATCAATACAAATCCTCCACCCGGTGACTGTTCGAGAAGGCAGTAATATGTTGTTCTCAGTTCTTATGACAATTGTTCCTCCCTTATTCGGTACCACTTGAACTGGACTAACCCATTTACTGTCTGAAATAGGATAAATTACCTGATATCTAGCCATTTTAATACTTCCTTTGAGATTTACCTCTTTCATTGTTGGATTCAACCTCCATTTATTGTATGAAGGTTTATGCCCATCTTCTAGCGAATACGATGCATGCACGCTGGAAGAGGCGAATCCCTTTGAATCGGCTAGAGACATTGGCCCAGCATTTTATGGTCTCTAAGGACCCTCGATAACTTCTCTCCTCTAGTTCGGTCGAGGATCTTTGAGATGATCAAGTAAGGTATATGCTATTCCAAGGTATGCATACTTCAAATGGGTACAGAGTAGGGGTTTTGTTCCATCTTGGGTGGTTGTTCCACCGATGAATGCGCGTTATTAATACTAGAGATTGATATTTCTTCCTATTAGGACCGAAAGAGTCCATCCATTTAACATATTCCTCTGCCTCTTCACTCATGTTCTCAAAATCATTCTCTACTAGGCTAGCCTCCAAAGGGTCAGTGAGACCACTTTGGCTAGATTTCTGTGCCTCTTATTTGTCGTAGAAGCACGTATCACTCTGCTTGGATGTCTCCTTGCTTGAAACACGTTGAACTTGACTTGTCTTCTGCACTCTCAGTTAGTTCTCCCCTCCCGGAACATCAATCATTGCCTTGCCGGTTGTAGAAGCGGTCTACCAGTGGGTATTTCTATCTTCTTCCATATCTATCTGATGAAATCTGCTGGGAAGATAAACTTGTCAACCTTTACTAAGACATCTTCTATTACCCCTCTCGGATGCTTCAAAGATCTGTCGGCAAGCTGAAGAGTGACTGTAGTTGGACGAGCCTCACCTAATCCCAAACGTTTAAAAATAGACAAGGGCATGAGATTAATGCGGCGCGAAATCACGAAACTCTCTCGAAGATAGCATTTCGATGGTGCATGGAATAGTGAAAGCGCACGAGTCTTGAGCTTTTGCGGCCGACTTCCTCTACAGTATGTACTTTACATTCCTCGATTAAGTTAAGCGTTTTCGAAATCAGCCAATCTTCTCTTAAAATGAATGTCTTTTATAAATTTCATAGGTGGGCATGTTCGGGGCATCGGCAAATGGGATATTGATGTGTAACTTTGAATACCTCCGTGAATTGTGGCTTGTTTATCCAGCTTATGCTTCTTTAGGCGTTGTGGATATGGGGTGGTGGGTTGTCCTTTGGATTCGATTGATTTCTGAATTTGTTTCTCATTAGAAATTGTTCATAGCACATCATCGATCGGCCAGAATTTTGGATGACAGCCTCGGAGTCTCTAGCCTTTCCCATAGCGGGGATTGCCTCTGTGTTTCTAATTCCTTACCACTTCTCAGCATAACTGCTTTGACATGTTCGTTCTCATCTCTTCTTGGGTTTACTTCGGAATTGCTTGGTAAGGCACCCGGTTGTCTTTCTGTCAATAGGTTGGCCATTTGACCCATCTTCATGCCTCGAATTTCTCCATTGTCTTTGCTTGATTGTTCAATTGGGTTGCACCTTTCTGCATATTCGCCTTTGTCTCTCATTCATAAAAAGCGGGTATGTGAGGTGAGCATCATGTGAGGGCTTGTTCTAAGTCCATCTTTTTCTCGAGGAGGTGGATTCGTTCACTTTCGGGAGTGATGGCATATTGTTACGATTGTTCCTCCATCCATACCCTTGATTGTTACGATTGTTACGGTCCCGATTATTACGCCGCTATAGCCTTGATGTTGATTCGATAATTGTTCCCCCATCGCATCCTTATTCTTATTGATTACGATTGAACCTCGACACATATTAGACTGCTCTCTTGTTGGTTTCTGATTGGCATTCTGTGCTATTGTCGCATCCTCCGGAAATTCACTGTAACTCCCATGGGTTGAAGTGCGTATGGCATTTCTTTGTGCCTTCTTTATGCAGTCAATTTGCCTTAGTAAAGGTTGTCTTGACACTTGATTAACGGTTATTGAGAACCTCATTACAGCCGTGCCACCAATGAAGCTCTTGGTGTAGTCTTCTCCTGAGCCATTGATTTGTGTTAGTCGCCGGCGTCTTCCGAGGAATTTCATAAAGCGATCGTGGTTTCTTCATTAGTGCTCCTCGATGAGGCATGCGATCAACTGTTCTCGTTCACGTTCTCGGACCATTATAGAAAGTGGCATGGACTGCCATCCATCAAAGTCGATCGTGATGCGGGCACTTCATAGTAGTTCGTGAAATCACACATCCCATGCCTACGCCGGACTCCCCTCTAATTGTCCAAAGTATTGATCTCTTACGATTGTGATTTTCGAAGGTGGGAAGAACTTGGTCAGGAATTTTTGCACTAAATCGTTCCATGAGGTAAATGATCCGTTGGTACGACTTGTTAACCCGATCTTGGCTCTATCTCTAGTGAGGTGGGCAATCTCAACTGAGTGCCTCCTCGATAAACTCCATTGTACTTGGTCATTGTCGCGGACTTCAGGAAGTTGGTCATATGCGTATTTGGGTTCTCGTGAGGCGGCAGGTGGAGCAGATGTTACGAGCATCTGCAGTAAGGTGACGGACTTCAGCTCGAAGTTTGTTTGCACGAATGGTGGCCTTCTTATGGTATCGAACAACGTGGGGCGATACTTATGAGCTCTTAGCGGCATGAATGGATCATCTGTTTGTATAAGCGGCCTAGGTGTGATTCCCTTAATGATTACCATTTCGCCTCTCTCTGGGGCTCGTTTTGCTCATGTTCCAGGAATCCACACTCTTCATTGTTCTCCTTGTTTGCTTGAATTCTAATATCCCCGATCGATTCATTTGTTCTCGTATTTTTGTGTAGGATTCTTTCTGAAAGCTCAGAGATCAGACGGATGTTGGTCGACACGATTCTCGTCGGTGCATGTAGCCACTCACTTGAAATCTAAGCGCAATCACACGAAGCAATGAAGACCAATTACGGCCTTGTAATAACAAATAAAAACAAAAATTCAGTAATATCTAATTGCTTTATTCTCTATATCGATCTCGGCTTTATTCCTGAAACGACGACTCAAAAGCTTGTGGTTGGCGTGAATTGTGTAAAATGTCGCCGCTTTGTTATTTTAAAGTGCACTCGTCGCCTCAAGTAATATAGTGTCGATGGTACGGATGCTCCCGATCCACGAGGGATAGGTGGTAATTATTCTGAGATTTGCTTTTCAAATATTAACTAGATATGCGTAATGTGTGAAAGGGTACTAGTGTTGGAATGTAAACTAAACTACTGATTTGAACGAATTACTATTTAATGGAGACTAGGGTTATGTCTCCCCCTTACTTTCGATGGATTATTTCTTAAAGATGATATTATTCAGTCTATTTATGATTTATTAATGGCGAGGTGATCTTGCCTGAGATACCCTCCTCTAGAGGTGTAATTCGCTTTATCTGTGCGTAGAGTTGGGTGTATCTCTGACTCGGTACTCAATCTTAAATGTTCTCTTGTAATTGCCACCTTCGGGATCGGGAATATCTCTATTTACCGAATCAACGAAAGAACATATATATTATCCTAGATATCCTCATCTCTCTGAATCTCGGATCTCTAGTATTATCATATAATCTTGGCAAATAACATGTAATTTATCCACGGATGTAAAGTAGATGATAATAGATCATGAATCGATGAATAATATAAATGAATAACTTTAATCCATTCAAAGCGTGAGGTTGACAATACCCCAGAGTATAGATCTAGAACATAATGATCAAGAAAATACTGATGTGAGATATAATAAACATCTTTTCTAATATCCAAAACAAAGGAAAATACAAATCACAGGCTCTTCTTCGAGATCGATGTCACTCCTGCTCTGATTTCCGTGCCCTGATTCGTACAATTCCCAATGCCTCCAATTCTGAACCCCTTTTGCTTTTAATGATGGAGGGCAGATCTCACGCTAACGTCGCGACGTTACCGCTTGTTGACTTTTATAATGGTTGACCCAATGGCGCGACGTTGTGGCGTCACGACGTGGGGACGTCGCGACGTTGGAATGTCGCGACGCTCCAGCCATTTTCATGCAACACTTCCCTGCGCTCCCGATTTGCTTCCAAAATTTACTCTTTTCACCTCATTTGTACCTGCATTCACAGAACTTGCCATACTCAGATATCGAGCTATAAAAGTACGTATTTAAATGTAGAATAACGCTAAAAACATAAGACAGACGCGGGTATACCCTGAGTGTTTTAGGCACTCATCAAGCAGGTTCAGACAGGTTGAGCTCAAGGTGGGGCCCACGTGAACAAATGGCATGATGCCATTGGGTAGAAAAGTCAAAAGAGTGGAAAGAGGGACATGGAAGGCATTATTTGAAATGTTAATGAATGAGACAAAGGAATTGATGATGAAGTCTTCAGAAGGGAAAAGACAGAAATGTGCGAGGGAAGACATTTTTCTGGCAGTGAGCTTAGGTTTTGTTATTTTAGAGAGAGAGTGTGTATCTTCTCTCTAAGATCTCAGGCGATCGGACCAAGTAGAGATTTCTTCGGTAGGAAGGAAAGTCGTTTTTTCTGCGACAAGGGACAGCGTCGTTGCTGGTTTGAGTTTTTGCTGAACTTCCAGGTGAGGTGGGGTTTTATCCTACTTGTTTTACTCTTGATTTAAGTGTTTTGTAATGTTTGTGTTGGTTTGAGGCCGTGAGGGGCCGTTTGATCGGTCCCAAATCTTGGAACCGAAATGTTGGAATTTTTAGACCCATTTTGTCTTGGTCAAGTGCAGGTTTTAGGGACTGTTTTGGGTGTTGTGTGATGATTTATTAAATAAATTGTGTTTTGGTGAGTAGGAGGCCAAAAATGGCCAAGGAAATTGGTTTCAAAAAGTGGAGCCGAGGTTGGACGTGTGGGCTGCCCACGGACAGCCCACATGCTCTGTTTTTGGGACTGTTAAAATCAGTCAGGGTTGTGGTGGACCCAATCGTCCATATGTTTGTGCGCAGATTGTTGAAATGAATGGCTTGGTATTTGTGAAATAGATAGGTTAAGACATGATTTTAATGTGTTAACTAATATTACAATTATATGGAATAAAAATTGTGTTGTAAGCCATTGGAGATGATATTGTAAATTGCAGTGGTAATTGGGGATTAAGTTGATCAAAGGAAATTAATAGGTTAATGCTTGATGTGTTAACATGAGAGTCACAATTATATGGGAATATAATTGTGTGTATAAACCGTGGAGATAGATTGTGATTTGCACCAGTATGAGGCTAATTAGGTGATAGTTGGTATGTTCAAGATTACATTATGTAATTGTTGATTGAAAATATGCATATTGACATATTGTATAAATGGTTTTGAAAATAGCATAAATACATTTCATATGCAACTAGGTAACTAGAAGTTAGGTGTGGTGCATGACATGGGTTTGTAAACGGACATGGATCACGAAAGAGATTTCACGGGATGATATTTTGAAGAGTGGGTTGGAGATGGGCTGACAGATCATTTCGGATGAGGACCATAGTATTTGAAAAAGCTCACCCAGCCAAGGGTCGCCTCGGAGGGTAGTCCCAGCATATTTTACCAAATATTTCAGTAGTATATTTTCAAAAATGACAAGATTTGTTTTGAAAATGATTATTTTCTCATACATGGCTTAGGCAAGTGTGAGTGAGTTGGTGAGGACTCGTGACATGGGGTGATCATGTAAACATTCAGGTAGGATCACGTATTTACTTGAGTATGTGTTTATTTTGGAGCATTGCATATGCACTTAGGTGGAGAGTAACCCATTTAGGGTGATTCCAGCTACTCGACGTGCTTCGCCTATCCCGAGGGATTATATTTTCAGGTACGAGGGCGCTCGAGGCGACTTATTTAGAGGCTATTTTGAAGAAAGCCCGAGGTTGTAGCTGGATGCTTTTGGATTACAACATATATTTAGAATTTTAGATTTTTAATATATGTTTGTATAAAAGTGTAATCAACTATTGAATTATTGGGAGATAATTGGAATATAGTTGTGCTATTTGTTTTTACGAGTATTGGTTTATGAGCCCAAGAGGCATTTTTACTCAGGTATGGGTCTCGTGATACGAGACAAATAGATTTTCCCTTGACAGCGGGTAGTTGATTCGTGCGAGTAGGGTGATCGGAATCAACAAAATTTGTATCCTAAAGCTTCCTCTGCTGTAGTAGTCGAGCTCACTGTAGTATGGCGGTCCTAGGTCGAACACAAGGATGAGTTTTCTTCGTACAAATGATTTGAGTGAAGTAAAAAATGGTGAATTTGGTTTGGATTTTAAGGTGGTGATAAAAACAGGGGGTTGGTGGTTTGCAAGCTGAAAATAAAATGAAGAAAAATAAGAAAAAGAACTCCTTGAAGCATTGGGCTACTGGTTCTAGGTCCTAAGGCAACTGAGAGGTCCCCGGGTTCATTTTCTCGCGTTGGGGAGGATGACATATAGTCATTTCCCGAACCGGATCTTCATTTAACTTTAAAAACCAAACCCTAATAATTTTTCTTTTGATAGAAAGCATTTATTTAGCATTTATGGTTCCTACAGTGAAAATCTATCACCTTGACTCATCCTCGATGACTTTCGTAAAGAAACGTGTGGTCTCGGTGGATCTAATAATAAGCATCCGAACCACAAAAGATACCAAGTATTGATGTAGGATTGTTGGAAGATGAGAAGATACGACATAGCGTTTCAGACAGACCAGCAGCAGACAATGGATATTAGTGTATCTAAAGCTAGAATACACTAAACCTAAAATCTTGGCAAGTATTGGCCAAAAGTACATCAGCTTTTAAACCTAGAAATGAAAATTTGGGAACAAAATGTCAAAACCTGCTTAACGTGAAAACGGGGGAATCACCGGCCGACCTTGAATCCTTTCCCAAGCTATTTTCCTTGAGGAGGAAGTGGTTTAGCCTCCTCAGTTGTCATCAGGAGGGTGTTTGGCAACCAGAAAGGGAGAGAAAGAGGAGAGAAGAAAATGAGAGCCCAGCAGGGCCCGTAAATTTCCTTCCCAAAGAAGAAACTAAAACTTAGGTGACAGTGTTTTACAATGAAGCATATAACCTCACAAACATGTGAAATACCAAAATAACGAACTAGAATAATTCTACAGGTGAGAACAGAAATGAGAAAACAAAAAACGAAATCGTTTGGATCAAAAAAGAAAACAAAAGCGAGAAAAGAATTTACTTCACGGTGAATTTAGCTATCATAGAAAATTTGAATTTTTAGAAGCTGCCTGATAACTTTCGGCTATGATAGCGAATTTTAATATGATTCACGAATTTTTAATATCATAGAAAATATGGCACATAAACGAAAATTTCGGCTGGGATTGCGAAAATTTAAGCTATACCATAAGCGAAATTCAGCTGTTCCCTTATCTTTGCATCCCTACGGCTCTTGTTCCATTGCTCCACACTTCCCGACCTGCATCTACATCACCTTTATTTCTTCTATTTTCTGCTCTTCTTTCTTCTTAGTCTCTGATCTATGATGTTGAGTTTGACTCGAATTCTTCATGTTTGGATCGACTCAACAATGTTGGCATGATTAGCTTGCAAAAACTGCAAAATTTGCCCCAAAATGCAATCAGTAGAATAGTAGGGACCTTGATGTGTAAATCGGGTTAATTAGAATGATTAGTATACAAAAGCATAAAACCTATAATAAATAGGGTTCAAAATAACACTTTTTGGCGCCTAATCACACTGACCTACACATTACTAGTCATAGCAATGAAAAAATGAAAGAAAGAAAGAGCATACAACGATAGCAAAATAATGTTCACAAAATTATATTTCAAAAGGTTGTGAATGAGTAATGCCTAACCCTGTTAAGAATCATCAAAGGCGTGTCTGATGGCTATCATGAGAGAATGAATGCCATACAAATTGAGTATTAAAAGCCTCCTTCTTGGTGAATCAACGAAACTTCCACGAAACTAAGTGTTTGTTGATCGGCTCAGCGATAAACTACTAAAGCCCCACTCTCCCCGACCTAGCTACTACCTGACCTAGCATGCCTTCTTATTGAAATAGATTAGGGCCCGAAACAGCATTGTGATTCTTTTTGTTGTAAGTTGCAATCTTGAGGTCGACTTTCTCTTAAAGTCCGTATAGCAGGGGATCAGGTGATATTGATTAAGGCAGGGCACGAGTCATGGGATCTTTGACCCTGAGCTCTTGAGGGTTCTGGGACTTGAATGATTCGAGACTCCAGCACACCTGGCTTGCTAAACTCCACCCATCCACCTGGCGAACACTAGAGTCGGTGGCTCCTGACCGGTGAAGGTTTAGGGCCAGGGCTTTAAGGCTTCGCCGTATACCTTAGGCAAGTACTAGGAATTTCAAAACACTTGTTATTTTTATTCTTTCTTTCTTCTTTTCCTTTTCTTTTCATATCTTTTCTTTTCTTCTTTTCTGTTTTCCACAGGGTCCTTAACATAATGAGCGATGATGAAGCTAGGGTGAGTTATGCAGTAAAGGGGTTGCAGGTTTTCAACCTATCATTGAAACCTAATGTGCTCGTGTGTAGTTAGCTAAGGTGGAAGAAAGGTGAAATCCAATAAGAATTCAGCTAATCATTCACTCGACCAAAGCATGGAACCGATCTAACATCAATAGAAATTGAATGAAATTTCAATTTTCCAACTTGAGTTAAGCTAAACCACAAAAAAAATTTGGATTTGAAATGGGTCCAAATTTGAAACGATGTGTAATAGTATAACGACTTTATAGAAAGGAACCCAGCCAACCAATAACTGAACATCACCAAAATGGGCTTTGCTCGAATAATAACAAAAATATAAGTGCAAAGCCCTTCCTTAAAGCTCAACTCCTGACGAACATCTGGTCAATAAGAATGGAGCTCGGATTGAAGTTAGAGGAAGGAAATTATTTACCTCACTGATGAGATGTGACCGTTTTGGATAGGAGACTTCGCAAGCTTTCCATCGACACACATATTCACTCCGTTTGAAACTAAACAAGCAAGTTAGAAGAAAATGACAGTTGAAGCATTTTAAGTACACCTTCAATAATTTCAAAAATGTTCTTTCTATGAATATATTTAGATTACACGCTCCTACAATAAACTGATATAAAAACATGCTAAGCAGGAATTTAGGATGAAAAAGTATGAGAGAAAAACAAAATGAGGTAGCAAAGCGTAGAGATTTTCGCAACAATAGCTGAAAATTTCGCTACCAATGGATTTTCTTTTTTTAAATAATAAAATAAAAAATAAAAATAAAAATAAAAAATAAAAAAATTTATTTTATTTTTTTATTTTTTATTTTATTTTTAAGACACAATTATATTATATATATATATATATATATATATATATATATATATATATATATATATATATATATATATATATATATATATATAGTAATAAAAATAAAAATAAAATTTTTTAAAATTTTTAAAATAAAAAAAAAAATAAAAAAAAATAAAAAACAAACGTTTTTTTTTTTAAATATAATAATAATAAAAATAAATAAAAATAAAATAAAATAGAACTTATTTAATGCTTGACTGTTTTGTCTTGACATAGGACATGCATTACGAAACTTAGCTACCATAAGCGAGAAATTTAACTATGATAAAGCGAAGGAAATCCATTTCCGCTCTACTTTATAAAATTACCATTTGGCGATTTGCGAAAACTCTGTCTTCTTCCCATTTAACATTCAAGAGCAAAATTTATATATGTATAAAGTAATATAAGAAAAATTAAGAAAAATTGAGAAAAGTAAAAATTAATCTAAGCAAATTAAGTAAAAATTAAGAAAATATAAGAAGAAGAAAAATTAGTAAATCAAAAATAAAATACATTTGATAAATAAAGAACAAGAATGAAAAGAATTAAAACAAAAGTGGGGAAATTTATTATACGAACCACTTCATGGAGGCCTTTGGAAATTTGTGGAACTAGCAGACTCAATCTTAGGGTTCGGGTGCTCCAAATCAAACAAGCCTTACAAATAATGCATTTGTGCCATGTGATGTGGCCCAGTGCGGAGTCGTTTTGATGTAGTGGCAAAGGAAGGCTTGGCCATTGTACTAATTTCTTGAATTTTGCATGAAAGCGACAGTGATGGGTTGACCTTTTGGTGGGTGCCCGAGGGGTTCCGTTGTCTTTGCATGTGTGGGCAAAGAATATACACTTAATTAGTGGAGAGGGCTGCTATTAAGCGTGGAGCTTTTAATTGGCAGAGCGTGCTTGAGTGGGGTTGATTCCACATGGGAAATGGTTTTGAAATAAGCTCTTTAGGCTCATCATCTTTTCCATTTGCCCTCCTCGGTGACATTGGGAGGTTCTTCTTTCTTCTCCTTGGAAAAACAACATCACACATATCGAGGATTAGACAATCCTTAGAGATAATTCAATAAAATCCTCTTATAAGCTCCTGGTGTGAAGTTGTTTATTGACCTTTGCTCCTGCTGCCATGGTGTCATACGGCCTCTTCCTCTGATGTGGACATTCTTCAGCGTCAATTAGGTCTTCAATGGAATCTTGCGAGTTGTCGGGTTTATGCTCAAATCATTGTTCAGCCCGTCTAATCTTTGGTCAGGGTTCTCCTCGGTATGGATTTTCACTCGTGGGCATTGAATTTCTTTTGTTCATCCTGACATCACCCACGATTTAGTAAGGTCACAGTGCTTGCTCATTTGGGAGATTAAAGCGTGGTGGGTGAAATTTGAGACGAGGAGCATATTGTGGATGTGGAGGAGGTTGCATGAAGTTGGGGCTTGCACAGCGTAGGAGGGTGTGCCGGGTGCATTGGTCTCTATATTCCCTCTTAGACTACATGGGTTTGGATTTCTCTCTACGGGTTCTTTGTAGCATATGGAAGGGCTCACCGCCAATCCCTCGTTGACATGTGCTCCTAGGGTTTCTTTCACGAATATTCCTTATATTGTTCTCCCCACAGGTGTTCCATTTGATCCACCTTTCCATAACCTTAAATGGCCACACTTAAAATTTTCAATCCACTATAACTTGTTCTCTGTAAACAAAATGGAAACATAAACAAGAAAAAAACAACTCTACCAAAGGGGTAAAGTTAGATAAAAACAAAATGAAATGAAACAAAATTAAACATAACAAAGAAAACACTAAAAGATATATATACGAGAAAAATTCCACGAGAACTTGTGATGATGATCACAAAGTGTATAAAGTCATCATTCATGCTTAAGCTGCATCCGACCAGCGGCACCATTTGATTAGATTATACGATGGGTGATCACGGAATCAACAAAATTTGTATCCTAAACTTCCCTCCCTCTTTGCGTGAATCAAGCTACTCTGATATAAGCCGATCTAAAGGAGTTGAACACGAGGGGATGGGGTTTTCTTCACATACAAATGATTTGAGTGAAGTCGAATGGTGAATTTGGTTTGGATTTTAAGGTGGTGATAAAAGCAGGGGGTTAGTGGTTTGCAAGTGAAAATAAAATGAAGAAAATAAGAAAAAGAACTCATGAAGCATTGGGCTACTGGTTCTGGAGTCCTAAAGGCGGTTGAGAGGTCCCGGGGTTTCATTTCCTACGGTTGGGGAGGATGACATATAGTCATTTCCCGAATCGGATCTTCATTTAACTTTAAAAACCAAACCCTAATAATTTTCCTTTTGATAGAAAGTATTTATTTAGCATTTATGGTTCCTACAGTGAAAATCTATCACCTTGACTCATCTTCTGACTCGTAAAAGAGCGGTAATGAATCTCGATGGATGTTTAATAATAGCGTCGAACCTGGAGTACAGTATTGATCCAAGACGGATTGCATGGTGAAAATATAACCTTAACCTACCTCGGTGGCTCGTGAAATGGCAACTAATGGATATTAGTGTATCCAAAAGCTAAGAATACACTAAACCTAAAATCTTGCTTGAAATGGCGAAAGAAGTACATCGAAGCTTTAAACCTAGAAATGAAAATTTAGAACCAAAATGTCAAAACTTCTTTGCGTGAAAAGAGGAGGCCTGGCGGCCTTGATCCTTACTGACGGCCTTTTCCTTCCAAGGAGGAGTGGTTTTAGCCGCTCATCCTCGAGTTGTCATCCTTGGAGGTGTTTAGCTGACGAAAGGGAGAGAAAGAGGAGAGAGAAGAGAGAAAATGAAATGACGAGAGGCGTAAGAATTTCCAGCTGAAAACTAAAACTTGGGTGGCAGTGTTTCTGATGGCTTATATGGCCTGCAAACATGTGAAATACTGAAATAACCAAACTAGAATAATTAGGTGAGGGTAGAAATGAGAAAAACCAAGCGAAGTCGTTTCGGATCAAAAGAAAACAAAAGCCGAGAAAAATTTAGCACACAGTGAATTTAGCTATCATAAGCCAATACGAGGCATAACGAAAATTTGAATTTCGCTATGCACGAGTAACTTTATTTATGATAAGCGAATTTTATATCTGCGAAAATATGGCATAAGCGAAAATTTATTTGGGATTACGAAAATTTCGCTATGCCATAGCCGGGCTCAGCTGTTCCCTGTCTTTTGCATCCACAGTAGCTCTTGTTCCATTGCTCCTAGCTATTTGCATCTGCATCTTCTTTATTTCTTCTATTTTTACGCTCTTTTTTTTCTTAGTCTTTGATCTATGATGTTGAGTTTGACTCGAATTCTTCATGTTTGGATCGACTAAACAATGTTGTGATTAGCTCATAAAAGCGCAAATTTGCCCCAAAATCACGATCAGGTAGAATAGTAGGGACCTTGATGTGTAAATAAGGGTTGAATTAGAATGATTAGCAAAAAGCACTCAAAACCTATAATAAATAGGGTTCAAAATAGGGCTTTGGGCCTTAATCAGTAGTCAAACGGACCCCGGTTTGGGGCGTCACGGCAGTATCGAGAGGCTAAGGTGAAAGCGATTACCTTGGGAGCTCGGTGGGTGTGAGGTCTCAAAGTTTAGTGCGTGCAACTGCGGCTTGGTAGTCGGAGCTAAGATTAAGCGATTACCTTGGGAGCTCGGTGGGTGTAGTTATAAGTGTAGTCCTGATACCAGCTTCACAGCTTGGTATCAGAGCTTAGGTTTATAAATACCTAGAGCTTAGTGTCGATAAGCTAGGTATACGGTTACCTAGGGCTTGAGGGGATTTGGGCTTAGCCTACAGTCTTTGAAGTGTAAGAACATCACCACTAGGTGTGGTTCGATGTTGAGTTTAGGTATGAGATTACCTAGGAAATCACGGGACAAAACTAGGACATTGCATGCATGTGTTTGGTGTGTTTTGATGAATTGTTGTGTGAAAAATGGGCATAACATGGATTGTTATGTGTTATGATTGTTTATTGTGTAGTAATTCTTGCAAATTTGTGTTAAGGAAATTTTTTAGGACTTACAGTGTGTAGCTGGAACAAAGAAAATGAATGAAATAAATTTGAATAAATTTATTTGATCTATTGAGGAATAATTTAAATTTTAATATTTAAAGTTGAACTCCATAAAATTTTGAGTTATTAATGGATCTGATGCAAGTCTTTGCATAAATGAAAATGCTTGAGGAAGGCTACGTGGAAAAAAGTGAAGAAAATGGTTTTCAAAGGTTTCTGATGTAAGCGAAGAAAATGAAAAATAAATTTTTATAAGTTTATTTTGGTGTCTTGGAAGATGAGGAAAAAAAAAATGGATATAATTTTTTTTTTTGGTGTTTGATCCAATGTAAGATGAAAAAAATATATATATGTGTATATGTTTTTGGGTGATTTTCCAGCAAAAAGAAAAAAAAATGAGATGAAGAAAATAATTTTCTAAGATTTTACAAGTTGTAAAATTGAAGAAATTTGAATAAAATAAATTTTTATAAATTTATTTGAGTAATGCAGGAAAATGAGAAAAAAATATAGACAACTATATTATGTCTTCCGATGATTTAGGAAGAAATGAAAAAAAAAATGTATATAAGCAGATTTGGTTCTTGCCCAAGAATTATATTGTGAATTAGTCTCTTTGGCTTGGAATTGTATTCTGATAGGAAAATTGTATTGCAGCCTTGGGAGTGTAGTTGGCTTGGTTTTGTATTGAGAAGGGTTTGAGTGGTAGAAATTGTATTGTGACCTAGTCTTGTAAAAGCTGATGAATTATATTAGTAGAAAGGGCTTGAATAATTTAGTGAAAGTGTATTCTGAAGATGGGAATTGTATTGCCGACTTTGGTGTAGTTAGTTTGGAAAATTTTATTGCAATATGGTCTTTGCTGATGGAGGCTGAAAGTGTATTTACAATATAGAGGTGTGCGATGGAAAAATTGTATTATATTATTTGTGTTAATATTGTGACTTGAAGAAATTTGTTTTTATATTCTGATACACATGGTGTATTGTGGCTAAGAAGGGACTTTAGAGTGAGGATTGTATTTAATGCAATTGTGTATTGCAACTTGGGTCGTCTGATGTCGATGAGCAGTAATTGGTGAGCGATGTCGGTGGGCGATGTCGATGAACATTAATTGATGAACTGCCGGTGAGCAGTGTCGGTCGACGAGTTAACAGTAAATTTCGAATTTTTTTTTTTGAAATAAATAAAATATTTGGCGATAAATATGATTTGATATATTGAATAATTGTCTTGCATTACGCCTATAAATGTAAGGTTTTAGTATATAAGTGTTTTTCGGTGTGTGAAGAGTGTCTCGGGGCATGTTTACACCCTTGGGATACGTCGTGTGTTGCGTATTTTTATTCAAGTGATTTTGTGTTTCAAATTGCGTGAAAGGACATATACACGGTATGATGAATATGGGAATTATGATTCAGCGATTTGTGTGCGAGAGTACTATGCATGGTGTAATGCGTGTGGAAAGGATAAATGTAAGGTTAGAACGCTATGACCTTAGGAGTTTGGATAATGAAATGAGCAAAGAGATGGCTTGGAATTTTATTGATAAATGAATTGAGTGGTTGAAATTTAGTACCACTTAGGAAATGAACGGGTCAGTTCTTGGTTGTCGAGTCTATTAGTAATTAGCATGTGCATTGCTAGTTAGGCTGAAATGAAAATTAAATGATTCTTGTTGCCATTGGAAATATGTAGATGGCTAGTCGAGGGGGCGAGGACGTGGGGGGGCGTCCACGAGGTGTGGTCGAGGCACCGCCGGCTGACCCCGATACCCAGGCTTGTTCCAATGAGGCCTTTCTTAGGTCGTAGGGATGTGATCCTGCTATCGCGAGAGGCATGTGCAATAGTGAGTCGAGGGGCGGAGTCGGCTTACGTAAGACAGAAATTCAGTTTACGGAAAAATGGCAAAATCTCGTAATTCCTAGGTTAAAAATCAAAATTTATTCTCTAGATCTTGGATGACGAAGCAGTTATGCAGGTTGGAATGCGTCTCGAGGAAATCTAACTAGCACATAAAATTTCTTTGGAATTCCCAGAGGCGGTCGGGTTGACACGTTTTCAAGGCATCGTGGGTTGAGTGCCGTAAAAAACGATTTTCGTGCGACAAAGTCACATATAACACGTACTCATGTGCCTTAAGTTGCATGAGTAGAGAAATAAAGGGCAGTAGAGATACAGGCAGAGTGTCGAAAATTAGGAAGAATGACATAAAGGTCATTTTTGAATTGTTTAAGTTGGATAATAGGACAAAAGAATGCCTCTGTGTTGTCTCCTCCATTAACCAAAGAGAAAAACGTGAAAATCAGGAGAGCACTTTTAGTGAGGGTTTGAAATTAAGTTTACAGAGAGAGTGCGTAAGACCAGAAATTCAATTTACGGAAAAATAGCAAAATCTCGTAATTTCGATTACAAAATTTTAATTTCGGTTAAAAAAATTTGAAATTAATTCTCTAGATCTTGGATGATGAAATGGATTTCAGATTTAGATTCGTCTCATGTGAATCTAGCAATCATTAGAAATTTTGTCGGGTCGGGGCAATTAAGATTTTACACGTTTCAAGGCATGTCGTTTCGGTGCGATAAAGCGATTTTACGATGCGACGAAAGTCACATATAACATGTGTCATGTCATAAGTGGAATGAGTAGAGAAATGATGAAAATGGATGTAGAGGTAGTCTTAGGAATGACAAAGCTGGGAAAAGAATGGAATGAAAATGGTCATTTTTGGGTTTGATTAAATGGCACGAAAAATAGAAATTAAATAGTGATCTCTCTTACCTCAAAAGGAAGCAAAACGTGAAAAGCAGAAAAATCAGCGTGGCTCGATGGTGATCTTCTTTTAGAGAAAGAGAGACTTCTCTCTAAATTTTCGGCGGATCAGTAAAATCGGTAGTCTTCGAACAGAGGAAACACACGAGAGAGGGCTTCGGCGTGGGTGCGGTTTAAGGAGTTTGGAGCCGACTCAGCAAGGGTAGGGATTTCTCCTACTTAGGTTTTATTCCTTCTTTAAGTACTTTGCGAATGTTTGGGGTTGAATGAGTAGGTGAGGGGGCCATTTGGTCAGTCCCAAAGCCTTGGGGCCAGAATTGATATGAATTTTTGAACACCGTTGGAGGCGATGTGGCTGCAGGCTGTTGGGTTGTTAAAGTTGGAAATATTGTATTAAATCATGTATTGGTTTGGATGAGGTCGAGAATGGCGCGTGAAATGCGGAGTTCACAAAAGTGAAGCCCAGATGAATTAATGATTTTTTGGGAATAGCAACCAAGGTTTCGCATTCTAGAAACGATCGTTCTCAAAATATATTTTTGTGTTAAAATGTGTTTGATCGAGTGATTCAAGTTAAATTGCTCATGTTTGATCATTAGCCCATGTGAGCTAATTTTGATGTGATGAAATGCGTAATTATATAACATGATTGTGTGATTAATTTTGTATGGCAGATATGCATGTTTATATATTTACATGTGACATAGACGTAATGGAATTGGCATAAATCGTTAGTGCTAGGAAGCGCCTGGGACGATAGGAGTGAGTGCATGAGATGATCCCCAGAAAAATGGACTGGGAGGGGACATCTAAAATAATAATTATCGGAGGGTAGTCCACACTAAAAATATCAATCGTCGAAGACGGCCCAATTGATATACATCGGAGGGTAGTCCACAAATAATATTAATCGTTGGTGAAGGCCCAATTGATATATACACATCGGAGGGTTGTCCACTAACAAATAAATATAATAATTCTCATACGAGGCTTAGGCGAGTGTGAGGGAGTCGGTGAGGACTCGGGTATGGGTTGATAAGTTAGACATTTCAAGTAGGATCATGCATTTGCTTGAGATAGTGTTTTATTTTGGAGCATTGCCTTGCACTTGGGGTGGAGAGTAGCTAGCAGGATGATTCCACTGCGGGCATTAGCAGCTGCTGTCGAGGGATGCTATTTTCTGGTACGGGAGCGTGCGGGGACCTTGGCTGAATCTGGGTGATGTTTAGAAGAAGCTGGGATTGTGGCTTTGGGTTATGAAGTTCTACATGTATTAAATTTCTAATTTGTAATATATGTGTTGTATAAAGTAAAAACATTTGAACTCTGCCAAAAGCTATTAGATATGGTTGGATTCATGGTTTGTGGTGTTTTTATGGGTGTGACATGAGCACAGTGACCGTTTACTCATGTTATGATCGCGGCGGATATATGTTGTGAGTGATGCGGGGCCCAGGCGGCCCATTATTTGCTCGGGTTTAGTTGTATGAAGGACCACGTGTGGTCATTGGACTGTTTGGGACAAGCGTTGTATTTGGGTAGAGCTCCTGATGAAGAAGTCTCTCGTTGCTGAGTGGAGTTGGGTAACGAACGCGTCACTTGTATTCATGAGTTGGCCCGGGTGTCAGTGATTGGGTTTGGGGTGTCACGGCTTGGTATCGAGCTAGGTATGGCTACAGGGGCTTGAGGAAGTTGGGCTTAGGCGCGCCCAGTTGAGTAAGAACGTCACACTAGGTGTGGTTCGATATGAAGTTTAGGTATGAGATTACCTAGGAAATCACGGGACAAAACTAGGACACCGCATGCATGTGTTGGTATGTTTTGTGTGATTGGATTTTGTGAAGTGTGCTTGCATGCTTGGTTATGCATAACATGAATGATGTGTGATCATGTATTGTGTTTTGGACATTGTGCTTAGGGTGGATAGCACTTTAGGACGAAATAAACTAAAATGTTGAACACTTAGGGTTAGTGTGAGAGCAAAGTTGGTTGAGAAAATTTTGGCAAAATGGTGGAACAAGTGGGCGTAGTAAAAAAATAAAAAATAAATAATAATAATAATACGGGCTGGCTCCGGTTTGGACAAGAACGAGTGGGTTTTGTGGAAAGCTGGAAAAAATTATTCTGATTTTGAAAAATAACTAAAATTTCACAGTTAAAATTTTCTTTGAGTAGCAAGGAGGCTACTGGAAATGAGGAAAAAAAAATGGTGCAGAACCTGAGATGGGCTACTGCCGATTTGAGCATTGGCTGCGATGCTTTGGGCGCGGGCGGCTGGGCAGGGCGTCTGGGGCCGTGAGGGGCGCGGCGGGCCCGCACGGCCGCGGGTGCAGCTGCGCCAGCCTTGGGAGCGTGCGGGTGGGAGCGGAGTGCTCGCAGCGGGATCGGCGGCGCGCCGTAGCGAGCGCTGCCAGTGTGTGTGAGCGCACGGGAGCGCACGGGCGGCAGCGGGCGGCCGAGCCTGAGTAGCGGCACTGGGTGGCACGGCGCGCGGCACTACGGCCCAGGCCAGCGGCACTGAGGCGGATTCTTGGCCCAATGAAATTTGTCTGCCCAGGTGCGCTGACTGTTGGCCGGTTGACTAATTCTTCACAGGTCGATTTTTGGACATTGTTAAGTGAACCGGTTCATGAACATTGTTCATCCTGGCATTCGAAAAGAATTATTAAGTTAATCAAAATCAATCGAATCAAATCCAAATTTGGCTGAAATTTTTCGAAAGAAAAATAAAATTTTCAAAAACAAAATTTTCGAAAAATAAAATTTTATTGAAAACAATATTTTAAATGCAAATTGATTGTCTTGCGTACACAATAATCTGAGAACTGATGTGTATATATTAGTTTATGTGTATGATTATTATCATTGTGAGGTATGTTTATACCTTAGAATCTTTATCATTGAACTAATTTTCCATTAAAGTATAAAATGGCTGAGTGAGGGACGAGGACATAGAGGAAGTCGAGTGCGGTCAGGCACCATCGGTGTTTGATCAGCGGGCTTTGCGGGCATGGAGTATTACGGCAGAGCGCTATCGCCTGGCCAGTATAACGGGTAGACAGGAAGATCCTAGTAACCTCCAGATGTTTAGGGCGTATCATCCTCCCGACATTCCGCGGGGAGATGGGTGGTGGTAGACCATTGGTTCATGCGGACCCGAAGGTGTTAAGGGCTATGGAGGTTACCTGGCAGACCCCCGGGTGAACTAAACTGCGTTCTAGTTAGAGAGGTGAGGCCCCGAAGTATGATGGAGATGGGGCGAGAACCTCTGAGACTGGAGGGCAGTATTGCTGGCAGTTTGAGGAGGCAATTTCATGGGTAAGTACTTTGGAGATTGCGAGGCTCAGGTTCCTAAATTTGACGGGCGATGTATGATGGATTATGTGACTAGTTCCTGAGGCCCCTTGCGATTTGTTGATGATGTCACGTGGCCTGGCTGGGCCCAGAGTGGGGAGATTCGAGAATGGAATTTGAGTTGTCCATTCGGGCTGAGATATGGGACTTGCTCTGGGATGTGGATTCATGGTTGGGACAGGCTACTGACCATAGAAGATATAGAGGATGCTCGGGCTTTTCGGGTTGTGAGTGTTAAGTGCAGGAGGGCGGTCAGTCTTCTTACGGATTCGGGAAAGAAAGCGAGAGAGCTTAGTTCGAGGTTCAGTCGCGGCCATAGTGGGGACTGGATGTCAGGAGTTCGCCGTCGGGCAGGCGATGATGCTACCATTGGCCAGGCTTTGGACACATGAGAGGATTAGCCCCCCGAGACGGGAGGATGGGGTTTTGGGACGACATACGATCCGGTGGTGCGAGACATGAGAGGATCTGATGCGTTCCTCCACGGCAGTCTGGCGGAGGCGATCGGTTTCGAGGGGAGCTACGGGGCACCTCATGTTTCACGGGCGGGCGGCGGAGTATCGGTGGGCGGAGGGCCAGGCCTGGGCGGGGACATCGGGGGTTCGGCGTGTCCCTGCACGCCATCCCACCGCCGCGGGTGAGGTCGAATGGATCATCCGGGTTATACCGCTGGGATTACGTTTTGCTATCGCACATAATGGGCAGTGTTGTTTGATTATGGTGCTTCGCATTCAGACTCATTCTTGTTGCATCGTTTGTGATCGAGTTGGAGCTTAGGGTTGAGACCTTAGAGAACCTTGTATGTGTGGGTTCCCCAGGGATTGGGCGGGAAATAGGATGATATGTTGAGGTTGCGGCACGAGATCACTGGGGACTCTACTCATAGTGGACCGAGGATCATGGACATCATCAAAGTTCGTGTCATCTGGGGATGGATTGGCGTGTGGCTTGGGGTGGGTGGTGATCGATTGGCGAGGTAGGAAGGGTTCTTGCTACATGCGGGATGGTACTCGTGTGAGTGTGACTGGGGGTGAGCATGATATGTTTGCCCGAGACCAGTATCTGAGTCTGGGTGTATCGAGACAGTTCAGTGGGTTGGCTATCGTACGGAGGGCGAGGTGTGAGACCGGACTTAGATGCCTCGAGTGGCGGATTTTGTGATCTGGACGTTTTCCGGGATGAGTTCTGGGTTGCCTCACGGGATGCATAGATAGGTATCGAGTTACACCTGGTGCTCTTAGCCCGTTTCTATGACTCCGTAGGATTGGCACTAGTGAAATCAGAACTGAGTCCGGCTATAGGAGCTCTTTGAACCTGAGGGTTCATTAGGCCAAGGCACTTCCCAACATGGGAAAAACCGGTTCTGTTTGAGAGAAGAGAGAAGACCCCTTCGTGCATTGACTAAAACGGTTGAATAGGGTTATAGAAGTGAGAATCGTTATTGGATTGTGATTTGTTCGATCGAGTTGAGAGGAGGCGCGAGTCTATACGAATGACCTTCATGCTGGTTATACCTAAAAACCGGTTACTGAGGAGTTGGGGAGGTAGATGTCTTAAGACCGGTTAGGAGCGCGTTATGGGCACGCTTTGGGTTCACAGTGGAAGAGTGCCCTTTGGATTGATGAAAGTAGCGGCATTCATGGGTCTCGCTACTAGGGTATTCCCGACCCTATTCAGTCCAGGTTTGTCGTGAATATTAGTGGATGACATCTTGATACACTCCCGGTCGGAGTGGGAGCATGAGTATATCGCGAGAGGATGATATTTACAGTTGTTGAGAGACCATCGGATGTATGCGAGGGTTCGGTGAAGTGCGAGAGTTTGAAGCTGCGAGGTTGGCTTTGGGACACGTGGTGTCGAGCATCAGGCGTGTCAGTGGATCTAGAGAAGGTTGAGGCTGTGATGAGTTAGGAGAGGCCGAAGTCAATCTTTGAGATCGTGGTTTCTTGAGGAGTGGTACAGGTATTGCGGAATTCATTGAGGATTTCTCCCAGAATCGCCTTTTTATCAGCGAGGTTGACCGAAGGAGGTCAGGGTTTGATTGGGGATGGCCAGGTACGGGGTAATTCAGGGGAGTTGGACTTACTGCAGCTCTATCTTGATGATCCGGAGACGGGGAGACGGGGGTACACAGTGTATTGTGATGCTCTCGAGGCTGGCCCAGGATGTCGTTTGATCTGATCCAGGAGGTGTGGCTTATGGTTCGATGTTGAAGAATCATGGCTTGAAATTACCCCCACACGACATGGAGTTGCGCGCAATTATTCTTGAAGAATTTAACACTACCTAAGCGTGAGTTCGAGGTGTATTCGGACCATAAAGTAAAGTATATTTTCCGCATGACGGGACCTTAACATGAGGCAGCGTAAGTGGATGGAGTTCCTAGAGGATTATGACTTCACGCTGCCGTACATGCGGTAAGGCAAATGTGGTCGGCCCCTGATACTCGGTCGGAAGTCACGAGAGCGTTAAGCTAATGGCTTCAGAGTGTGTCACTTGGCCCATTGGAGACAGTTGAAATTTCTGATGGTGAAACGAGACGAGAACCGTTGGGGAGGTTTGGTGGCGGCTGCAGTCTGCAGGTAGGAAAGTGATTGAGTCCAGTGCGGGACCTTGAGATAGATGCCCGTGTAGGAAGGTAGTGCACAGTCAGTCTGGGTGACGAAATTTGGACCACCCACACGGATGGTAGTCTTCGTATGGAGGACGGGTGGTATGGTTCCTAGTTGGCCAGGTTGAGAGAGAGGGAGATTCTGGGAGTAGTTTCAACGCCCTGGAGTTCTGGAGTGCACCCGAGGTGGCGAGATGTACCCGAGTCTTCCGTCGCCGGTGTGTGGGTGGATGAAGAAACACGTGGGGACTTTGTTGGCCGATGTCTCGCAGTGCTATAGGTTAAAAATTTGAGCACGGAAGCCCGTAATTTGCCGGCCATTGGAGGGTGGTGCAGTCTGGGAGTGGGAGCGCGTCGATGGACTTTGTGACCAACTTGCCACGGGCCAGTCAAAAGCATGGCTGTGATATGGGTGAGTAGTAGGCCAGGCTCCACAAGTCGGCACATTTTCCTAGCCGTGCGGATGACCACCTTGGAGAGATTACAGGGTTGTATATTCGAATGTAGTCGGGATACATGGGTACAGTATCCGTAGTGTCGAACATGGACCGAGTTTGGCGCACTTTTGGAAGAGTTTCAGTATGGGCTACGGTGACGATGAGTGCAACTTTCCCTCATAGGATGGTCGTCGAAGGACTATACGGGTGGTAGAGGGGCGTACTGCGAGGCATGCGTCAGGGATCCATGAGGGTAGGCTGGGAAGAACATTTGCCCTTGGTGGAATTCGCTCTGACAACGATTATCGAGTATTTGGATGGCACCATATGAGGCATTGTATGGGAGGCCGTACGGATCAGTTATGTTAGGCCAGGGGGTGGGAGAGGCTCTATAGATCACTTGGTCACGATCGATTAAGACACCTCAGGAAAGTGAGCGATGCGGGCCGGGCGTCTTCTCACGACCCGGGCGTGAGAAGAGTTATGCGAGATGCGGCGTCGACCGCAGAGTTGAGGTTGGGGATCATGTCTTGTTGAAGGTGATGCCTAAGAGGTGGTCGAGGTTCGGCCAAGCGCGGGAAGTATTGCGGGATTGGGTGCTGGGATGCTCGAGAGGTAGGCCTTGTGGGCGTGCAGGTTGAAGCTGTCGCTGGCGTGTCGGGTGTCCACGGGGTATTTCACGTTTCCATGCTCAGGAGGCGCTAACCGGATCCGGCTCATGTGGTGGGGTTGAAGGAGCGAGTTGATCGGCGACCTTGAGTGGGCCTTTGAGGGGAGGGACCGATTGTGGTGTTGATAGCGGGTGATCGGGTTTTGCGACGCGAGGCGTGAGGCTAGTGAGGGGGTGCTATGGAAGCCTTATGGAGTGGAGGGGTCAGCGTGGGAGCTGGGGACTGCGATCTTGGGCTACCTATCCCTTCTTGTTTAGGGATGAAGGTCGTGGTTTGGTCGTTTTAAGATTTGACTATTTGTTTACATGCATGGTAGAGTGCACGTTGCATATGCATGTGGTGATTATATTGTCCTGAATTTCGGACGAAATTCCTTTTAAAGAGGGGAGAGAATGTAAGGCCCAGAAAGAAAAATTGATTCACGGAAAAATGGCAAAATCGTAATTTCGATTCTGAAATTGTAATTCAGGTTAAAAATCAAAAATTTATTCTACAGATCTCGGATGATGAAATGGATTTCCACTTGGTTAGGTCGTCCTATGAAATCTAGCTAGTACGTAAAGTTTCATCGAATTAGGGACGGTCGAGAATTTACACGTTTTTGGGCGTCGCGTTTCGGGTCTTGAGTAAAGCGCGATTTTTCAATCTGTGAAAGTCACATATAACACGTACTCATGTGTGCATGAAACATGCATGAGTGAAAATGATGAAAATGGATGGTAGAGGTAGTGTGGGAATGACAAGGCGAGAAAAGAATGAATGGAAATGGTCATTTTTGAGGTTTGATTAAATGGCAAACAAGACAAAAATTAAATAGTGATGTCTCTTACCTGAAGGAAGCAAAAACGTGAACAGAAAAAAATCTGGCCGTGGGGAAACGAATGGTGATCTTCTTTTAGGGAGAGAGGAGTCTTACTCTCTCTAAATTTTCGAGCGAATCCCAGGCTAGTCGGTAGTCTTCGGGACGAAAAGGAGAGGCTGGCACCTGCGACGGAGAGGCCCTGGCGTGAATGCTAGGATTTGGGGAGTTTTGACAAACTCAGAGAGGTAGGGTTTCCCTACTTGGGTTTTACACTTTATTTAAGTGTTTTTCAATGTTCGGTTGGATTGAGGCCTTGAGCAGCCCAGTTTGATCTCGGTCCCAAAACTTGGGACAGAATTGTTCATAATTTTGAGCCTAGTTTACGCACTTGTCCCAGGTGGGTAGGGGCTGTTTGGGTTAATTATTGTTGATTTATGGATTAAATGGTGCTTTAGGTATGTATAGGGTCGATAATGGTAGTGAGCAGGGTTCCTGAAGTGAACTATGATTAGTGATTTTAGGAATAGTAGCAGAGGTTTCACACTATTCTGGGAATAGTGTTCCACCAAAATAATTTTTGTGAATTAATATGTTTGGTCAGTAATTGATATAATTGCTCGTGTTTGATCATTAGCCATGAGCTAATTTTGATGTGATGAAATGCGTAATTACATAACATGATTGTGTGATTGAATTTTTATGTGAATATATATGCATGTTTATATATTTGTGACATAGTAGCAATAGATTGGCATCATGCATTCCGTACCTTGGGAGCACCACTAGAGCGATAGGAGTGAGTGCGTGAAGGTGAGTCCCAGAAAATGGTTGGGAGGTTGTCTAAAACTAATAATTGTAGGAGGGTAATTACTGCTTAAAAATATCGTCGTCGGAGGCGAGCGTTGATATACATGGAGGTGATCCACAAATATCGATGGTCGGAGACGGCGGTGATATATACACACATCGGAGGGTTGTCCACTAACGAATAAATATAATAATTCTCATACGAGGCTTAGGCGAGTGTGAGGGAGTCGATGAGGACTCGGGTATGAGTTGATCAGTTAGACATTCCAAGTGGGATCTTATGCATTTGCTTGAATAGTGTTTAATCCCCCCCAGACGTACCTTTGCACTTAGGTGGAGAGTTTCCCACGTAGGATGATTCCACTGCGAGGCATTAGCTCTGCAGCTCGAGGGATGCTATTTTACAAGTACGGGGGCGTGAGAGGGGATTGCTAGTCTGAGGCGATGTTTGAAGAAAGCTGGGATTATTGGCTGGGACATGAAGTTCTACATGTATTATTAAATTCTCTAATTGCCTTAATATATGTGTTGTATAAAGTAAAAACATTTGAACTCTTAAAACTATTGGATATAGTTGGATTCATAGTTGGTATAATTTTATGGGTATTGTTTATGGGCCCCAGTGATTACGTTTTTACTGTTTGTGATCATATTATTGGATATGTTGTGAGTGATGATGCGAGAATTTAAGTGGAGAATTATTTACTCGGTTTAATTTGTATATGGGACTACTGTGTGGTCATTGGGCCATTTGGGACAAGCGTTATTATTTAGGTAGAGCTCATCACAAATGAAGGCTACGCCTGATTTTCCTAAAGTAGGCGTTGGGTAACGAAGCGTCCACTTATGTCATGAGTTGGCAATTAGTCACGGACCGGGTTTGGGGTGTCCCGCGGTGTGCTTCCTTCTCTACAAGTTTACGAGGCGTCAAATCATTCGGAGTCTTCGGAGACGAAGGAAAGGCTGCTCTACGCGGAAAGGAGCTACGTGGAGTCTGCCGGTTAGGAGTTTCCTCAAACTCAGGAGGTAGGGAGTTTCTCTCCCTACTTGGGTTTTACACTTTATTTAAGGTTTTTCAATGTTTGGTTAGCTTGAGGCCTTGAATGGCGGATTTGATCAGTCCAAAAACTTGGGGCCAGAATTGATATAATTTTTAAACCAAAATGTGACGACCCGTGGCTGTCCACGAATTTGATTTAGATTCAAATTAATTTGTGCATTTGTGTGTTGATGCATGTATTGATTGGGAATGAGTAGGAAATGGCCGTGAGGCAGGTTCACTAGTGATGAGCCAGGTGATTTGTGTGATTTTTGAGGCAATGCAGGGTTTCACTATTCCTGGGAATAGTGTTCATAAATTTATTTTGTGAATTAATATGATTGGTCGGAGTAATTAGTAGAATTGCTGCGTGTTTGATCATTAGCCAGCGTGAAGAGCTAATTTGAGTGGCTAAGCTGAAATTACATAACATGATTGTGTGATTTAATTTTTATGTAGACTATCACACTGTTTATATATTTGCATGTGTTATAGGCTTTGTAATGGAATTGGCATCATGCATTTCATATGCTGCTGGGACATCTAGGACGGTAGGAGTGAGGTGCATGAGATAGTCTAGAGAAAATGGTTTGGAGTGTCTACTTTTTGAGAATATTGATCGGAGGTAGTCTATACTAAAAATATCAATCGTCGGAGATGACCTAATTGATATACATCGGAGGGTAGTCCACTAAATATAACATCGGAGACGGTCCACTACTTAGATCGGAGGGTAGACCACAAATATAAACAAATAAAATTGTTTGAAATTAGTTTTCTAATACGTGGCTTAGGCAAGTGTGAGGGAGTCGGTGAGGACTCGGGGTATGAGATGATCAGTTAGACATTCAAGTAGGATCATGCATTTGCTTGAATGTGTGTTTATTTTGAAGCATTGCATACGCAGGTGGAGTAGCCAGCCCAGGGTGATTCCACTGAGCTGATGGCGCTCATACTGTCGGGGAACATATTTTTCGGTGTGAGGGCGCACGAGGGGAGGCGGCTGCAGTCTGGGATTTGAGTTTAGAAGAAAAGGGATTATGGCTTTGAGTGATTTTATACATATTAGAGACTACTCTGTAAGTTTAATATATGTTGTATAAAGTAAAACATTTGAACTCTTAGAACTGTGGATATATATAAGTTGGATCATAGTTGGTATGACATGGGTATTGTTTGCCTTGGGCTCAGTAGCCGTTTCTGTTGGCTGATTATATTGGTACCACTTGGGGCCAGGTTTCCTCACAGTGTTGTATTTGGGTAGAGCTTCTCGTACAAAGGAGACTCTACCCAATTTTCTGAAGTGGCGTCAGGTAACTCGACATCCACTTGTATTCCGCGGGTTGACGGGTAGTCAACGGACCGGAGTTTAGGGCGTCAAGACTTTGTATGGAAGCTTGGGCATACGAATACCTAGGGGCTCGGGTTTGGGTATCCATCACCACTTGGAGTGGTTGATGTAAAGTATGGGTATATGAAACCTAGGGTCTGGTGGAGCAGGTCATGATCGAGTAAGAACATCCTGTAGGTGTGGTTCGATGTTGAGTTTAAGTATGAGATTACACAGGAAATCACGAGACAAAACTAGGACCACAGCATGCATGTGTTTGATGTGTTTGTGTGATTTGATAAATTTGTTTATTAATGAAAAATATTCGTAACATGAAATGTTGTGTGAATGTTTGATGAGATGGTATGCATACCATGTTATGAGTTATTAGTGTTGTCTTAGTGATTAGCGCGTAGGAGAACTTTAGGGTGTTCTGATGAGTAAAAGTTTGGAAGAAGATAAAATAAAAGGAAATAAATTTTTAGAAATATTTGGTTTATTGATTAAGGAAATCGAATTTTAATAAGTTTGAAAGATTGAACACTAGGGTTAATTATTTATATAAGAAGGAGGCTTTGAAATTAGGACCATTTTGAATTAAATGAAAAAAAATAAACAAAATAAATTTTAAGCAATTTATTTGGTTTATTGAGAAATGAAACAATATATGTATATAAGGTGGAGAAAAATTTTTACAGTGTAAAACTGGAAAAGTAAGAAAATAAATTTTGTAAATTTATTTGGTTGTAATTGAGAAGAAAATAATTTTTAAGGTTTTTACAAGTTGTAAAATTAGAAAATGGAGCAAAAATAAATTTTATAAATTTATTTATTTGAGTATTATGGAAAATGAAAAAAAAAAAAAGAAATAGGTGTATTTTTTTTTTTTTTTATGATTTCGGTGGCTGGAAATAAGCTGGAACAAATGAAAAAAAATAATGAAAAATTTTTGGTGCGGAAACGGTTGGCTCTTGCTTGATTATATTGTGAAAATTGTATTACGAGGTCGGTGTATTCTGAGAAGTGTATTGCGTTTGGAAGGACATGGGATTGTATTCGCCAGACAATTCACATGCTGCAACCTAGTGGGGCTAAAATTGTGTTGTACCTGATACACGGTTGTATTGCAATAGAGGCGGCAGTTAGGCTAGGAATTGGCCATTCTTGAAGCCCAGTTCGTGCGATAGAAAGGTGGCCCCGGGGAAGATTTGTATTCTGAGACAAAATGCGTATTGTGGCGCGGGGTAGTGGGTTTGTTTGGGTGTGTGTCGCCTGGTGCGACATTTCCTGACCCGGCCAGGCCACGGCACGGTGACAGGCGCGAGCGGGGCGCCTCGCCGGCGCCTTAGCGGCGGCAGCATGACCCGGGCGCTCGCCGGGCGCGCAGCGGCCTGGCCCATGAGCCTTGTGAGGAGTCTTCAGGAGCTCATGGCGCGGCAGTGCAGCGAGGCCTTGGCTGCGAGGCGACACGCGGCGGGCGTGCGCGGCTGGGCGCCGGGGCGGCAGCTGTGCGCAGTTGCACTCGGCTGTTAGCCTGGGTTTGACTCGATTTTGTTCTGAAGTGATTGGACATTGTTAGTGAACCGGGTTCATGAACCTTTGTTCATCTGAAATTTCAAAAATTTATTAAATTTAAAAAAATAAAAATCAAATAAGAATTAGACAAAATTTTAGAAAAATAAAATTTTTAAAATGAAATTTTCGAAAATAAAATTTTGTTGAAAACAATATTTTAATGCAAAATTAATTGCCTTGCATTACACGTAAATACGGAATGATAATGTATCTCTTGATTTATGTGCCCTTGAATAGTGTCTGGTTGTATTTATGCCTTAGAGATCTTTTGCATTGTATTCTTTATAAAATTGTTGTATAGATGGCTGGTAGAGGGACGAAGCGTAGAAGGGCGTCCACGGGGCATGGTCGAGCTGAGCATTTGACAGTAGCCGTTCGATCAGCCAGGCCTTTGCGAAATTTGTAGATTATTACGGCTGTATCGCCTGGGCGGCATAACGGTAGTCGGGGAGGTTCTAATAACGCTGAGTGTAAAGCGCATCATCCTCAGGCATTCCACACGGGAGGGGCAGGTGGTTGCAGACCATTGGTTGCTCTGAATCGAGAACATGCGGGGCTATGGAGATCTCAGATACAACCGGGATCGGGTTCCATTTGCATTCAGCTAGAGGCGAGCTGTGTATGGTGGAGATGGGCTAGGACTTCTAGAGATTTAGAGTTATGACATGGGCGGAGTTTAGGCTCATGGGTAAAGCTCGAGGCTGAGGGCATGTGGGGCTCGGGGTTCCTAGAATTTGAAGCGAGGGGCGGCGTGTGATGGACTACGTGGCTCTGGAGTCTGGGAGTTGGCCCGATTTGCGTGATTACGTGGCCCGCAGAGACCTTGGCAAGTTAGGAGATTTGAGGATGAGCTGGATTGTCCATTCGAGCGGGATTGGGCGCCCCGCTACGAGGATATGGACCATGGTTGGGACCATTACGACCGTAGAGCGAGAGATGAGGTGCTCGGGCACTCGGGATCTGAGGTCTTAATAGCAAGGAAGGGCCAATCAGTCTTCTTCCGGTTTGGAGGAAAGAAGCGAGCTGGTTCGCGAGGTCCCAGTGTGCAACCATCGAAGCGAGGGACAGTCAAGGATTCTTAGGTCGAGCGAGCGAAGTGGTATGCTACCATTGTGGCCCGGCTTGGACACTGAGAGGATTGCCGAGCGAGATCGGGGTTTTGGGGCAACCACGGTCGGTCGATGCTTGAGGCGAGAGAGGATACGTCTCGTTCCTCCGCGGTACGTCTGACGAGAGGCGGTCTGATTTCGAATTTACGGGCACCTCACATTTCAAAGCGGGCCAGGGCGAGTATGGGTAGAGCGAAGGGCGAGAGGCCACGGCCGCAGGAACATGAGGGTCGGGCGTGTCTACGCCATCACCACCATGAGGCTGAAGTCGTGAATCGGTAGGTTATCCCCAGAGTACGTTTTCTTTATCCTTTATGGGCGAAGTGTTATTGATTACAGTGCGTCTCGCATTCATTAATAAATTTACATCGATCGTGATAGAGTTGGGCTTGGAGTTGAGACCATGAAGGAACCTTTGTATGTAGGTTCTCCCTAAGGATTAGGGGCGAGAATAGGATGATATGTCGAGGTTCTGAGCTGGAGATCTCGGGGGACTCTACTCCGGTGGACACGAGGATCATTGACATGTCGGAGTTCAGTGTCATCACAGGAGGGATGGATTGGGCGGCGGCTGCAGGTCGTTATCTGTTGTGGCGTAGGAGGTTACAGCACCTGTGAGACGGTACTCGTGTAGTAGCCCCGGGAGACCGGCCTTGATATTTTGCCCCCGGGGGCGATTATCACGAGTCCGGTGTCGGGACCGATTGGCGGGTTGGCTAGCCGGAGCCTTCTGATTTACGGAAGAGCAGAATTCGTAATTTTGGTTTCTGAGAGTGTAAATTTACATTAAAATGAAATTTATTCTCTAGATCTTGGATAACGAAAGCGGATTTTCTGGTTGGAATCGTCTCGCGAAATCGTGATAGTCGAATTTCATCGGTGCAGAGACGGTCGGAGTTGGCGTGTTTTTGAGGCATCTGATTCGAGTCTTTGTAAAGCGGTTTCGATGCGACGAAGGTCACATATAACTTTTTTTCCTGCACTCATGTCGCTAAGTGGCATGAGTAGAGAAAGTATGAAATGGACAGCCGAGATAGTGTCGAATGTCAAAACTGGAAAAGAAGGGATATAATGGTCATTTTGGAATATGTCTTAAATGATAATAAGACAAAACGGAATAGTGACTTTCTCCATTTGAAAAAGGAGAAAAGAAATCGATGCGGGAGATCTCAGGAAGCCATTTCCAAACTTTAGAGAGAGGTCTCCCTTCTCTCTAAGTTTATTGTCTTGCGATCAAATGTGAGCGGATCTTCGGAATGAAGAAGGCTGCTTTCTACGCGAGAGAGGGCTACGATGGAGTCACAGATTTAGAGAAGTTTCCTCAGGCTAGAGGTAGGGGTTTCTCCCTACTTGGGTTTTATTCTTTGTTTAAGAGCTATGTTAGTGTTTGAGTTGAATGAGTAGTGAGTAGTTTGATCGGTTCCAAATCTTGGGCAGGGGTGAATTTTGAAACCCATGTGGACGGTCAGTGACCCATCCACGAATATTCTGAGTTCCATGGTGAAATGTGTGCTATCAATGTATGCTTTGATGTGTATGAGCGGAATCGTACGGAATGTACGGGTTCGCAGAAAGTGAACCCCGATGGTAACGGCTTTTGATAGAGCGGTAATCTAGTGTTTCGCGTTCACGGCAGTGTTCGCAAAATGATTTTTGTGAAAATATGTGTGTTTAATTGAGTGATTTAAGTACGATTGCTCGTGTTTGATCATTACGCTGAGTGAGCTAATTTTTTGGAGTGGAAATATGAAATTACATAACATGATTGTGTGATTTAAATTATGTGAATATATGCATGAGTGATATATTTGCATGTGTTATGAGTTATTGAAATGGCATCCTGATGCATTTCATGTGCATTGGGGCACCCTAGAGAGATAGGAGTGAGTGCATGAGGTAATTCTAGAGAGAATGGTTTCGACAATCGGAGGGTAGTCCATACTAAAAATATCAATCGTCGGAGAGCCGGCCTGATTGATATACAGCATTCAGAGAATTAAGTCGCGCATAATATGTCGATCGCCGGAGGCGGCTGAATTGATATATCTCGGAGGGTAGTCCACTAAATATAACATCGAGGAGACGGTCCACTGCTAGATCGGAGGGTAGACCACAAATATAAACAAATAACTGTTTTGATTAGTTTTTTCTCATACATGGCTTGGGCGGGTGTGAGGGAGTGAAGTGAGGACTCGGGATATGAGTTGAGGCGGTTAGACATTCAAATAGGATCCATGCATTTGCTTGAATGTGTGTTTATTTTGGAGCATTGCATATGCACTTGGGGTGGAGGCTGGCCCATAGGGTGATTCCACTGCGAGCATTAGCTCACATCGAGGAACATATTTTTCGGTGCGGGAGCGCACGAGGGAGACGGCTCGATCTAGAAATTTTGAGTTTAGAAGAAAAGCCCAGGATTATGGCTTTGGTTTGCGATATTACATGTATTAGAATTCTCTAATTTTAATATATGTGTTGTATAAGAGTAAACTTTGAACTCTTGAACTATGGTTGGATAGTTGGATATATATATATATATATATATACATTGTTATGAGTATTGGTTTAGGAGCCCAGTAGTTTTAATCATAGGCCAGTTTATATTGGGTGTTTGGATGAGGGTTTATCTGGTGTTGTATTTGGGTAGAGCTCCGTACAAAGGGACTACTGGAATTTTGAAGTGGCGGCCGAGATGGCGCTGACATCCACTTGTATTCGCGGGTTGACGGGTGATCAACGGACCCAGTTTAGGCGTCGTAGCTTGAGTATCGAGAGCTTAGGTATCGATACAGGGAGCTCGAGGTTGGGTATCCATCACCACTAGGTGGTTTGATGTGGAGTATAGGTATATACGAGCCTAGAGATGGAGGATTTGGGCTTAGGCCATGGTCGAGTAAGAACATCACCCACTTGGGTGGTTTGATGTTCGGTTAGGTGAATTACCTAGGAAATCACGGGACAAAACTAGGACACTGCATACATGTGTTTGATGTGTTTTGTGTGATTTGATAATTATGTTGTGTGAAAAATATGCATAACATGAATGATGTGTGATCATGGTTGTGATATGTTATGTGATTGTGTATGTGTGCTTAGTGATTAGCACTTTTAGTGGCTGTTAGAATTTATGGAAAACAAATTTGGAGTTTATAGTGTAAAAGCTGGAACAAGGAAATAAAATAAATAAATTTTAATAAATTATTTGGATTGCCCAGATAATGAAATCAAAATTCTAATAAATTTGAGGGTTGAACATAGGAGTTAGTGTTGTATAAAGGAAGCTTTGAGGAAATTACGGACCATTTTCCAGAATTAAATGAAAAAATAAATAAACAAAATAAATTTTAAGCAATTTATTTGGTTTATTGAAAAATGAGGAAAATATATATATATACTGGTGTATATGTATATAAGGTGGAGAAAAAAAAAATTTCAGTGAAAAAAAAAAAATGGAAAAAAATAAATTTTATAAATTTATTTGGTTTAGAAAATTGAAGGAAATAATATTTTGGATTTCTGAGGTGTAAAGAAGCTGAAGAAAATAAAATTTTAGAAATTTATTTGGGTATTATGGAAAATGAAAAATAGGTATATATTTTTATAATTTTCCAATAATTTGTGAAATGAAAAGAAAAAAAAGAACGAAAAAAAAATTTGGTGCGAGATTTGGATTGAGTTCTTGCCCGGTGTATTGCAGGAGAATGGAAATTGTATTGCAATACAGGAAATTGTATTGCAGTGAGGCACCTAGGATGGGCTGGAAGTGTATTCTGATACAACGGTTTTGTATTAGAGAAGAAGAGAGGCTGGAATGGTGTGCGAGAGGTTTTGGCAACTTTGTAGAGGGGATGGTAGTAGGAAGCGGTGTATCGCGATATCTTGTCTTGTGTGTGTGGCTGGAAGGAGGCAAGGTTGTATCGCAATACAACCACCGGAGTATGACGGGAGGCGGGGCGGCTGTGTCGCGGGAAAGCTAATTTGTGTTGCGGCCGGCTGAGACGGCGGGCTGTTGGGGCGGGCGCCTGGCGCCTGAGCGGGCGGCCAGGCTAGGTCTTGAGGCATGCAGCGTTAGGCGCCAGCAGCGGGGAGTCAGGAGGCGGGGGCGCGCGGCGAGGCGCTCCCGGGGGACACGCGGAGCGCCTGGGGCACGTCGGGCCCAGGCGGCTAGAGCGCGGCTTTGGGCGTCTTCTTTGGGCCTTTCTGGGTTGTGGGGCTGTGCGGGTGCTCGGCTGATTTTGACCGGTTTGACTCGGTGCGATTTCTGAGTCAATTTTGGACATTGTTCGTGAACCGGTTCATGAACTCTTGTTCATCACAAGAGCCACCCCGGAAATTTTTTTATTAAATTAAATAAAAATCAAATCAAAATCAAATAAAATTAGGCAAAAATTTTAGAAAAATAAAATTTTCAAATGAAATTTTGAAAATAAAATTTTTGTTGAAAACAATATTTTAAATCTGAAAATTGATAGCCTTGCCTTACTTGTAAATGCAAGGACAATGGTATCTGCCCAGTTTATGTGTATGATTAGTGTCTCGAAATTTGTGTTTATGCCTTAGAATCTTGTATTGAGATTTAAGCGCCATGTTAATAGTATAGATGGCTAGTAGAGGACCGGGAGTGAGAGGATGTCCATGGGGCGCGGTCGGGCACCACTGGAGCACGCTGACCGTTGCGATGTTGATAGCAAGGCCTTTCTTGGGGTTTGTAGGTATTACAGACGGGTTGCTGCTCCTTACGGGCTGAGTATAGCGGATAGAGCCGGGAAGATCCTCTTGGCCTCCGGAGGTTTAGAGTAGCGTCATCCTCGGAGCATTCAGGGAGGAGATCGGATGGTAGCAGACCATTGGTTTATGCGGGTCGAGAAGGTGTTAGAGGCTATGGGGTAACCCTCGGCGTGACCGAGATTAGACTAGTTGCGTTCTAGGTAGAGGGTGGGTTTAAATATGGTGGAAATGGGCGAGGACCTCTAGAGACCTAGGCGATAACATGGGTAGAGATTTGGGTGTTCATGGGTGCGTGCTCCGGAGGCTGAGGCTGGGGAGTTCCTAATTTGAAGCGGGGATGATGACTATGATGGATTAGGTGACTAGGTTCCGCAGGCTAGCCGCGATTTGTTGATGATTACGTGGCCATGGACTTGAGTGAGTTTGGAGATTCGAGAATGAAATTTGAGTTGTCCATTCTAGAAAGCGGGTCCTCAGGACTTCGCCTCACAGGGATATATGGACTCCATGGTTGGGAGCATTTTGACCATAGAGAGAGTTGGGCTTGGAGGTTGAGACCTTAGAGACTTTGTATGTGAGTTCTCCCAAAGAGGATTAGGGGCGAGAATAAGGATGATATGTCGTGGTTGCGGTTGGAGATCTCGGGGACTCTATCATAGTGGACTGAGGATCATGGATTGCTGTCGAGGAGTTCGATGTCATCACGGGGATGGGTGGGCGACGACTACGGGATCGTTATCGATTGTGTGGCGTAGGAGGATTCTGCTACACCGCAGGCGGTACTCGTGTTGGCCATTTCAAGGGGACAGCATGACGTTTTCCCCAGAGACCGGTATACGAGTCCCGAGTGTCGGGGGCAGTTGGCGGGTTATTGCGAGCCTTACTGAAGGGCGAGGTGAGACCCGAGACTTAGATCTACCTCAGTAGTTTGCGCAGAGTATGCGGATGTTTTCAGGATGAGCTACGGAATTTACCTCCACCTTAGGGATGTAGACTTGGTATTGAGTTACACCACAGTACTTCGCGTCTATGACTCTTGCATAGAGATGGGATTGATTCTGAGGGACTGAGTCCAATTCTGAGTTCTGCTTGGACAGGGAGTTCGATCGTCCAAACACTTCACCATAGAAACTCAGGTTCTATTTGAAGAAAAAGGACAAGACTCATGCCGATTGTGCATTGATTACGAGCAGTTGAACGAGGGTTACGATCGAGAATGGTGCGATTACCGGGTTAGCGATTTGTTTGATCGGGGTTGAGAGGAGCGCAGTACACTCCAGATAGACCATGCTTGGTTACCATCGGTACGAGGGTTAAGGAGATAGATATCCACTAAGACGGCGTTTAAAGCGCGTTATATGGGCACTGAGTTCCTGATGATGCCGCCCCCGGATGCAACAATGCGCGGTATTCATGGATCTCATGCATAGGATATTTATTTCTTCCAGGTCGGTTTGTCGTAGTCTTCGTGGATGACATTTTTGATCTACTCGGTCGGTGGGAGCATGGTGCTCGCGAGGATCGTGTTCTTAGTTGTTGAGAGACCATCGGTATGCGCGAAGTTCGGTAAGTGCGAGTTTTGGCTAGGGTGATTTTGAGACACGTGGTGTCTGACATCGGGAGTGTCGAGTGGACCCGGAGAGAGGTCGAGGCGCGTGATGGGTTGGAGGGCCGAAGTTAGTCTTCTAGATACGTAGTTTCTTAGGATTAAATTTGGGGTATTACGGGAGATTCATTGAGGGATTTCTCGGGATAAAGCGACACTATGATGGAGTTAACGGGGAGACCAGTTTGAGTGGGATGTAGATGCGGGGAGGCGTTCCGGGGAGTTGAGGAGACCTTCGGCTCCCATCTTGACACTGAATCCGGACAGGGACGGGGGTACACCGGTACATTGTGATGCCTGAGGACCGAGCTTGGGATTGTGTTTGATCTGATCTGGGAGGGTAGTAGCTTATAGTTTCTCATCCGGTTGAAGAATCATGAGCGAGTACCCCACTCACGACATGGGTTGGCGTGAAGTCTTCGCCTTGAAGATTTGGCGCCACTACTTTACATGAGCTAGGAGTTCGAGGTGTACTCATACCATAAAAGTGAGTATATTTTGGAGGGACGCAGTATGAGGCAACGCAGTGGATGGAGTTCTACGGAGGATTATGACTTCACTTTGCATTACCATGCCCAGTACAAGGCAAATGTGAGTGACTGATGCACTTTCGGTAGGAAGTCCTAGGGCGTTGGCTAGTATGGCTTCTCGGGAGTGGCGGATGGAGGCCCCAGTGGCCCAGTTTGGGCTCTGATCTGAGAGAAACGAAGTCGGGGCACGTTAGGGAGTTTAGTGGCTACAAAGTCTCGTCGCGGAGTGAGTTGAGTCTGGTGACGGGGCCAGCATGGAATCAGTCCACATCGGGGGCCCAGGAATATGATCGGATTACAGTGTGGTTGGACCATCCAGCGGATGGTAGTCTTCGATTATAAGAGGACCGGGTAGTGGTTCCCGAATTCGGCCGTTTGAGAGAGGTGCCGGGGGTTTCACTTTGCTCTCGATTTGGAGTACATCGAGGTATACGAAAGGCGTGCCGGGATCTTAAACCGCCCCGTACCTCTTTGGAGCGGGATGAAGACACGTGGGGACTTTATGCTATGATGTCTCACGTGTCGAGTAGGTTAGGCATTCGCGGCGAAGCCGATTCGAATTTATTTGACCATTGGAAGTGGGCGGAGCAGAGTGGGAAGAACAAGTCACGATGGATTTTGCTTGACCCACTTGCCCGCGGTTCAGCGAGGACATGATGCGCGATATGGGTGATAGTGAATGGCTCACGAAATTCGGCATTTATAGCGTGCGGTGACCTTACGCCTCGGAGAGATTACAGCGTTGTACCTTCTGAAATAGTCGACTATATGGATTGCCAATATCCGCTAGTGTCGGATAGGGACCAGGGTTCTGACAGCACTTTTGGAAGAGTTTCAAAGTATGGGCCTGCGGTGACGATAGTACTGACTTTCCACCCTCAACGGATGGTTAGTCGGGGGACTATATAGGTGTTAGGGACATGCTTTCTGACATCATCTGGATCATGGGGTAGTTGGGAGGCACTTGCCTTAGTGGAATCGACTACAACAACGGTTCTCGAATTATCTGGATGGCACCATAGGCATTATGGGAGGTGCAGGTCCTTAGATTCATGTTGGGCCAGAGGTGGGAGAGAGCTCCATCAGCTGGTCCCGATCGATTAGAGACACCTCGAAAGTGAGCTTGTCTGACGGCGTCTTCTCACGGCTCCAAAGCGCGTGGAAGAGCTATGTAGATGTACGACGTCGATCCTTAGAGTTCGAGGTTGGTGATCCGTTTTGTGAGGTGATGTACTAGAAGAGGAGTGGTCGGTCGAGTAGGCGCGGGAAGCTATCGCCACTGGTTCATTGGGCCTTTGAGGATCCTCGAGAGGATGAGCCTTTGTTGCTTGTCGGTTGGCGTTGCGCGCCCGGCACCTCCCGGGTGTCCAGAGGTATTTCACGTCTCCGTACTCGGAGTGCTCTCTCGAGATCGGCTCTTCTGGGTGGATTGGGGACGGATTGAGACGACACTGGATGGGACCTTTGAGGGGAGGGACTAGTATGTATTTTGGATAAGCAGTGATCGGTTTGCGACCAGAAGACCATGAAATTTAGTGAGAGTCTTTATGGCGACATGGAGTGGAGGAATCGGCTTGGGAGCGCCCAGGGACACGTGCGGGCTAACATCCGCCTACTGTTTAGGGATGAAGGTATGTGGTTTAGTTGTTTAAGATTTAAATGATGTTCCCACATGCATGGTAGAATGCATTGCATATGCATGTGAGTGATTGGGATTGTCCATAATTTCGGGACAAAATTCCTTTTAAGGTGGGGGGAATGTAAGACAGAAATTCCCAATTTACAGGAAAAATTAAAATCGTAATTTCGAGTTCTGAAAATTGTAATTTAGGTTAAAAATCAAATTTTATTCTCTAGATCTCGGATGATGAAGCAGTTTCCTTACATTGGAATCGTCCCCAGCCGAAATCTAACAAGCACGTCGAATTTCATCAGGTCGAGATAATTGGAACAACCGTTTCGGACATCGCGGTCGGGTGTGGTAAGCGGTGCTAGAATCTGACGAAAGTCACGTATAGCAGCGTCTTTCGTAATGTATCGTGGCATGGAGCAGAAAGTATGAAAATGGGCCCGGTCGAGATAGTGAGATGTCGAAAGCGGAAAAGAAGGAGGATATAATGGTCATTTGGAATTTGTCTTAAATGATAATGAGACAAAAGCGGAATAGTGACATTCTCCTTTAGAAAAAGGAGAAAAGAAATCGATCTTGGGGGAGATCTGGGAAAGCCATTTCCAAGCTTTTAGAGAGGGTCTTCCTTCTCTACAGGTTTCTACGCGATCAGGCCAGGTCGACCGGGAATGAGGAAAGAACGCTCTGTGGAGGCCCGCGTGGATGCCGGATTTAGAGTTTTATGGCTTGGGGGTGGGTTTCTCCCTGCTTGGGTTTTATTCTTTGTTTAAGAGTATGTTAATGTTTGAGGTTGAATGGGGCGAGTGAGGGGCGGTTTGATCTAGTCTTGGGCAGGGGTGTTGGTTTTGTGAAACCCATGTGGGCCCGGTCAAGTAGGCGTCCATGGGCTGTTTAGTGTCATGGTGAAATGTGTGCTATGAATGTATGCTTTGATGTGTATGGCGGAATCGGCGGAAATACGGGTTGTAGAAAGTGAGCCCAGATAATTTGTGTTTTGATAGGAACAGTAATCTAGGGTTTTACTATTCCCGAAACAGTGTTCACAAAATGATTTTTGTGAAAATATGTGTTTGGTCGAGTGATTTAAAGTAGTTGCTCAGTGTTTTGATCATTAGCCCAGTGGTAATTTTGGAGTGTGGAAATGTGAGGTAAGAATTACCATATAAACCTGCACGGTAATATATTTGCATGCATATGAGTTATTGAAATGGCATCCTGATGCATTTCATGTGCCTTTGGGAGCACCACACAGAGAGATGGAGTGAGTGCATGAGGTAATTCTAGAATGGTTTCGGAGGGTTGTATTAAAATAATACTTGATCGGAGGGTAGTCGTCACCCAAAAATATCGATACGTCGAGTGTATTTGATTGATATACATCGGAGGGTAGTCCTTGCGTAATATCGATCGGCGTCGGAGACGGCCCAATTGATATATCTCGGAGGGTAGTCCACTAAATATAACATCGGAGACATTCCACTACTTAGATCGGAGCGTAGACCACAAATATAAACAAATAACTTTGTTTGAAATTAGTTTTCTCATACATGGCTTAGGCAGGTGTGAGGGAGTCGGTGAGGACTCGGGATATGAGTTGAGCAGTTAGACATTCAAGTAGGATCATGCATTTGCTTGAATGTGTGTTTATTTTGGAGCATTGCATATGCACTTAGGTGGAGAGTAGCCCACTTAGGGTGATTCCACTACTGAGCATTAGCTCTGCGCTGTCGAGGAACATGTTTTTGAGTGCCGGGGCGCACGAGGAGACGGCTCGTCTGGAGGAATTTGAGTTTAGAAGAAAATGGGATTATGGTTTGGTTTGCGATGTATTACATGTATTAGAATTCTCTAATTTTAATGTGTGTTTATATAAAGTAAACTTTGAACTCTTGAACTATGGTTGGATAGTTGGATATATATATATCATTGTTATGAGTGATTGGTTTGGGAGCCGAGGGGCCAGTTTAATCATAGGCAGATTATATTGTTGGAACGGCATTTTAGGACGAGGTTTATGCAGGTGTTGTATTTGGGTAAGGCTCATTACGAAAGGGAGATACCAGATTTTACGAAGTGGCGTGAGATGGCAGGCATCCACTTCGCTCTGTCCGCGGAGTTGTGGTGGTGACGGACCCCGGGTTTGGGGCATCACACTTACCACTAGAGGGACAGGAGACCGGACTTAGATGCACCTCGAGTAGTGTGCGAGCCTTGTATTATGTTTTCGGATAGGCTACTTGGGTGCCTCCACGGAGGGTTGGCATAGATTTCGGTGTCGAATTACACTGGTACTTCGCGTCTACATGACTCGCATAGGATGGCACGGGATTGTGAGGTGTAGGAACTCGAAGTCGATTGCGGGAGCTATTGGACTGATGGGTTCATTAGTAGAGCACTTCCCTCACCATGGGGCGCTCGGTTACATTTGCGAGAAGAAGGACAAAACCGCCCGTGCGTGATTAAACGGTTGAACGGGAGTTACGATCGAATCGGTACCCGTTCATGGGGATCGATGATTTGTTTGATCGGTTGAGAGGAGCGAGTGCACTCCAGATAGACCTTCGCCTTTGGCGTTTTCTATCGGTGAGAGGTTAGGGAAGACAGAGATACCCCTAAGACGGCGTTTAGGGCGCGTTATGGGCATTATGAGTTTATGGCTGATGCCCTTGGTTGGCCGAATCATACGCCGGCTCCATTCATGGATCCTGTGCATAGGATATTCCAGCCCCTATTTAGATCGGTTTGTCGTAAGTGCCGTGGGATGATATTTTGATCTCTCTCCCTGTTGGTCGGAGTGGGAGCATGGTATCACTTGAAATTAGTGTTACGGTTTGTTGAGACCATCGGTGTACGCTAAGTTAGGTAAGTGCGGGTTTTGGCTTCACGAGGGTGGGATTACAAGACACGTGAATTGTGCCGGCGCGGGAGTGTCGGTCGACCCGGAGAGAGGCTAGGCGGGTGATGGGTGGGAGGCGAAGTCAGTCTTCGAGATCGTGGTTTCATGGGATTAGGTTTGCCGGGAGTAATCTGAAGAATTCGTGGGGATTTCTCCGGGATAGTGGCACACAAGACTAGGTTGACGGAAGGAGGTCGAGTTTAGTGGGATGGCCGTGCGAGGCATTCGGGGAGTTGAGGAGACTGCTGGCTCCTATCGATATTCAGGTTCAGTGAGGAGACGAGGTACACGGTCACATTGTGATGCCTTGAGGGCGATTTAGGATGTGTGTTTTGATACGTCAGGAGGGTAGTAGCTTATGGTTCCGTCGGTTGAAGAATCATGAGCGGGGAATTACTACGCCTGCGACATGGAGTTAGCGATGGTAGTCTTCGCCTTGAAGATTTAGGCACTCGTATATGGCGAGGAGTTCGGGGTGTACTGAGACCATAAAAGTCACGATATATCTTCCACTTGTGACAGGACCTGATATGAGGCCGCGAGATGGATGGAATTTCTAGAGGATTATGACTTCACTTTGCTTTACCATCACGATGAGCAAATGTAGTGAAGCGATAATACTCGGTCGGAAGTCACGAGGAGCGTTAGCTAGTATGGCTTCCGGGGAGTGGCGGATGCTCGGCCCGTGGGACGGTTTGAGGAATTTCCTGATACGGCGAGCAAACTGGGGTACCTTGGGAGTTTAGTGGCTACATAGTCACAGTGGCTTGAGTGGTGAGTCAGTGGCGGGACGAGATAGTGTCAATCCCGGGGATAGAGTACGATCGGATCTACGGGTGATGAGGAATTTGGGCCGTTCGCGCGAGATGGTAGTCTTCGGTATAAGGGCAGTGAAGTGGTTCCTGCGATCGGCCGTTGAGGAAATTCTCGAGGAGTTTCCTGCTCTTGATTTGTCGTGCGCGGGTGGCACGAAGATGTACAGATCTTCGTCGCCCGGTGTGTGAAACCCCAGGATGAAGGAAGTGCGTGGGGACTTTGTTCGGCGATGTCTCACGTGTCGGCGAGTTAAGAGTGAGTACGAAGCCCGACAAGGCTACTTCGACCATTGGAGTGCGTTTTGGTGGAGAGTGAACCACGTCCACGATGGACTTTGACCCGCGCACCGGACGCAAGCGAGAGGCATGGCGGTATGGGTGATAGTGGGCCGGCGCCACGAAGTCGGCACATTTTTGCCGTCTGGACGACCTTCGCCTTGGAGGGTGCCAGGTTGTACATTCGAGAGATAGTCAGATTTACATGGAGTACTAGTATCCATAGTGTCGGATAGGGACCGAGGTTATGTGACACACTTTTGGAAGAGTTTCGAGAGAATTCGATGGGCGCCGGCGCGATGAGTCGACTTTCCACCCTCAGACGGATGGTCGGTACGGGGACTATGAGGTGTTAGAGGGACATATACGAGGCATGAATCACGGATCCTCAAGGGTAGCTGGGAAGAGCACTTGCCCGCAGGTGGAGTTGCTATGGCTTGATGTCGGGCGAGTATACGGATGGCGGAAGTAGCAGGAGCGTGGCGTGGGAGGCCATGCGAGTCACCATTATGTTGGATGCAGGGTGGGGGAAGGCTGCATCGGTACGATCGTTAGAGACACCTCAGGATGGGCTTGATGGTGACGTCCTTCTCTCACGGCTGGTAGCGGAAAACTATCTTTGATGTGTGACGTCGGCCATAGAGTTCGGAGGTTGATGATCCGTTTTTCTTGAAGGTAATGCCTAAGAAAGGTGGTCGAGTTGGCTGTAGGAAGCTATGTAAAGTTTATTGGACCTTCGAGATGCTCGAAAGGATGAGGCCTGATTGAAAATGCCGGGTTGGCGTTACCTTGACATGTCAGAGGCAATCACGAGGTATTTCACGTCTCCGGCGTGCTCGGGAGGCTATGCTCAGTTATTTCATGCTGGTGGATTGGAGACGGATTGAGGTCGACACGGATGGGACCTTTGAGGAGGGACCGGTGTGCATTTTGGATAAGCGCCGTGATCCCAGGTTTTGCGGCGCCAAGGCAGGTGAAGGCGGGTGAGGATGTGGCGGCACTGTGGGTGGAGGAATGATCAGCGTGGGAGCGCGGGGACACGTCACGGACCTTTATCCGCCTAATTTAAGGGATGAAGGTGCGTGGTTTAGTCGTTTAACATTTAAATGACTAGTTTACGTGCATGGTAGAATCCTGATTGCATATTCATGTAGTGAACTATGATTATCCGAATTTTGGGACGAAATTTTGAGGGAGAATGTGGGCAGAAATTTCAATTTCTGGAAAAATGGTAAAATCGTAATTTTAATTAAAAATTCAAAATTTATTCTCTAGATCTTGGATGACGAAATGGATGTCTTATTGGAGATAGATCTAGCATGAAATCTAGCTAGCACGTGAAATTTAGTGAATTAAGAGGAGTGGAGTTGACAACGATTTTGGGGCATCGCGGGGATTACGGTCATAAGATAAAGCGATTCTCGATGCGACGAAGGGTCACATATATAACCTCTGTACTCATGTGCATGAAATTAAATAGAGGTAGAGGGAAATGTTAGGGATGACCAGGGGATAGGTCCCCGAGTGTCAAAACTCGAGAGAAAAGATGACATAAAGGTCATTTTTGAATTATTAGATGGATAATAGGACAAGAGATGCTACGATTGTTGTCTATTCATTAACCAAAGAGAAACATGGCATTGGGGAGCACTACGGTGAGTTGAAGTCAGTTTCTAGAAGGAGAGTGCCTCTTCTTCTCTCTAGAAGTTTACAGGCGATCAGGCCGTCGGTCTTCGGGACAAGAAGGAAGTTTGCTGCGCGGAGAGGCTTGATGGGTGCTAGATTTAGGGTTTCCTCGGGCCTTTCAGGAGGTAGAGGTTTCTCCTACTTGAGTTTACACTTTATTTAAGTGTTTTTCAATGTTTCGGTTGGCTTAAGGCCTTGAATGGTAGTTTGATCGATTTTGAAAACTTGGGATAAGTTGATGATCAAAATTTTGAAACCAAAAAATGCAGACGGTAGTATTTGTCATGAGGTGGATTTGGGTGGATAATTGTGCATTTGTGTGTTGATGCCTGAAGTGATTGGAATGAAGTAGGAAATGGGCGAGTGAGAGCCGGGTTCACTAAGTGAGCCCAGATGATTTGTGATTTTTGGGAATAGCAATCGGGGTTTCACTATTCTGGAGAATAGTGTTCATAATTTCTTTTAAACAGTCTCATCATACAGTTCATTAGTAATTCAAGTAGAATTTAACAAATGTTTGATCGATAGCCCATTGAGCTAATTTTGATGTGATGAAATGAAATTACATAACATGATTGTGTGATTTAATTTTTATGTGAACTATATGTGACCCTATATGTCTTATTTTGCATGTGTTATGGCGTAATGGAATTGGCATCATGCATTCCATATCTGTGCAAGGACATCTAGGACGGTAGAAGTGAGTGCGTAGAGATGAGTCTGAGAAAATGGTTTCGGTTGTCTAAAAATAATATTGATGGGAGGGTGATCACATACTAAAAATATCAGTCTTTCTAGGAATGACGATTGATGTTGTGGCGCTAAACTAGGGAGTGGATGAGCTGCCGTCGACCCAGCGGAAACACTCGTGAATGTCGAGATTGTTGGAGCATTTCTCCTAAAATTGAAGGCGGGAATCTCCTTTATGGGAGGCTCTTGAATACAAAGCCTCCTCTCCCTGTCTAGCGGTGCAATATAAATCTCAATCATGATGTCAGGCCACTTGGGCCTAAGCGATACTCTCATAATACATCTTAACTATGATCGACTATATACGAATGATTCTGAGATTCTGATATTTTCACTCTTATACACATATATAATGATGAACATTTCAGTATCTTCTCTTCATCAACTGAAACTCTGGCAGAAACTTTCTTTTAAAATCCTCAATCACTAGGATGACGTCCCTACGCACGCTCACGTACCTGTAAAATATCCTCCCGACGGGGTGAGTTAATGCTGATGTTGGAATCACACCACAAAGAGCTACTATAATATTAGAAAATAAACATACAATTGAAGCAAATGCATGATCTGCTTGAATGTCTACATGGCTGACTCGGATCAAGAGTCCTCAGAGCTCCATCACACTTCGCCTAAGCCTGCATTGTGAAATTATTATTTTTGTTTGTTTGTGGACAATACTCAGGTGTATATATCGATTGGGCCGCCGGCCGATTGATGTATTGACTGTTTGTGGACTACCCTCAGATGGAGCTCTCAGTGGTAAAAATAGACGATTGATATTTTAATTTGGAGCTGCCTCCAGATGAGTAATATTTTTTTAAACAATGCTCAGGACAGTTTTATACGGGCTCGTATTCATGCACTCACTCCTATAGTCCTAAATTGTTCCACGGTGCATATGGAATGCATGTATGCAGTCGATGATTTAATTCACATGTAAATACATAAACATGCATATATTTACCGAACAATCAATTCACCTGATCATATCATGTAAATTCTCATTTCATACATCAATTAGCTCACTTTGGCTAATGATCAAACACAGCGATTTAATTTAAATCCTTTCGACCCGAACACATATTTTCCGCAAAAAATATATTTACGAGAACTGCTTGTTTGGGAATAGTGAAACCCTCGAGTTACTATTCGAAAATTCTAACTCATCGGTTCACCTTGTGAACGCATTTTTCGACCATTTAGGCCTCATTCTGATCAATACATGATTTAATCTGAGCTTTGTGGTCAAAGCACTGACATGACCCTCACAGTTAATTTAACCATTTTGGTTGAAAAATTTATATCGGTCGGTCGAGTTTGGGGTGATCTACCTCTATACAGTCTGTTCAGAGAGCTCAAACATTTGTAAAGTACTTAAATCGGAAATAAAAGCCAAATGAAAAGCCTATAATTTGTCCCCAAAACTTCATCCAAATTTGCCCACGCGTAGAGCGCTACGCGTGAAACGGCTTTCCTTCTTGTCCGAAGGCTAGACGGTCGGATCGCCCGTATTTACAGAAAGGAAGACTCTCTCCTTTAAAAGTTGCCATTTTCATTTCTGTAAGAAATCCCCTCCTTTCACGTTTTTTTGTCTTGGTTTAATGAAGGAGATAAACCATGTGACTATTTTTGGCCTTTAAACATTCAAGCCATGACATGACACTATGCTCTATACTTTTCTGGTTTGATATTCGCTCTTTCTATATTGTCCATTTTATATTTCCTCATACACCATGGCACCAATTGTGTTCTGTGACTTTACGTCGCATGTCGTTTACGACACGACCGCGTGCCTGCTTGTGTAAGTGAAAGCATCTCGGATTTAGACGAAATTTTACGTGCTAGCTAGATTTTGCAAGACAATTCCAACGGTGAAATCCGTTTCATCATCTAAGATCTAGAGAATAAATTAAGGATTTTTAACCGAAATTAACAATTTTGTAATCGAAATTACGATTTTGCCCTTTTTCCATAAATTGGAATTTCTCGGGTCTTACATTCTCCCCTCCTTAAAGGAATTTGTCGAGGTGGAACATCCCTAATCACTCACATGCATATCTGCGGTACTCCGTGCATGTAACGGAGTCATTTTAAATCTTACGCGACTAAACTACGTACCTTCATCCTATAGCAGAAGAGATGGGTGAGCAGCGTCGTGTCTCGCGCTCCACGTGGACTCCCCTCCACTCCATAGTGTCTCATAGTGCCCTCTGCTAGCCTCGCGGTCTTGTATGGCACGTCGCGACTATCAGCCATGCGGTCCCTCTGGTCATCGGTGTCGACCTCGTGCCCCAAATCCACCACATGTTTGATGCAGGTATACTTAGAGCATGGAGCGTGTCTCCCATGGACACGACATGCTGGGCGGTAACACCAAGCCGTCGCTACGATGCTATCCTCTCAGTATCTCGAAGGTCGATAAACCTGGCGATACTTCATGCTCTAGAATCGACTTCTCCTCAGGCATCACCTTGAGGGCTGATCCCCCCCGATCTCGAACTCTAAGAATTCGACGTCGCACATCTGCATAACTCTTCTGTCGGCTCTAAGCCATGAGAAGACGTTGTCGTATTAAGCTCACCTTCTCGGAGGTGTCTCCCCAATCTGTCGGACTGTGGGCTCTCCCACCTGAGTCAAACATATGTGAGTCATCTATGGCCTCCCATCCTGATACCTCCTCACGATTGCCATGTATACAGCACAATATTAGTGTTATATGAATTCACCCAGGGCAATGCTCCTCCCAACCTGTGATCAGGTGCGTCTTTCTCGACATGTCAGCCCCAGCTTTGTATAGTCCTCTCGAGGCCGACCATGCGTACGTGAGGTGGAAAAGTTGTACTCATGAGTGGCAGGTGTGCCCATATTAGCCTTACGGAAACTCTTCCAAAAGTGCGTCGTAAACCTCGGGTCTCTATCCCGGAGCACTATGGATCTTGATGGCTCCCGATGTACAGGCTGGACTATCTCTGAATGTCTGTGGCGGAATCTCTCGGCGAGGTCGTCATGGCCCAGATATGTGTCGACCGTGGCGGGTCCTTGCTCGCCTCTGCATCATGTACGCTCAGATCCATGACAGAGTGGTCCACAAGATCTGTGTGGCTGCTGCTCCTGCTTCCACTCGACCACCTCCCGATGGTGGAAGCTGCTGCCTCTAAACCAGGTGCCTCGGCCTTTTCTTGTGTATGAGGGCGTCGTCGAACAAGAGTCCACAAGGTAATCTCTTCTTCAGCTCCAGGTATGCGGCGGCGAGATACAGTACATCTTCGTGCCACGGGTACCTGACAAATCGAGAAGCGGTGAAACTCCTTGAGTCTCTCTCAAATCGGTTAGCGAGGAACTACAGCCTGTATAGAAGGCTACCATCTCTGTCTTTGATTAGGCCCTCGTCACCCCGTACTGACGTACTTTCGGTCTAATGGACACTATCTCTGCGTCCTCCGCGGGGACTGATCCACTCTGCTCACGAGACGGTGCTTAGCCACTAAACTCCCGAGAATTTCTGATGCACTTTCCTTTGTCTTGTGCTTTGGCTGTCACGAGTCTCGAGGCATCGCCGCTCCCGAAAGCTGCAGCAGCTCCTCATTGACTTCAGTGATCATGATACCATGTTGCCTTCTTGGGATGGTAATGCAAAGTAGAATATAATCTCTAGGAACTCCATCCATCTGCGTTGCCTCATTCTTCAGATCAGTTGTGTGAAAATACTTAGGACTTTTATGGTGGACCACCTCGGAACTCTATGTCTCTGTGGAAGTGGCCTGAAAATCTTAAGTAGAACTCACGAGCACCAAAATCATAATAGGTGTGTGAGTAATTCTTCTCGGATTCTTTGTGGCTAGAACTATAGTACTACCCTCTGGATGCATCGGAGACACATCAGTCGGCCACTCGAGGCATCCTGATCCTACTATTGGCCCTTTTGTCCCTGTCACGGACTATGGTCGGGCGATGATCTCTCTTGGCTCACAGGAATGCCTCTCGCATCGGTCTATTCCTCAGCTTGACCTCCTTAGGTGTCCCCAGTCATAGTCTTTCGCTATCTAAATCCTCAATGATCTCTTGTGTGCGGCCCGATCCCCGAAACTCACGTATCTGAAGGCCCGACTTGGCCTGCCTACGACTCATCATTTACTTCGACCTTCTCTGGGTGGCCCCGACCTCGATGCGACTACACGTGTCCCAAAATCTCACCTCGATAAGCGGAACTCGCACTTCACGAACTTGAGGCGTGCGGTGATGGTCTCAGCGACGTAAAGCGATCCTGTTGTTACCATTGCTCCCACTCGGCAGGGTAGATCAAGATGTCATCCACGAATACTACAACAAACTGATCAAAATAGTGTTGGAATATCCTATGCATGAGATCCATGAATGCTGGTGGCGCATTCGTGAATCCAAAGGGCATCACCATAAACTCGAAGTGCCATGTCGTCTGGCGTTATCTTAGGGATATACGTATCCTAACTCTCATTGATGGTAACCGGTCTGAAAATTAATCTGGAGTAGACTCGTGACTCCTCCAGTTGATCAAACAAATCGATCAGTCTCGGTAATGGAGTAAAGTTCTTGATGTTAGGTTCAACTAGATGGTCGATGCGCGGTCGAAGGGTCTTACATCCTTCTTCTTCGCAAGATGAGCCCAGGGCACCCGGAGTGAAGTGCTCGAGTCCCAATGAACCCCTTGTCGATAGCTCTTGTAAGTGGACTCTGGGTTCTGGAACTCGGCTAGTGCCATCTATCTGAGTCATGGGGATGGGTGAAGTACCGAGGATGCCAGCTTCGATGCAGAGTCTACTACCCTGCGTGGAGTAGTCCGGGTAACTCATCTAGAAAAACATCGAAACATGCTCGCATCTTGCTCGAGTGGAATCGAAGTACGGTCTGCCATAAGATCCTCAGGGAAATTAAGGCTGGCTAGCGACCGTAGTACATCCTGACACTGGACTCTCATATCTTGTCTGAGACCTTAAAATGTCGTAACGTCCCATGAGGAAATACTGCAGTGCTAGTCTACGTGGCGGTAACCCTCTGCGCTCACTTGTATTCGATAACGACCATATGGTGTATCGTGATCATCCAGGGATGACATGTCGAGACTACGCGTGTCCATTATCCTCGGGTCTGTGTGGAGTAGAGTCCTGAGATCTCAATAACGCCTCAGCATATCATCCCTATTCTGCATGCCTTCAATCACTACAGGGGGGAGAGACTCTAACGTCTGAGCTCCTCCCAAGGTCTCAACCTCTAAGCCCAGCTCGATCACAACTGATGCAGCCCGATAGTTGAATCCCGAAGCACGGAATCAAATAACACTCTAGCCCGTAGGCGAGATAGAAGCATTGCAGCTATAGCGGGCGTCTGGCGGCTCGGCTGGGGTGTGTTGGCGTAGACACGCCCTTGGACCCCCGATGTCCACACTTTGTGGGCTCGTCCTCTGCCTCTGCCCGTACTGGCCTCTCGGGCCTCTGTGAAATGTGAGGTGCTGTGTGTAGCTCCACAGGCGAGGCCCGGCCTCGGCTGTCTGGGTGTTTGTGGAGGGCGTCTTGTATCCTCTCACGATCACCTGGCTACTAAGCGGGTTTGTCTTTGTCAGAAACCTACAGGATCCACGTCTCTGGGGGTGATCAGGTCTCATGTGTCGGCTGCGGTGATGGTGCACACCATCTATCATGTTTGGCAGCTCTGTACGTCTGCTGTGAGTGACTCTCATCGCCACTGGCCGGATGGCGCGACTCTGGGAACCTCGCGAGACTAGAAAATCTGCCTCTTTCACGAGCCAGAGGCGAGCATCCTTTCCCTCTTGCAGCAACACTTTCGCGTCAGGAGTGTTAGGAGCATCTCGTCTCTCTCTCTGTGTGGTCGGGCATTGGCTCCATGGAATCCATATCCTGTGGCGAAGTCCTGCTATCTGGCTTCCTGAATGGACGACTTGAGTCCATTCTGAGACCTCTGACCTTGGCATGTCGTGGCCCGCGTGATGCCGTCGTGAATCACGGCTAGCTTCTGTGAATCTGCTTGCGTAGTCCATCACATCGATTCCTCCTGTGGCTCTGGAACTCGAGCTTTGGCATGTCTCATGATCTCTGGAAAATACTTGCCCATGAGCGACTCTGGCAGCTACGCCCATGTCATAGCCTCTGAGTCTACAGAAGCCCTCGCCCGTCTGTATATTACTGGGCCTCGCCTTGTGGAATCTGACTAACCCCGATTTGAATTCGTAGCCGGAGGTGATCTCATGGCCTCTTATGTTGCTCATCATAAACGATAGTGCGCCACCATGGGTCTCCCCTGTGAACGTCGGAGGGTGGTGTGCTCACAAATCTCTAGGAGTTCTTAGGACCTCCACGACTACTGTATCTTGCTTTGTGCGATAACGGCTGGCTCACTGATCTACGGCCTCAGTAAAGGCTGGCGATAAAATATCGGCTGGTTAAATGTCGGTGGTGCCCCGGCCCGGTGCCAGTGGAGCGTCTGCGTCGCCATAATCATATATAGCGAAATACACAATTAAAATGGCGGTTAAATCTGTCTGACATCTACAGGCATAAACCACGGCCCAGGGAACCACTAATCATACACAAAGTGAGTGCATATATATCGAGTCCCTTGCATTTATAGCGTCTGAGGCAATCATTCATTTAAACAAATCATTTTGATCAGCAAAATTTCATTTTGAGAAAATTTTATTTTTTATTTTATTTTATTTGATTTTATTTTATTTTAATTTAATAAAAAAAAAATTTTCTAAAAATTTTGTGATGAACAGTGTTCATGAGCAGGGTTCATGACGATGTCGAATTGACTTCCGGGAATAATCTTGTCCAACCAAGATCAGCGAAATTTGAGTGCACAGTGCCGCGACCACTGGCAGCGACCATGGCGCGGCGCCGTCTGTGTGGCGCCAGCGTCTGCCTCACGGGCGCCCGCGCCAGCGCTGACGAGCGCCGACTCCGCGCTGCACACTGCGCCCTGAGCCCATGCCGCCTTTGCACCATCTTGTGTGCGCCTGCGTGACCCGGCCCGGTGCTGTGGGCGTAGCCGTTTAGGTTCTGCTCGATATTTATTTATTTTTCCTTGCCCGGCTACAGGGAAAATTCCCAAAATTATTTATATATATATATATTTCATTTTCCACCAACACCCCAGATAAATTTTTTTTTTTAAATTTATTTTCCTCCATTGTTTGGTTTTACCTTTGTAAGAGCCTTAGAAAAATCATTTCTTCGATTCTCATCCCATAAATTTATTAAAAATTTATTTTCTTCATTTTCTTTTCAGTTTGTACCTTTGTACACTCGAATATTTTCTAACATATTTCCTAACTCATCTATGTATAATCACCAAGCACACATAAGCGATCTCATCACCTGACATGAGTAAGCATACCATTTCACACAATAATTCATCAAACAATCACACAAAACACACAAAACACGTGCATGCTAGTGTCTAGTTTTGTCATATGGTTTTCCTAGGTAATCTCATACCTCACTTATCAGCCGAGACCACACACAGTGGTGATGGATGCGAAACTGAGGCTCCTGGGTATTATTCGTATGCCTAAGCTCACGATGCAGGCGTGACGCCCCCCCGAGCCGGGGTGGATTGACTACCGTCGGCCGCGGGAGCACTGCGTGGATATGTCGGGTGACGGAGCATTTCTCACGAGGAGTGGCGAGAGTCTCAACTGTGCGGGGGCTCTGCAGATACAAAACACGGCCCATATGCACACGTCCCCGAGAAGCGGTCATGATATATCGATATGTCGATCACGCAGATGTCACGACCACTTGGGCCCATGAGAAACGATACTCATAATACATACTTTTAACTATGAATCAACTATATACCAAATAGTTATAAAGAAGGAGTTACAATATTTTCACTCTTATACTCATATATTAAATTAGACATTTGACATGTATATCATCTGACAGCAGCGACGGGCAACGATCCTCGATCCACAGGATGGCGGTCCTTGCACGCTCACTGTTGCACCTGTGGAAATAATATCCACCTCCGGCCGAGGTGAGCTAATGCTCGATGGTGGAATCACCCTAAGAGTACACTCTCGCTTTAAGTGGGTGCGATGTTCCAAAAATAAACATGCATTCAAGCGAATGTATGAGTTCTGCCTTAGACTGTCTGCATGACTGACTCGGATCTGGGGTCCTCATATGACTCCATCACACTCGCTAAGCCTGGGTGAAATTATTATTTTGTTTGTTTGTGGACGACCCTCCCAGATAACGCCTGCTCTATCAGTTGGGTCGCTCAGACGATTGATATATTATTTGTTTAATGGACTACCCTCGGAGATGAATATCAGTTGGGCGCTCAGGCGATTAGTGTTTTTAATTTGGACTACCCTCAGATGATTAATATTTTTAGACAACCTCACGAGCCCAGTTTCTCACAGACTCATCTCATGCACTCACTCCACATAGTCTGGGTGTTCCGATTGCATATGGAATCTGCTGCCAATTCAATCTGATCCTAATTCACATGTAAATACATAAACATGCATGTTACAAAGCAATCGATTCACACGATCATGTCATGTAAATTCTCATTTCATACATCCAAAATTAGCTCACTTTGGCTAATGATCAAACCTGACAATTTAATTTAAATCACTTTCGACCAAACACATATTTTCACAAAATATATTTTGAGAACTTTGTTTTAGAATAGTAAACCCTCGATTCTTATTCGAAAATTCACAACTCATCGGTTCACCTTGTGAACTTGGCATTTTTCCTACCATTCAGGCCTCATTACAATCAATACATGATTTAATACAAACTTTTGTGGTGGCACCCAAACAGAGCCCTCACGGTTACGGGCTAACCATTTTGGTTTCAATTTATATCAATTCGGTCCCAGGTTTGGGGATAGATCTAAACCTGCGGCCTCGTGCGGCTCAAACATTTGTAAAGTACTTAAAGCGGGAATAAAACCCAAGTAGGGAGAAAACCCTACCTCTCGAGTTTGTCTAAAACTCACAAATACAGTACTTGGCGTAGGCGCTGTGTAGAACAACTTTCCTTCTTGTCAGAAGGCTAGACGGTCGGATCGCCGAGTATTCTAGAGAAGAGAGACTCTCTCACTGCAAGAAAGTTGTCATTTTAAGTTTACGTAAGAAATCCCACTCCTTTCACGTTTTTGGTCTTGGTTTAATGAAGGAGATAAGAAGCGTTTGTTGACTATTTTGGCACTTTTGTGACTTAATTCAAATTCCACTGTGTAGATTTATGTCCCTCTTTTCTCAGTTTGATATTCGGCTCTATCCTCGGCCTTCGTTTCCATTATTTCTCTACTCATACCACTTATGGAATATGATTCGTGTTATTTGTGACTTTGATGCGCTAGAAAATCGTTTTACGGCACCGACAACGATGCCTCAAAACGTGTAAGTCGATTGTCTCGAATTTGGCGTAATTTTACGTGCTAGCTAGATTTAGCGAGAAGATTCAGCGGTGGAAATCTGTTTTGTCATCAGAGATCTGAAGAGACAAAACTGCAGTTTTAGCAGAAAATTAACAATTTTATGTCGAGTACGATTTTCTTGCTTTAGAAATTGGAATTTTGATGCTACAGATATATGGGAGTAATCGGACATATCAATCGTCGGAGATGGCCCCGGTGTTATATACATCGGATAGTCCACTAAATATAACATGTCGGAGGCGGTCCCCTTTACTTAGATCGGATGGTAGACCCTGAAATATAAACAAATAAAATTGTTTGAAATTAGTTTCTCATACGTGGCTTAGGCAAGTGTGAGGGAGTCGATGAGGACTCGGGGTATGAGATGATCAGTTAGACATTCAAGTAGGATCATGCATTTGCTTGAATGTGTGTTTATTTGGGCATTGCATATGCATAGGTGGAGAGTGGCCAGCAGGGTGATTCCACTGCGACGTTAGCTCACCTGTCGAGGAACATATTTTCGGTGCGGGGGAGCGCAGAGCGACGGCTAGTCTAGGAATTTGAGTTTAGAAAAGCCCAGGATTGTGGCTTTGATGATTTTATACAGCCTTATTAGGAACTCTCTATAAGTTTAATATATGTGTTGTATAAAGTAAAACATTTGGAGCCTCTTAGGCTGTGGATATAGTTAGTTCATAGTTGGTATGTTTTTATGGGTATTGTTTATGGGCCCGAGTGGTGGGTTTACTCGTGTTGTGATTATATTGGATCTGGCAGGACGGGTTTCATACGGGTGTTGTATTGGTAGAGCTCCGTCTGAAAAGGAGACTGCTTGATTTTTACTGAGAATGGCGTCGGGTGGCAGACATCCACTTGTATTCCGCGGGTTGACGGGTAGTTAACGGACCCCCGGGTTTGGGGCGTCAAAGCCTCCACCCTTAGAAGCACATCAGCCTCCACTAGGTAGAGAGGGAAGAGTGGATGACATGTGAGGCATCCAAGATATGGAGTGTTAGTGCTAAGAGGAAGGAAAATCCATCTTCTTCAATCAGGAAGAAGCGGAGGCTTACTGTTTGCAGGATATCGGGACGAAGTAGGGTCATCGGGACCGGCCCGAGGATGGGACAGTTAGTCGGCGAGGGGCGGATGATGTGTTATTTCTGCGACGGCTGGACGCTTTCGGCGAGTTGTCCACGGAGCGAGGAATCGAGGTTATGGGACACACGTTAGTCTCGATCATCGGTGAGGGCGAGTGAGGGTTGCCGGTCGGGATGGGAAGATGGTATCTTTACCCGTGCATTACCCAGCGGCCGGACATATGAGAAGGGATTGTCGCCAGAGACAAGGATCCCTATGTTTGGGATTGGTGCGATCAGTCGGTGTGGGGCTGAGGCTTATTCTGGGACTGTTCTCCATGCCTAGTATGGGTCGGAGGGATCGTGTCGGTCTGGGTGCCACGACACCTGGTACTTCTCGGGCGGGCCCGCATGGACCGGGGGTCGGGGCGTGGAGTCGGGTCGACCACGGGGTGCGGGCGGGGTTCGCAGATGGGGCTAGGCGGATGGAAAGCTTGTTGCCATTGCGTTTTGGGCGTATGGGGCGAGATTGTCTAGGAGGCGGGGTCTCATGGTCTGAAAATTTGAGCATCTGAGCGTGGGATAGCAGGGTGCGTTTACACTCTTGCGAGGTGGATGCATCATGTTCATTCATTAATGCATTTTGTGTGATAGGTTTGGGCATAGAGGTTGAGGCCTTTAGAAAAACTGTAATATGATGGAAAATTCTTCCCTAGGATGTAGGAAGAGATTTGATTTTTCTAGAGATCAGAGTTGCACAGCGGAAGCGTGGTGGACCTTAGGGTAGTAGACGTATTGGTTGTTAATGTCATTCTTGACATGTATGAGTTGACAGCCATCGGGTTGTCAGTAATTGGGACCTTAGCCAAGTCATCATACTCGACACGGTCTTGGAGTTAGGTAAGGTTACATATGCACATGGTTGGATGTGTATGTGCGTGGAATTTCGGGACGAAATTCTTTTAAGGAGAATGCAAGACAGAAAATTCGATTTTAAAAAATGGCAAAATCGTAATTTATTAAAAATCAAATTTTTCTAGATCTCGGATGATGAAACGGACTTCCCCGTTTGAATCGTCTCGCGAAATCTAGGCCTTACGTCGATTTTGTCGGGTCGGAACGGTCGAATTTGCGTTTCCAGGAAAGCAGGCGTCGTCGCGGGACACATAGGCGCATTTTGAGTGGCACCTGGTGCCACGTGTCAGCGGAGTTCAGACGAGGTTGAGCTCGAGGTGGGATTACGTGAACAAATGGCATGATGCCGTGGGTAGAAAAGTCGAAAAGAGTGGAAAGAGGGACATGGAAGGCATTATTTGAAATGTTAATGAATGAGACAAAAGAGTCGATAGTCATCTTCTCAAGGAAAGATAAACGTGCGGGGAAGACATTTTGCGGTGAGCTTAAGGTTTTGTTATTTTAGAGAGAGTGTGTATCTGCCTGCAATATCTGTGATCGGATAGATCGTTCTTTGAGGCAGAAGGAAGGGAATCGTTTTATGCGGCGAGGACAACGCGTGGGTATCGGTTTGGGGTTTTTCGGCGAACTCTAGTGGGGTGGGGTTTATCCACTTGTTTTACTCCTTGATTTAAGTGTTTGTAATGTTTGTGTTGGTTTGAGGCGGGTGAGGAATGGATTTGATCGGTCGCAAAATCTTGGGCAAAATGTTGGAATTTTGAGACCCATTTGTCACGGTCAGTATGGTTTTGGAATTTGGGTGTTGTGTGATGATTTGTGCAATAAATTATGTTTTTGAGGTGAGTAGGAGGCCCGAAAGTAGCGAGGAAATTGGTTTAAGTGGAGTAGAGGTTGGACGTGTGGGTGCCCACGGGACAGCAAAATGCTGGTTTTAGGATGTGTCGATCCGGGTTTGTGTGAATTGGACCAAAATCGTCCATATGTTGTGTGCTTGAATTGTTGAAATGAATGGCTTGGTATGTGTGGAAATAGATAGGTTAAGACATGATTTTAATGTGTTAACATAATGACATAATTATATGGAATAAAATTGTGTTATATTACGTGGAGATATATTGTAAATTGCTCAGTGAGCTAATTTGGGGAGTTAGTTGATCAAAGAAATTAATAGGTTAATGCTTGATGTGTTAACATGAGGTCATAATTTTATGGAATATAATTGTGTGTGTAGGCCATTGGAGATGAGATTATGATTTTCTCAAGTGAGCTAAATTGGGTGATGGTTGATGTGTTGAATTACATGTGTGTAATTGTAGTTGATTGAAAATATGCATATTGACATATTGAATAAATGGTTTTGAAAATGGCATAATGCATTTTTCATATGCCTTTGAGTAACTAGAAGTTAGGTGTGGGTGCATGACACTTGGTTTTAATAAAAACGGACATGATTTGCTAAAGGGGCTCACAATATGATATTAAATTGGGTTAGAGATGGGTGGCGGATCGTGCCGGATGGGAGGACATGAAGCATTTGGAAGCTCCTGACCTGGTCGCCTCGGAGGGTGATCCGATATATTTTTAGAGATATTTTGGTGAAGTATGTTTTCAAGAGCAAACAGATTTGTTTTAAGAAAATGGACCATTTTCTCCTTACATGACTTGACAAGTGGGCCCAGTTAGTGGAGACTAGTGACATGGGGTGATCTGTGTAGACTGACTAAGATGGGATCAGTATTTTCTTGGTGTGTATTTATTTGGAGGCATTATATACTTAGATGAGCTGTGACTACGGGTGATTAAATTCTTGAAGCATTATTTAGCTACGTGAGGACATATTTTTCAGTGGGGCTTTTCGAGGAGGCATTCGTTTAGAGCTATTTTGAAGAAAGCTGGGTTGTGGCTTGGATGCTTTTGGATATAACATGTACTAGAATTTTAGATTTTAATATATGTTTGTATAAGTGTAATCAGATGATTATTGGGAAATGGTGGAACTATAGTTGTCTTGTTGTTTTTATGAACATTGGTTTATGAGCCCGAGGCATTTTTACTCGGAGTATGGGTCGTGATGTAGGACGAATGGATTCAAGAGCTGGTGGTCGTGGGATGCAGGGGATAGGGGGTGTCACGTGCGGGGTCATGTTGTGTTAAGGCCAGAGAGGTGGGAGGGGTCTTTCGAAAAATCAGGTTGGATACGATCGAGTTGAGACACCTCAGAAGGTGGGGCTTGACGTCTGACAATCTTCTCCCGACTCGAGCCGACGAGAGAGCTGCTCCTTTTGATGTGCGACGTCTGACCCTTAGGTTCGAGGTTGGTGATCAGATATTTGCTTGGGGCCGATGCACAAGAGAGGGTAGGTCGGGTTGGTAGCGAAACTATGTAGGAGTTCGGTGGGCCTTTGGGGGTACCGAGAGGATGAGTGTTGTTGCGTCAGGATGGCGTTAGCGTAGCAGGTGTCCTTGAGGTGGCCTGCGTCTCCATGCTCAGGAAGTATACTCCCGAGATCATTTCGTGTGGTGGATTGGGGGGACAGGTGGATGACATATATAGGACTGAGGAGGTTGAGTGTATTTTGGATAAGGCAGTGAAGTCCGGGTTTTTCTGCAGCCTTGAGGCAGTGGGGCTGGCTCAGGGTCTTGTCAGACATGGGTGGAGGGAGTCAAGCGTGGGAACGGGGACACGTGCGGGCCACCTATCCCGCGCTCTTGTTTGGGGGATGAAGTACGTAGTTTAGTCGTTTAAGATTTAAATGGCTGTTTGCATGCGTATTAGAGTGCACGTCGCGCATGCCTTGGTGATCAGTAATTGTCACAGAATTTACGGACGAGAATTTCCTTTTAAGGAAGGGGGAGGGAATGTAAGACAGAAATTCGATTCTGGAAAAATGGCAAAATAGTAATTAGGTTATGAAATTGTGATTTGATTAAGTCGAAATTTATTCTCTAGATCTCGGATGAGAAAGCGGATTTCCACTTGGGTTGGAATCGTCTCACGAGAAATCTGGCTAGCACGTTGAATTTCGTTGAATTCTGAGACAGCCGGAGTTGGCACATTTTTCGAGGCATGCGGTTCGGGGACACAGTAAAGCGATTTTCCAATACGACGAAAGTCTGCATATAACACGTACTCATGTGCCATAAGTTGCATGAGTAGAGAAAGTATGAAAATGGATGTAGAGATAGTCTTAGAATGTGGCCCCGGGAAAAAGAAGGACATAAATGTCATTTTTGGAATTGTTTAAGTTAGAAAAGACAAGAGGAATGGTGTTGTCTTCTGCTCAAATCACGAAAAGGGAAGAAAACGTCACGGAACTTCCATTAGCGAAAAGGTGGGTTTTAGTGAGGAGAATTTCGACCTTACCAGGATTGTAGGAGATCGGCCCAGGTGAAATCCTTCGGGCAAGAAGGAAGCTGTTTCCACGCGGAGAGGCCTACCGTGGACTCAGGTTTTAGGGAGTTTGTGGAAACTCCATGAGGCAGGGTTTCTCCACACTTGGGTTTTATTCTTTATTTAAGTACTTTGTTAATGTTTGAGTTGTTGAATGAGCTTGAGTGAGGCGTTTGATCGATCTGAATCTTGGGCAGGGTGTTGGATTTTGAAACCGTGTGGGCCCGGTCAGGTATTTGTCACGGTAGTATGGGTTGCCTAGTTGTACAATCTTGTGCTAATAACTTTATTGCTTTGATGTGAGAAAAAAGGTCGGGAATGGCCCAGTGAAATTCGGGTTCACTAAGTGAGCCAGATGGTTAGTGATTTTTCGGGGCAATGTAGGGGTTTCACTATTCCAGGGAATAGTAATTCACAAAATAATTTTTGTGAAAATAATATGTTTGGTTGAGTGATTCAAATCTGAAGTTCTTTAAGTGTTTTTGATCATTAGCCCATGAGCTAATTTTGATGAAATTCTGATGGTGAAATTACATGACATGTTTGGTAATGATTTAAATTATGTGAATTATATGATTATATATTTGCATGTGTTGTTGAACTGAAATGGAATTGTCATGTTTATATGCCTTTGGGGCACCTTTAGGGCGATAGGAGTAGTGCGTAGGGAAATTCTAGAGAGAATGATTTCGGAGGGTTGTCTAAAAATAATAATGATCGGAGGTAGTCCATACAAATAAAAATATCAATCGTTGGAGGCATTTGATTGATATACATCGGAGGGAATTAGTCCATAGCACATTAATATCCGATCGTGGGTCATTGATTGATATATATGGGAGGGGTTGTACAATAAAACTAAGGTTCTCATGCGTGGCTTAGCGCGGGTGTGAGGGAGTCGAGGACTCGGGATATGAGATGATCAGTTAGACATTCAAGTAGGATCATGCATTTGCGGATGTGTGTTTATTTTGGAGCATTATATGCACTTGGGTGGAGGAGTAGCCATAGGGTGATTCCACTCTGCCAGGCATTGGCTCACTTGTCGAGGGAACATATTTTCAGGTACAGGGAGCGCACGAGGGAGGCGCGGCTGGGCTCACAGAGATTTGAGTTTGAAAGAAAGAGTGTCGGGATTATTAGCTTTGGTTTATGATGTATGACATGTATTAGAATTCTCTAATTTTAATATATGTGTTGTATAAGAGTAGAATTTGAACTCTTTTGAAACTATTGGATATAGTTTATGTATTATGATGAGTATTGTTATTGGGCCCAAGAGGCTGTTTTTACTCATATATATATCATGTGATTGATGTTGGGACAGGTATTGTATCAGGTAGAGCTTTCTGTACAAAGGGGACTCTTCCCGATTTTCGTGAGTAATGTCGAGTCACCCGACAGTCACGAGTATTCCGCAGGTTGACGGGTAGTCAACGGACCCCCGGGAAATGGGGCGTCACAGCTTTATTCAAAAGCTATGTTAAGCAACCTCCGATCATTCATGCGACCTTTTAGGACTTTGTCCCTAGACCGAAACCAACATCAACACTAAACACAATGATGATTTTCCCATTGCACTCACACCCGTTCATGCGATGTACTTTAGCGCGTAAATGTAATGCAATATGCCATTGCCTATCGCCCATGCTACATATATGAGTGCTATATGTACACATGTCTACTCATGCATTTTCGACCACATGCATCAATTGGAAAGCTATATCAATGAAAACATAAATTCCAAGTAATTCACACGATTCATGTCAACATAACAATACACGCATACATTGACATCATAAGTCATTACCACTTGAGTAACGACATAATTTAACTTCTAGGCCTAATTGTGACATATCAAGTCCACCATTAGCCTACAATAGTATCTGATAGCCTCAATCATACCACAAACTCATGCATTTCCCGAGCCTTATGGATAATTATATCAACATGCATATAATCACCCGACGACATACACGGAATTCAATGTATTAGACCACACACGTCATCACAGCCAAGCAATTTGCACACTTGGTGCTCTGATTAAAATTTTCGAAAATATGTGGGTACCAAATGCAGCTACAGGAGCATATGGCCCAGATTTACAGACTCGAGGGCTTTCAGGAAGAGATCGAACACCTGAATCGGAGTTCGGTTGAGAGAGGTTATGAATTAGATCGAGAAGTTGGAGCCCTGTATGAGCAGGTAACTTACGCACACCAGCAGGGGCCTACTATTTTTCATCATTTTTGGACATAATATGAGTCCAAATTTCATTACGTTATATATGGATGGATTCCTAGACTCAAAAAGGCCTTTCCATAGAGTCCGAACTCACAAATTTGGGTTAACGAACGTTATAGTCGTTGAAGTTGGAGGCTTCAGCGAGCAGTGACATACTTGAACCTAGAAAAATGTGTTTTTCTGGTTCTCTTAAAGCCATCCAAATAAGCTCGCAAAATTTCCGACTAGGGCTTAAGCGACTCCTAGATGGAAAATGGCAGGGTAGGAAGGTTCCCTTTACCTCATGAAGCATGGCGATGACCCAGGAAGTCAATGGACGCTACGAACTTGAAGCTTTCGGCTCTCGAACCTTTTTAAGTCAGAAACCTTGGTGAAACTGGGTTTGGAACATCCGCGCGTAGCCCTCGCGCAGTACTCACGACTTTGGGTCTTGTGAGGCAGGGCTGACCACGGGAGGCTACGTAGATCTTGAGATAAGTCGGAGTTTCTCTCTCTAACTTTTCTTCCTCCAAACAAGAATCTTCGACGAGAGTGCGTGTTGTGGGTGCCACCTGTAGCATAAGTAGGAGTGGATGAACTTTGAATCTTGAGGCGGGTGGTTGGACCACTGATCTCAGGTAGATTCGTGAGAGAAGGGTTTCTCATTTCTCTCTCTAACTCAACCCACTGTTCGAAAATTGCCAAAAATGGGGAGAAAAATCTAATATTTTCTCCTCTTTTCCCTTTTAAGTATAAGTTGGAAGCGGGGCCCACTTCGCTCTACATGTCCATGACGATCGGGTTCATTTATGTCTAAGCTTGATTTATTTCTTTGGTTCCGAATTATCATTCAAAATGAGACTTAACTCTCCGGTTATTTCCTAACTCCAGGATTCTCGTAAAATGCGTCCTCGGAGTCGTGGCAACTCGCCCACTCGGAAACTCGTAAAAATTCCGATTGTCTCGGAGTCGACAAAGTTTTTTACGAGTCACTAGATTTCGTGAGGCAATTTAACGGCCTTCGATCCAGTTTCATCATCAGAGATCTAAGGGCACTCTGAGCTTTTACGAACCATTATGACAATTTATTATTATTATTATCATTTTGCCATTTTTGAAAATTTATAATTTTCCGGAACTCTGAGATAAAATGCCTCTTATTTTCTAAAAATAGATGGCGGTATAATTAAGGAATACTAATTGTGAAACCCACGAAAATCAGAATTTTGAAAAATGGTAACGATAATTCGTCGAAAAATCGGAATTTTTCTAGTTCTGCGAGCAATGAAACGGACCTCGCCATTGGAATCGTCTCTGGCAAGGAAGTCTAGCTACCACGTCCAGATTTGATTGGACAGGGCGGAATTCGAAATTGCATTTGTTTTTCGGGCGTAGGGTGGATGACACATGGCATGGTTGGGATGTCACATGGCACCCCAGTGATGGAAGAGCCATGTGGTGCATTTGAATGTGTGAATCCACAGTGCTTGGCATGAGTCATGATGATCTGAAAGGAAATAAAGAGAAATAAGAAATAAGAGAGAGCATGGACCACACATGTGGCATAATGTTTTTATAAAATTAATCGATCTTCAAACTTAAAAGAGGGCATTGTTAATACATTTTATCAAAGTAGGAGATTAAATGTTTACAAATTAATTTGGAACATGTACAAATTTAGAGAACATGAAATATCCTTGGCCTCCAGACAAGGTCGATTTTCACATTACACACTTATCGAATATCTCATCAAATCAAGCCCATAGCCATTCATGGGAAATATCCCTATGATTACAATGAGATAGATGACATTAAACATAGTTATTTTGTGGGGTTCAAAACATATGGTAATTTTCATGACGACCAACTGGGATTAATTAATTGATTTGCTCCCTAATAAGGTAACCATTTGGTCAGACATCTTATTTTTGGGAAAGTTTTAAAATGAAATCCTAAGTCCTAACCATGGACAGAAAACTAATCATAGATTTCATGGGCTGAAAACGAGAATACGGCTTACCATAACCATCTCGACTAAAAGGCGAAAATAATGTATAAGTGATAATCGAGAACCATTAGGCGTTGTGCTTTACGCGATATTCAAGGAAGAAAAACCGGCCCAGGCCGGATAGCATTTTGGTTGGCATCCCGAATGGCGGCATCATGTCATCTCAGAGCAAAGCCCATCTGCTTTCATTAGGGTTAACTTGATCGACGAACCCACTTCTTTGCCCTTGAATGGCATCATGGTGTCTAAGTAGGTTTCTCCCTCTAGCACCTTCCTGCATTCTTGATGATGAGTTGTCACACATTCTGGTAGGAGTGAGCCTCTTTTGGAGAGACTTTGAATCCTCTTGGTGATCTCGTGAGTTACGATCAATCATCTAACGAGATCAAGAAAGAAATCCTTGATGTTGAGAGTCTCAGGGCCCTTACCGATTGATGAGCTTAAAAGTCATCTATTTTAGTCCCGTTTTTCATTACTGATATTTTCATCGAAATGCGAATGAATTAATATACGCTAAATATGAAGAAACTCACGAATTGTTATTAGCGGGAAGAGAAAGAAAATGAAAATACGATAAGTGGAAGAAAAAGTGCGGTCGAATAAGCGAGAGCGAGAAATGAAAAGAGCGGCTGATTGGTAGTGCGGTTTGGGGTTGTTACACAGTCAATTACGGTCGTGACACGAAAAGAATTAAAGGAATTTGATCTGCAGTGGCGACGGTAATGCAGGTCGACGGTGGCGAAGGGTGTCGGGAGCTAAAAGAGCGACGTCAGCGGCGGCGATGCGGTCGCGACAACCGGTGATGTCGTGATGGCGAGGATGGTGCGGCGTGAAACACCTTTTAAGCCCATAGAAGGTTTGAATTTGATGACTCGCAGAAACTTAAGTCGATGTCGCGACGTGAGATTGATGTCGCGACATTGATGATATCCGCGACCGAAATTTCGAAGTCACGAAATCTAAGACCGGTTGAAATCTGCGAATGATGTGACAAGATGTCGCGTGAGGTGATGTCGCGACATCGAGAACCATCGAGATGGCGAAGGAAATGAGCTGGCGTCACGGCTGAAGTGAAATCCGCGACATCAAAAGCCATCAAGTGAGCTATGGCCCGGAAGGCGATAATCGCGACATAAGATCGAAGTCGCGACATAGGACATGCTCAGTTGAAGGTGAAGTTTCATAAAGTGAGGTCGCGACGAGATGCCGATGTCGTGGCGATCGAGGAGCAAGTAGATCGAGGCTGCGGGTGTATGGCGATGTCGCGACATCAATCGTGTAAACGACGGCGAAAGGAGCGACAGGTTAGGCTTACGGTTTCTTAAGGCGATGCGTGACGGGAAGTTGATGTCGCGACATCAGGAAGATCGATCGAGCTGCGGATGACGGCGAGGTCACGACAAGATAGGCGTCGCGACATCGGGAGGTGAAAGTGAGACCCGACGAGGCATTGAGAGATGTCCGCGACGAAGATATAGAGTCAGCGACGTATGAATATTAAATCAGGTAACATGGAGTAAGTTGATGTCGCGACGTGAGGTTGATGTCGCGACATCATGACTAACTAGTGGAAGGGTCACGAGGAGACTTGAGCCCGTGTCGACAACGCTCACGATGTCGCGACATCGGGAAACGAACCATTGAAGGCTGCAGAAGAGCTGGGAATGGATGCCGCGGCAAGGCATGATGTGCGACATCACAAGCGTCAGTGAAACCTACAAGGGCATAAAAGATTGGTGTCGTGACAACATGAGCGACAGTTCATAGGAAAGCGAGAACTTTAAGTCGATATCGCGACATGAGTTCGGTGTGTGACAGAGAAGTGAGGCAGGCTGCGGAGCGGTAACTTGGGCTGGCTACTACAAATCCCTGCAATGGTCTACATTGGGATTAGGGCCAATGAAGCCACTATAAATCTGCGACTATCCGGCTCATTGAGCGGCTTGGCGGCCACGGGCAGAGGAATGCAGGATTCTTTGGCTTCATTTTCTTTATTTTTTCTTTTTATTTTCTTTATTTTTTTCTTTATTTTCATTTTACGTCATTTTAGAGCAGTTGTTTATCGTATTTTCTTTTTCTTTCCTTTTAAACTTGTTTTGTTTGGATCTGAATGTTATCGTTGTTTGAAGTGAATGCGAAATCAATTTCTTTTAATTACTACGGAATGTATGGAATTTCGAACTTAAATTCTGAAATTCAATTGTTCCAGATTTCCATTCTGATCATTCCTGATGGAGAATGTTTGTATCGTGTGATTCGGTAATTGAGGGGAATCGGCTTCCATTAAAGTGAATATAGTAGTGAAATTTATCTTTCACCGTAGATTGTTTTACGACAACTTGTTAATTTCGATTAATGAATTTATTTACGGTTTTGGGTTTATTGTCTTGGGATACGAATATCGGTTTGTATACTAGTTAAGATTTGCGTCATTGCTCACGATTTCAAGGAGGTCTACAGTGGCCTTGGGGGGAAGGCGTTCACGAGTAATGTACATTTCTTGAAGGTATACTAACATATGCCAGGGATCTTATGAGCTTTAATAAGTTCTTAGATAAATCCTCTTCTCTTGAAATCAGAGCGAGTTGAATGAGTTATCTGTTTAAGCGAGCAAAGAGTTCACCTCGGTCGGATAGTGAGACTAATCCGTGTTAAATTTGTGATCTAATCAAGGAAAGGTTGATCTATTCTAATTTCGAGGAAAGCAATGCGAGTTGTATATCTAATTCCCACGTATTCGAGAGGAAATCGGGTCGCTAAATTAGATAATGAAATGTGGAGTGTGGAGATCCGGTACCTTCTGGCGCCTTGGACGATTTTGAAGCTGGAATTAATCGAAATTTTATCGAAGTGCTTCTGAGGAATTGATAGTTCCACTTCTGTTCTCTTGATGTGTCTCTTTTATGATGGTGTTCGAATTCATTTAACATTATAGAACTAGTTTACCTTCATTTATTTTATTTTTAGTTTATTCTAATTTTCTGACCTCTTGCGTTTAGTTATTTCCCGAGCTTTCTGTTTGAACACTCTTATCATTTTGTGGTCGAATAGTATGGAAATTGAGTGGTCGGGGTGGTTGATTTAAAATTCTTGAGATCTCTGTGCAGGATGATATACGGACTTAAATCCATTTTGTACTTGTCGGCACAGTGCACTTGCGAATATCGGACCCGAAACCCGACTTTGAAAAATGATTTACTCTGAGATTGGTGGTTTATATAATATAATCTTGCATGCATAGCTTATTGCATAAATGTATGCGACACGTTTTGGTCTTAACAAGTTTATGGTATAGTTCTTGAGTGGTTAGGCGATAGTCCTTTGGTGATAGTGTCATAAATTTGTATGTGTTTGGTCTCCAACAAGTTTTTATGGCGCGGGTTCTTGTGGACCGAAAATTTAAGTAAATCAATATTCGGATGAAAAGGAAATACTAATTTGGGCGGAGTTTTAAAAAAAAAAAAAAAAAAGAGACAAAAATAGATTTTCAGCGTGGTTCGGTTTGACATTACAACCTTTATGAAACACATTGAATATTTATGATGATTTGACTAATCTATTAATGGAAGTGTGTTTTGCTTTCGAGAAAACTTTGATGCATAGGAAACAAAACCGTCGATTCCGGTGACCGCAGAGAAATAGAAAGGGCGCTCGAGTTTGAAAGACCGAGAAGGCGGCTTCGTGGAAGAAGAAGGCGGGGATCAGGTTAAAATCGAAGAGGCTAGAGGCCTCCAGTCAACGTCTGATGGAGGATTTACGGGACCCGATTCCTCTGGGAAGAATACTGATCGGGCCCGGCCTGCGAGTTGATCTTCAATAATTTTTGAACGAAGCCGGCAGTTACAATGGTCAGCGGCATCGGTTGCGGTCATCCACGCGAAGATCGAAACGAACTTTACTGGGAAGATTCCTCGGGATGGCTATCTTGGTAAGCTAGATGAGGTGGACCAGGAATCATAAGCACACCTATTCCCATTCTCCTTAAGAATCACGGCCATTTACGTGGTATGGTCATTTACCGTATGGATTACGGTGATGCCAGGAGGACCCAGTTGAAGACTGCTTAGGTAGATTCTTTCCCATGCAACCACGAGAAAGAGGAGAGAAATCATTGTGTTCAACGGGAAGATGAAAGCTTGTATGCTAGCTTGGGAAGGAATTCAAGCGGTTCTTTGAGAAGATGTCGATGCATGGGATAGATGCGAAGACTGAGGACATTGTATATCATGCCATGAATGATATATATCAAAGGGATCATTGATGCTTCATCTTTGTGGAGCACGACCCCGAAAGAAAAAGTGCTGAATGAAAATTTGATTGAAGATGGCCCGAATGTAACATGAAAACTCCTTCGAGGCTTTCAAGAGAACAACGAGAGGAAGGGAATCATGGAGGTAGCCGAGATGGCGGCCGTGGAGGCCCCAGTGGATGCCATTATGCACAGGTTAGACAAACGAAAGAAAAAGACACACAACGCTCATGAAGCAAGGCATTCGAAGGGAGTTAATGGCGGGAAGTGCGAGAGAGATGGCGAAGAATTCTATGAGAATTGCGGAGAATTCGATTATGTCGTGAGCGAAGCTTATCATTTAAACGTCTAACCTTCCGGCTACATTATCACCCGACACTCGGGAACCATGAGAGCACCGTATGGTGGAGGGGCTTCTCGAGGCAGCGAGACGAGAACCACCTCATCGAAATTATCGGCAGCCATGGGATTTCAGCGGCCATGAGGCAGAGGAAATGAGCACGGGAATGAATACGGGGCCGGAGGAGGGCCCGAAGCTTTTTTGAGCAGAATCTTTGGAGTTATGGGGGACAATAAAAAGCTGTTGAACCTCCATGAACAAAAATTTGGAGAATTGGAAGCGGTGCTATAATTCTCAATTTCAGAACTACCAATGCATCCACAGAGAACACAGGTGCCTGGTAGAGGCGGTGGCCTAACCTGTGAAGACCGGAGGAAGATGCCTTCCCAGGCGGCACAAGGAAGAGACAGGCGCATGTTTTGTCTGACAGAGTGGGAAGGAGTTAGAAGAAAGAGGAAAGAAAAGATGTGGCCAGCCAAAGTAGCAAGAGCCAGGAGGAGGGAAGACAGGGAATGACAAGAAGGGGGTAGAAAGAAAGAGCATCAGGATCAAAGCTGCCGGTTCCATTTCCACAAAAACTGCGAAATCAAAGATAGACGACGATTTGCAAGATTCTTGAAAACTTTCGAAGTTGGAGATCGGTATGCCTTTTCTTTGAGTGGTGACTCAAAATGCCATATCACGAAATTTACGAAGGACATCTTGACGAAAGAAAATAGTAGAAGGAATAGTGATCTCACGCCTACCATGCCAGTCACGATGTCGGGAAGGAACTACCGACCAAGATGAAGGACCCGGAGTTGCAAATTCCTTGTATTGTGGAGGCCCGGAATTCAGGAGCTCTGTGACTTCGGGGCTAGTATCAATCGATGCACTACTTTACATTTGCCAAGAAATTAAGTTTGGGAGCTTATTCCCTATTTGTTACTCACAAATGGCGAATGAATCGATGGTGAAACACGAAGGGGTCATTGAAGATGTATTTGGTCCTTTGTTGGGAGGATTTGTATTCCCGGTAGACTTCATCATTACGGACATGGAAGAAGATTCCTGAAGTACCCTACTGTGGAGGCCATTCCTAGCTACGGAGCTGCCACGATTGACATGCAAAAGGAGTTCTTGTATCTTGAGGTTGGAGAAGAAAGCTACTGCATTTAACACAGTCAAAGTATGCAAAATATAGATAGGAATGAGAAGGTTGCAATAACAGCTGATTTTATCTCACCTTCAAACCACGATGTTATCAATGATTGCCAACACTCCAGTTTTTATCAATGAAAAGATGAATTCGATTATACGAAGATTTCTGTCACGAATTTCCATCTGAATGATTTTCATTCTATAGAAAGCGTGCTGAAAGCAAAAAGCAAAAGCTGAAAGATAATGGGAAAATAGTGAAAAAGAGGAAATTCATCAAGAGACCCAGTCTGAAGAATTTAGTTTGAAAGAGAGTTGCCTGTCATTTAAATATACTACTTAAAATTTTAAGAAAAAAACCGATGATCATTTCAGCGGAACAGGCGATCTTGAAGATAAGGTGCTAGAAATAAGGAAAGTAGAATCTCTAGCTTGGTCTATTAGAAGTGAAGGGTATCATCCGACGGTTTGCATCATAAGATTACGCTAGAAGAGACTTCCAAAACCATACGTAGAACATGAGGAGAAAGTGAATCCGGTGATGAAGGAAGTAGCAGAAAGGGGTACTCAAATTGTTGAATACTGAACATCTATGCTATTTCGAGATAGTCCTTGGGTGAGCCAGTCCATGTAGTTCCAAAGAAAGGGGTTCTTGTGATCGAGTAGAAAAAATGAATTGAATTCCAACAAGAACGATGACGAGGATGGAAATATGCGTGATTCTACAGGAAGTTGAATCAATGACCCGAGAAAAGATCATTTCCCTTTGCCTTTCATTGATCGGATGTTGGATAGGTTAGCGGGACACCCTCATTTTATTTTACGGATGGGTACTCAGAATCACAATCAGTTCTTTGTGCGGAAGATCAGAAGACCACGTTCCATGCCCTTATGGTACCTTTGCCTTGAAGGATTGCCTTTTTGGGTTATAGCAATGCTCCCGACTACATTCAGGAGGTGCATGATGTCTATATTCTCAGATTTGGTTGAAGAAGTGATGGAGATTTCATGGATGATTTTCTTGTGTATGGATCCGGCTTTGATCGATGTTTAAACAATGCGGAAGCGATTAAAACTCAAAGATGCGAGACAACATTAGCGGGTGGGAAAAATGCCATTTATGGTAGCGAAGGGATTGTTCTTGGGCATAAAATTTACGCTCTTGGATTAGAAGTTGGCCCAGGTCAAAGTATCCATTATCAAGACTCTTGCACCACACCACGATGAAAAGAGGTAAGAAGTTTCTTGGGGCATGCTAGTTTTACGGAGATTCATCGAAGACTTTGCAAAATAGCGGACCACTATGCGAGATTCTTGGAAAGGATACAGGTTCAATTTTCTGACTCACGCAAGGATGCTTCCGATGAAATCAAGCGATTAGTATTACAGGCACTATAATGTTTGCAAGGAATGGAATCGAGTTGAAATAATGTGTGATACCGGTGATTTTGCTATAGGGCTGTGTTGGGGCAAAGAAAGAAAGTATTCGGGGCCATATGCTATGCTAGTAAGACCTTCAATGAAGCACAAGAGAACTACTCAACAAGCTGAAAAGGAGATGCTGTGCATAGTATTTGCAGCAGAAAAATTTAAGCGATACATTTTGGGGATCCATGTGGTAATTCACATGATCATGTTGGCCAATCAAATACTTGATGTCCTAAAAGGAAACTCAAGCCAAGATTGAAGTAAGATGGGTCTTCTTTGTTGCAAGAGTTTGATTTGCGGAAGTGGGATAAAGGGATGTGACAATGTGATAGTAGGCCACTTGTCAAGAGTAGAAAGAGCGGTGATGAAGAGAAAATATGCAGTTAAGAGAACCCGGATGAGCAATTGTTTAGGTTTTCTAACTATGAATGCAATGATATTGTGAATTATACGGCTTGTGGAGTAATGCCTTGGAACTCATTCTGTGAAACTGGTGACGTGGATATTATATTTGGGATGACCACTATTATTGAGAGGTGCGACATGATAATAAGAAGATGTGTGCGAAGGAATTGAACAAGGCCTGCTTATTTTAAATGAATGCCATGCATCTTTCTATATGGGGGACATTTTGGAGAAAGAGCAGCTCACAAGACCTCAATCGGGGTTTTATTGGCCCCATCTTGAGGGTGTCACGAGTGGGTGAAATTGTGTGATCGATGCCAAAGGATTGGAAATATCATTGTGGGGAATGAAATGTCCCTAAAGGTATTATGGTGATACAAATTTTTTGATGTTTGGGAATGGAGTTTTATGGGACCTTCCCACCATCATTTGGAAACCTTTACATGCGCTAAGCGATGGGTATGTATCCAAATGGGTGGGCGATGTCTTGTCAGGAATGATGCTATCTGAGTTGTGAGTTTCTTGCGAAAGGAATATTTTGAGCGAGGTTTGGGGCCCAGGAACCATCATTAGTGATGGGGAACCCATTTGCAAATACCAAAATATTTGCAAAACTCATGGCAATTATGGGATCAAGCATGTAATGAGCTTAGCTTATCATCCTAAACAATGGACAAGCGAAATTTCCATGAGGAGATCAAAAAAGAATACTTGAAAGGCTGTGAGCTCAGCGGGAAAGTTGGTCTTCCAAACTTGATGATGCACTTTGGGCTTCACGGGTGCATAAAACCCCATTGGAATGTCCCCATACGAGTTGTTTGGCAAATATATCATACCTCTTGAATTAGAATACAGACAATGTGGGTATCGAGAATTTAAACTTGATTTTTAAGGAAGTACGAGAGGAAGAAAGAGTACACTCAGTACAAGATTGGAAGAGCGAGAATGAAGCTTATGATACCAGAGATATACAAAAGATAAGACAAAGAAATGGCATGATCGGAGAATTTGAGAAAGAGTTGAGCAGGAGACGGGTTTCTTTGTTCAACTTCAGGCTGAAGTTATTTCAGGGTGAAATCCCGATTGGAGTGGGCCGTACGGTGGTGTCAGTACTACATTTGGAGGCGGTGACAGGTGCTCTTGGTGAAGAATTGAGTCGATGGAATGAGTTAAAGCATTATCTCAACGGGGAGGAGGAAGTTGAAGACTCGACTGGTTCTTAAGGAAAAGAAGTACCTAGCAGTAAGTCCGGCTAAGGGCTTAAAGCGAAGCGACTAATGGGAGGCAACCCACTTGAGGATTTAAATTCGATTTTAAATTTTAAATATTTCTTTTCCTTTGATTCTTTGATGAATTAGATCGAATTTGTTTTCTAGAAAGAAAGATTTAATTTTTAGAAATCGATTGTAGTTTAATTAGAATTTTCTTGAATATTGCAGTGATCTTCTGCAAGGGTTAAAGACATGAATAGCAAAGCAACTACAGGAATAATAGCGTAACTTACGGAAAGTCGCGACATGAGAAAAGGGAGCTTGACCTTCTTCTAGCAATTACAGTAGATATATTTGAACTAATTGTTAAATCTTTGTTTAAAATATGCAGGAAGATGTCTAAACAGGTTGGGAACAATAAGAATTCAAAGTTTTTGAAATCATTGAATTAAGGGGCTTAGGTCACAGCGAAGGGTTTGTCGCGCCAAGCTAATGTCTCTACAAAATCGATGTGACCAGTTTGAAAGAACAATTAGTGAGTGCGAGGAAAGGAAATTCATGCTGACACAACATGTTGTCGACGATTGAATAAGTTTCACAATGGAGAATATCATACATCAAATAATTCTTTGAAAACCACAGTTATCATGACATCCAGGTATGTATCGCGACATAAATGCGACATGTGCCAACTACTGTTTAAAAAAGCCTAAATTTAATGAAGTATCAAATGAAAGAAGTAGGAGTGGAAATTCGCGACAGGTCTTGATTGGAAGGCATTAATCAGCCCTTGAGCATTGATTGAATTGCGTTAGGCTATCTCATTCCTCCAGCCCACGTAACCATTCGCGCCGTCTTCCCTCGAATCTCAACCACTCAAAGCCACAGCATTCAAACCTTAGGAAAAGCTTTCTCTTGATTCCAATGGCTGCATTTAACACGGTCCCTAACCTAGACGAGATAATGAGAGAACCACGAACAATCGAAAGAAGAAGCTGCGTCGGGAGAGCAATTAGAGGAGGTCGTAGGAAGAACAGCGAAGAGGAGGTGCACTTATTCACATGTGTCATGCTGTTGTGTGAAGATATGCCGAGAAGCAACCCCGGAAGCTGGAGACGTCTATTGAGAAAGGGGAAAGGAAAGAGGAGAAGAAGAAATTAAATTGATCTCGGATGAAGCTTATTCCAGTGGAAGAAGTATGTCAAGGGCTTTATTGAGAGGAGATTCCAAAACCACATGACTCCTTTGAGGAGATGATAGAGCGAGAGAGGATGGGAGAGTCTGCGCACCAAACGAGGATATCTGTGCAGTGAGGGAGTTTTATTCGATATGGTAGGAAGGAAGGATGGAGTACATCTTTGTTAGAGGAGTGCAGGTCTCCTTGGCTTGAGGCCATCAGCGAGGCTATGGCATGTGATACACAAACATGGCTCTAAATTCAAAAGAACCTTTGGAAAAGCAATTTAAGAAAGATTCTTGAGAAGCTCTTGATGGAAGGCGATTCGACGAGAAAAAAGCGAAATTACGAACATGGGAAACACACTTTGAAGGCTAGTATAGTTTATTTCTAGTGTCTTGTTTTGGTTCAACAAAACATTTATGCCTGATGAGAGAACAAGAAGGTACATCTTGCACATATGCACTACTTAAGGGGTACAAGATCAATATAGGAGTTATCATGAGAACTCTATCATGAGGTATCATGAAGGGGAACAAAAGTACCTTCCTCACCCGAATGGCAAATCACGGTTCTATCTTGAAGGAGTGGGTGAAGGAATTTGAGGTAGGAAAGAAGAAGTCCCAGAGCTTCACCACTCCTTATAATAGGAGTTGCAAGGCGAAACCGGAGGAAAAAGGGTCTTTGAGTGAAGCAGAGAGTGAAACTGGTGAAGGACCGAAGGGGCAGGAGGGCCCGATGGGAGCGGGACACCGAGTGCACTCCTTTGTGACAATGATTACATGTTTGCGGATAATGAAGGGCAGAGGAAGGAAGCCCTATGAACTACTCCATCCCCTGGCGGTTCTCATGCATGGCTTGAAATTTCCAACAAGGGAGCTCGGGAGGAGCCTTGGAGCAACTTGATCTCTTTGGGCTCTAAATGCCATGCGAAGAGAGATAGAGAGAGAAGAGAAGGAGTGGAACTTAAAGCGGGGTCGGAGAAGCCATGTATGAAAAAGAACTGAAAAGAAGAGACCAACAGTGGGAAGAAGAGCTAGACAGAAAAGAAAGGGAGCATGAGTTGGAGATACAAAAAAGAGACCAACAGTGGAAAGAAGAGCGGAACGAAGGAACGAGGATGGGAAGTAATATTTGGAAGCGACAAGGAAAGAGTTCAAGAAAAGAAATGAAGGAAAGAGATCCACGATCACATTGCGAAACTCAAACTAAGTCATGAAGCTTTCTATAACAAGCGGTTTGGTGGTGAGTTCTCAACTCCCCAGCATTTGTTGAGAAAGGGTGTAAAGAAGCATGACACCAAATTTGGGGAACGAATCGAGGTTTGAGTTGCTATTCAAATACTGAGGTGAAAACAAAGCGAGCGATAGGAGACAAAAAGCAATGGGAGACTGAATCCACGAGGCGAAGGAATGATTTGGAAAAATTTAGATTTGATTAACAATGATCTTTCTAAATTCTTAGGTCATGGTAAAATGGAGAATACAATGAACTGGCAGGAAGAGGCGGGGATGCTGAACAAGGGACAGTCTCTCTAATGGGGTGTCATTGAAGGCAGTTGAAACCAAGAGAAAGAGGAAAGAAGGAAATGAAATTCCCTTCATTCAATCATTTGAACACTTTAGACTGGATCCCGACATTTTGCCTCTTCCAAAAAGAAGAAATAGACCTTCTCTTTGCCTAACCTTCCTTATCATCCTTATCCATTACTGTGTATCCAACAGTTGCAAAGAAAATCAGAAATAAAATGAGAAATTTAAATTGAATTGTTTTGTGCTACTTTGCATTTGATTGTTCAATGTTATGTTACTTGTGGTTGCATGATTGAAATCAAAATGGAAAATAGTTCAAGGAACAAAAAAGCTGAGAGGTCATTAGCTTAATTGGATAAGCTTGAGTTAGAGTGAGAGTAAATGAAAATGAGGAAAAATTGCGAATAAGGACAAAATGTAGTTTAGACCCAAAAACACAAGGTGAAAAAATTGCTTATATTTAAGCGATAAGTCGAGGAATGGGAAGGTAATACAACGAAGGAACAAAACTATTTTTTGAGTTTGTGATGAGCGATGAAGTCCAAGGGGCACGGTGATATCAATTAACGTAACTACTCATCAATAAAGCGGGTCAATATGCTCCTTATAGTTAGTCACATTGTTCAATCCGATTCTAGAATTTGTTAGATTATTGATTGAGCGAAATCCTAGGTGTCTGGTGACGAAATGATCACAGGCCATTCAGATAGTTTGACCATTCTAGCCATCTTATTGATATCTTGATGCATACACCTTAGTTCCATTAATTGAGCTAAACGGACCTATTTTCAAAAATAAGTAATGAAACTGACCCATCCAGAAAAATTCAATCCTTCGGGTAAGAACCAGTACCCGGGAATTCAAGAAGGAGGAAGAAAATGAAGTTTGGGAGAGTGGAGTTTATGTTTTTGAGGAACTCAAAAAGAGAAGGGAAAGAAAAAGAGCAAGGCTTGAAAGAAATGCCTTGAAAAGAGGCTTCTAGGGATAAGGACAGTTTTATCTTGTGGCTAACTCTCTTGAGCAATTAGTTCTTAGGGTGTTTCCAGCACCTAGTACCCTAATGCATGTCTGGTATAGGAGCTACTAACCCAAAGTTAGTAAGAGTGTTAAGCCTAAAAGTTAAAACATTGCATTTGAGTGGTAACAAACTAAGAAATTCCCAGTGAGTATGTGAGTGTGAAATAGAGTACAGTTGAGTGAAGAAATCAAAAGAGATGTCCCAAACATGAAGTTTAGGGAGTTTATAAGAGGAATTATAAGAAAGAAAGGGTAGAAGAGAAGAGAAAATGTTCAGGGGTAATCTTAACCTAAAAATTCCTTCCATCACCCATTGCAAACCCTAACAATATAAGCCTAAGAGCCTAAGCGATCTTGAAGGAATTTGAAATCACCTACATTAATTGGAGATCAATATGAAAAACAAGCCTATGGAATTTGGAAGAATGGAAACAATCAAATTGAAGAACTTTAGGGAGTTAAATGTGGCTCGAGTAGGAAAATGAAAGGGAAAACAATTCATTATTCAACGGGATCCAGGAATATATTGTTTTGTAAAACATTTTCAACAATTTAGTTTTTACACATGGCATAAAAAAGAGTAGAGACCAACCTTGAAATTTGGACTTGAAGCTAGATGTACAGAGAGAATTTTGCATACCTTGCATTGCAATTAAATTGAATTACGCTATGAGAGAACAAATCAGAGAAAATGTCCTTAAGAAATTTTCTTTTATTTTGTTTGAGGAATGACATTCTTTTCTTTTCTTTGCTTGAGGACAAGCAGGAAAACTTTAAGTTTGGGGAGTTTGATGGGCTTAAAGTCATCTCTTTTTAGTCATTTTTACATTTGATTTTAGTTCAAATTGAATAATTAATATCTACAATTAGGAAGAAACTCACGATTTGTGTAGTAGGAAGGAAACAAGAAGAAGAAAAGCGTTGAAAAAAAACGGGGAAATAAGTGGATGAAATCTGGTCGAATGGAGCGATGAAAGAAGCCATTGAGTCATTGATCACCGGTTGTGGGTTTCTGATGCAGTTCGATGTCGTGACATCAGGAAAGTGAAGGAATTTGATGCGGTGTGACAGGGGATCCACCGATCCTAGAGCGGTGAAGAAGGAGCGAAATTAAAGGAATGATGTCGCTGACAGAAGCGGGGTCGCGACATCATCAACAACTCATTAACCTACAGTGACATAAAGTGATGTCGCTGACGAGAAGAAGGCGACGACACAAGAACAAGCTGGTTGTCTGGGGAGAGACTTCATGCTGAAGTCGTGACATCAAGAACCACAGTTCAAAGCTACAGAGTCATGAATCGAAGTCGCGACAAGATACTAATGTCGCGACATCAGGAACAAACAGTTGAGACTTGTGGAGGTATGAAGTAATGTCGCGACAAGGGATTGATGTCGCAGCGGTAGAATCAAAGGAAAAGATACAAGTGGTGACCGAAGATTGAAACATGCGTGTCGGTCAATGTCACGACAGCATATTGATGTCGACATCAGGGCAACGATTGAAACCTGCGGATCCTTTAGTTGATGTCACGTGAGAGATTGATGTCGCGACATCAGAAGCCAAAGATTGCAAAGACTTAAGGCGTGTAGCCGGCGTGGGATCGAAATTGGCGACATCGGGAAAGACTATCGATTAAGAGAATCTACAAAGGCGTGACTAGATGTGTGACGGGAGGTGATGTCGCGACACAGCGACGGTTGAAAGCTCCAGAGAACTAAGTTGATATGCGACAAGAGATCGATGTGACATATTCAACTCAGATGAAAGGCCGAAGGGGATAACTTCTTTGTCCTACGACAAAATTTGAAGTCCGCGACATCAAAACCATCAAGTGAAGATTTGCATGAGCCTTAAGGTGATGCGTATGAGATCAGTCGCGACATAAGACTACTTCGATTGAAGGTTGAAGTTTCATAAAGTGGTCGCGGCGAGATGATGTAAGTGACATGTCGGCCTGACCAGGATCAGTGTAAGGGCCAGCAAAGAGATGTGGCGATGTAAGACGAAGTCGTGCGGGAGAAGACAGTTGAAGCTTCTGATCCCTCCTAAGATGATGTCGTAATGAGAAATTTGAGTCCGACATCAAAACCATCAGTTGAATTTGGAGATGACTGGCGAGAGTCAGCGACCAAGATATCGAAGTCGCGACATCAGAAGAAGAATGAGCTGCGAGGACGTGAAGATCAACCGGCGACAAGATATTTGATGTCGCTGACCTCGAGAAATATTCTTGAATCGAGACTACATGGGTAAGTTGATGCCGCGACGTGAAGTGCCGCGACATGCGATGATATCCGCGACAAAGGAGCTGAAGTGCGACGAGCAGATGACTTGGGCTGGATACTCTAAAATCCACGAGGGCTACATTGGGATTAGAGTACATTTGGGAATATAAATGCGCGGCTACGGCTCATTCGCGGCTTAGCGGCCCGCGGACGAGTCTGGATAGGCAGAGAGGCTCGGTTTTTAGTTTTCTTTTCTTTTTTCTTTTCTTTTATTTTTCTTCAATGTTGATAATTAGAGATTAGATTAGATTGATCGTTTTATTCTTCTTTTATTTTCTGGAATTGGATGTAATCGTTTTGCGAAGAAGCTGAATACAGAATTCAATTCTTTTCAAATTACTGCCTGGAAAGTTGAAGTTCAGACAAATTTCTGGAATTTCAGTTTATCCAGTTTAGGAAATACATTCTTATGATCGGAGGGAATCTGCGGCGTGTGATTCGAGTAATCAAAGGAACCCGGCTTCCATTATGGCAGATACTATTGTCGAATTTATCTTTCCACTATTGTTATTTCCGACAAAGCTGCGAATTTGGTTATGAATTTATTTCAGGTTATGGGTTTAAAGTTTTGATCGGGCCTATCGGTTTCTTATACCCGATTTAAGAGGTGTTCTTTGCTCGATTTTCAGGTGGTCCTCACGGGTGACCTGAGTATTCTGAGGAGCTATGAACAACTCAAGTAAAGGTATGTCTTTGTATTTATGATCTGTTGTGTGAGTTAACTTGGATGCATCTTCTTCTCGCTTGAAATCAAGATCAGTCGAGCGAGTTATCCATTTAAGCGAACAAAGAGTTCACCTGAACCGAATAGTGAGGCTGATCAGTGTTAAATGAGATCTAATCAAGGGAGAGGATGATCTATTCTAGTGAGGGCGAGTAACACGGAAGTTGTATATCACGGCAATAGATAATTTGGGAGCTAAGGTTTAGTCCATAAAATGGTATGAAGTATTGCGAAAGAATACTGAAGTAGGATGTCCATGTTAAAAAGTAGTTATCTAATTCCTGTGTTCGAGAGAATCAGGTCAAAAAATAGATAATGAAATGTAAACTGGGAGAGATCAGTGAACTATAAGCGCATGGGCAGTTACGGCGAAATTCAAAGAAGTTTTACAAGTTGATAGCAGGAATTGATTCTTCACAATAGCATTGATCGTAATGAGTTCTCTAAATAATTATTATTCAATTTCTATTCATTTTCCTAACTTTTACGCATTCTTTATTCTTTACATTCAAGTTTATTGTTCATTTCAGTTATCTCCCTATGTTCATTTAATTTTCTAGCACCTTAATGCTGGATCTTACTATCATTTAGTGGTCTAAATAGTATGGAAATTGAGTAGTCAGGGTAGTTGATTTTAAATTCTTGAGATCTCACATGGGATCGATATGGACTTATATCAGTTTATTCTTTGTCATTATATGCCTTTGCGAGAAAATGGAGGCCAAAAACAGCTTTGAAAATGACTTACTCTAGGAGATTTTTGGTTTTATAACTATAATTCAACAAGTTTTATGACAAGGTTCAGTGGGGATTAGTTAATGGTCTTAGGTAGCAGTGTTGTAAATTTTGTATGCGCGTTTGGTCAGCAACAAGTTTTATAGGCGCCGTTCTTGATGGTTCGGTAATAGTCGCTGGTAATAACGTCGTAAATTTGTATGTGTTCTTTGGTCTATTAACACACAACCTGAAGGGTTTGTTGATCCTGAAAAGCCCAAACATGTGTCCAAACTTAGAAAGGCTTTATATGGTTTACGGCAAACTCCTAGAGCTTGGTTTGAGAAACTACAAGGAGCTCTTCTTGCTTGGGGTTTTCAGAATTCCATGTCTGATACATCTCTCTTTCACACCCGCAAAGATGGAAGACTACTGTTGCGTTTGGTATACGTTGATGATATTCTTATTAAGGGTGAAAATAAAGATGACATTCAGCAAGTAATCCAAGACCTTCATGCTCAGTTTGCTCTCTAGTCTCTTGGAGCTGTAAATTACTTTCTTGGTTTTGAAGTGCATCTGAGTTCTTCTGGTCCCCATCTGTCCCAGACCAAATATGCCACTGAATTACTTCATAAGACCAATATGTTCAATGCCAAGTCTTGTCCTCCTTCTATGTGCCTCAGTAACAAACTATCTTATCATGACAGTGAAGCTTTTTCTCATCCATCCTTATATAGAAGTACTATAGGAGCTTTGCAATATCTAACTTTTATTCCGCCCTAGATTTGGCCTTTTCTGTCAATAAGTTGAGCCAATTTCTCCATGCTCCTACTATAGCTCATTGGGGAGCTTGCAAAAGAATTTTACGATATATCAAGGGTACTCTTACTCGTGGCTTGACCTTTACCCCTACTCAGTTTCTAACCTTAGAAGGATATGCAGATGCAGATTGGGCCAGCAACTTGGATGACCGAAAATCAGTGAGTGGTATATGTGTGTTCCTTGGTGGTAATCTGATAACTTGGAGCTCCAAAAAATAGCAAGTAGTTGCTCGGTCTAGTACAGAGGCTGAGTACAGGGCACTAGCTACTGCTGCAACATATCTTGACTCAGGTTCAGAAATTGCTTTACTGAAATTAGATTGATCTTTGCCTCAGCCTTCAATTCTTTGGGTGATAATCTTGGTGCACAAGCTTTAGCCAAAAATCCAGTCTATCATGCTCAGACTAAGCATATAGAACTGGACGTTCATTTCATTCGCAATCTTATTTCTGACCGTAAGCTTGAAGTTCAGTATATTCCTACAGCTGAACAGCCTGCTGACTTACTTACCAAAGCTTTGTCATCAGATTGATTTCAGTTGCCGTGTCACAAGCTATCCATGGCTGAACCTCTGTTGTGCTGGCGGGGGCCTGTTGAAGTAACTACAGCAACACGTGAGCCTAGGAGACTCTGTTTTTCCCTTTCTGGAATCTTCTGTTGGTTGTATAAATTGATCTGGTTTTCTTCTTAAATAAAATGGTTATCTTCTTTAAGAAAATGGTTGAGGTTCTCTAAACCTTCTCTCTCTTGGTTATCTTCCTCACCACGTTTCTCAACACCATCAATGTCCTTTTCTCCAGCACTGGGAAGAACATCATTAAAGAATTTCTTAGAAATATTAACAGATTGTGTTTTCAAAGGTCAGTGAAATTCACTGGATTCTGGACAGTTAGACTTAGCTTACGAAGCAATAAAGAATTACAGACCTGATTATCAGGTAATTCTTGAAACTTAATTCTGAAATCTGCAGAGAATATTGACAGTGAATCGCACTTATCAGTTTCTCTACAACCCCTAAAATTGCCTTGAAAAGCCTGAAGGCAAAACAAAACTCAATCAACCAATCAATATGGAAAACCATTAAGAAAAGAGGGTCAACATATGCAAAAGAGAAATTAAGCTCTAAGTCAAAGAAAGGAGGACAAAACCCTAACGCAATAGAAAAGGAGAGGTAGAGAAGAGTTGATTCTCTCTATCAGAGTATTCAGAGAATATATAAAGGGAGAAGAAAGAGAGGCAAGAAAGACGTTCTTTCTCTTTTTGAAGGAATTGAATCAATGGAAACGAAAAAGCTGGGAATCGGAGTTACCTCTGAGGCGGTGGACCGAAGCTCGGTGGAGATGCTTTGCTCATCGCGAACCCTGTATCGTATCAGGAGATGCCTAATACACAGTGGTCAGTCATAAATTTTTTTACCCTTGCTAAAATTATGCTACTGTATTTAGAGGTGGTGGAGCTGCTAATTGGGTCAGTCCAATCTATTTCGAGTTAGGTCTTTCGAGCTGTGGATCAAAATGGGTTAGGCTAATCTAAATCATTTATATTCGGACTAATTTTTCGACAAATGCAACTTTGTATTTATGCGAGGTTGTGGGTTAAAATGGGGTCTAAGCGCTAGAAATTCTTTAAAAAAATTAATTTCTAGGTCATTAAATTCTTGAATAAAAATAAATAATATAAATATATAATAATAATTCGTATATAAAATTATTGAGTGTAAATAATATAATAATAGTAAAATAAACTTGATAGATAAATAATATTAAAAAACAGTTATATTAGGGTCACCAATGCCAGTTAAATAGTGCAGAAAGCAAATAAGCGGCAATTTTAAAAGCATGCTCTAAAACAAACTTTAAAGTATCGAATGAAATACCGTATCTCTGTCTTGTCCACCGTCGCCATTATATCCGATAATAACGTATGATTAGTATTATAAATAATTTGCATTAGAAAGATGTAGATCACCGATTGTGGTTGAGTTATAAATGCGTGATTAATTAATTTAGAAAATTAACCGCATCATTTTATTTATGTTTGGAATAAAATATTTTTTAATGCATACCGGTCGTATAATAATGAAATATCTGTTGTTTGAAAATTCATCTTATTAAAAGATATAATCATATTAAGAAATAAACTAGTATATAATTTTTGTTAATTATTTTAAAAATAACATTATTTTGTTATTAACACTAGTTTACGTATCTGAAATTTTAAAAAATAATTAATAATTTAGTTATTAAATTAAATTTAATCTGTAAGCTAGTAAGTTCATTTTTTATCATCTCTCTCTGATTGAATGAAATTTAAAGGATAAATAAAAAAATAAAATTGTAAATATTTAAAATAGGATTAATGAGATAAATAAAAATATATTCAATATTAAAACAATAATTTATTTAATTCAAATGCATTCCGTAAAATTTCATACAAGATTTTTTAAACATTAAATTATCATATAAATTACATTATAAAGATACATTTAGAAATTGAAAATAAAATAGTTAAAACAACAAAGTTTAATATATTAATCATATATTATAGTAATAATTATTTTTTAAAACCACATCTTGGAAAAGAATGGCGAATATCGAATTTTATAGATGAATGCATTCAGAAATTTTGATTCTTAAATTTGAATTCTTAAAAAATTAAATAAAAAATATGGCCCGATTGAAATTTATCACAGTAGCCGCGTAGTAGCGAGGAGGCCAACAGGTTGGTAAGGTGAACAGTTTTATTCGAGCTGAGATTTTACGACCACGTACCTCAAGAGCTCGAGGTTAAGTGGGAACCATTTCTTGTTTCTGACAATATTATCGAAATTCTAGCGTATCAGCATTTTCTTGTAGTGTGAGCTACAGGAGTAAATTGAAGGGGCCAATTTGAGATGTTAGTAGGATATTTGAGAAAACCCGAGGAGGAGTTTTTGCACCTTTACCCAAACATTTTAACCAAAATCCTTTTTAAACTCTTAGAGTGAGATATTAAGTTGGGCTCAAAGCAGTAACAAGTCAATAAGTAAACTTGAGCTACGAGCACAGTAAAAACAGGAAAATTAAAACTTTACAAAATAGGTAAAATGGTAATTCCGGTCAACGCAAATTTTTTAGATACCGGATAATGAAAGCAGACTTGTGGGTTGGAATCGTCGTAATCTAGGCCCTGCCGCATCGAATTCGTTGAATTAGGGGCAGTCGGATTTCGCGTTTTAAAAACAAGGTCTTGGGTCACGCCAGCGACTTTGTGAGGAGACTGTCATGATCGTGACAAAAGTCATACTCTTCATGCTCTTGTCTCAGCCAGCGTGTTGTATGATTAATTGAGATGATGAGATGAATGGCTTAGATTAGTAAAAACTATGTCAAAAATCAAAACTAAAGGACAAAATGGGGATTTAGTAAAAAGAATAAGTGAATAAGGCCAATTAAGTGTTTGTAGATTTGACTTGCCATCTGAGTGAAATTTGCGCAAGTTTCAGAGGGGGAAAGAATGACTTCTCTCTGAATTTCAAACTTTAGGATCGTCAGTTCTCTTGGACTGAGAAGCAAAGCTATTTCGTGACCTTGAGGGCTACGCGTGGTGTCACATTTGTGGGTTCAAATGACTCAAGAGGTATGAATCTTCTCTTTGTACATTAACACAGGCTGGAAGTCGTTTTAATGGATGGAGATTTGTGGGGAGGCTTGGATGGATAAAGTGTTATGGGTCCTCGAAATCTTTGAGCCAGAGTGGAGAAAATCCCGTTGTGTGGTAGTGAATAGTCTTGAGCTGGGGTTTCTTGTTCGGCGTGATTTGTTGTGTGATTTTTTGTGGTTTTTAGGTGATTGAAATGAATTGCTTGATTAATTAGCCCACGTGAGCTAATTTTGGTGTTATTGTTGTAAATTGAACCAACATGGTTATGCCGGGATTAATTGTGTTAATATAGCCATGTAAATATAATAACGCAGATTATTTAGTGGCATAATGCGTGCCGCTATGCGTAGAAGCGTACTAGAGCGATAGGTGTGTGCATGACATGAAAATGAAAGAAAAGTGAAAATGGTCACAGTGGATTTGGCAAGATTTTCTCAAGAATCATTTGAAGTTTGGCCCAATACTATCTTGAGAGCAGACCCATGATTGTTCGAAAAATGACTACACCCGCCCTGAGGGCAAAATTCAATATATTTAATGAACTCAAGAATTGCTTTCAAGAACAAAACCTTTGTTTTGAAAACCGTGATTTTTGCTCAGATTCGCCTTGCATACATGTGCAGGAGCCTCAGGAGGACTCAGATAATTTTCGATCGTGGCACGAGGCATTCAAGTAGATCATGTATTTGCTTGGAGTGTGTCTGGTTGCCATGACATGCGCACTTAGGCGTGAGTGCAACCCATGCAGGAAATTTCACTCACCCGCACGCTTCACCTCACGAGGATCATTATTCGTGTAAAGGGAGGTACAGAGGACAACGCTCACTGGGGAAAATGCGATTTTAGAAGAAAGCTCCAAGTTGTGGCTTGTATTCATTATGTATACCATGTATTAAAACTCTAAATTTGATATATGTTTTGGTTAAGAGTAATGTAACAACTCTTTGAACTATTATTATATAGTTGATGTATTTTTTATGGTATTGATGTATGGGCCCAAGTTGCCATTTTTTCTCATGTATAGGTCTCATAATATGAGACATAGGTATTCCGCAAGTTGACGGGTTGTCAACGAGATACCCCGGGATTTGGGGCGTCACAAGCCTATAATTACAAAACAAGTGCACTTATTAGAGATGGGATAATGGCTCTAGCCCTATGACGCCCCTATCCCGGGGGTCTCGTTGACAACCCGTCAACCTACGGAAACCTGTGGATATCGGGTGCCCCGATATCACACTCACATACCTCATATATTGAGACCTATTCCTATATAATTTTCTTACAATTAACTAATTTATAAAATTACAAGAGCTCGATGCACAACTCTTATACACTTTTACATGCCAAAATATATTAAACCAGATTATTCTAATATATTTTTACAAAAATACTCTCACACACAACTTACCTTCTTCTGCATCACTACCGAAAGAGCAATCACTTTCCGCACCAGTTGGGTCCACCACAAGCAGCAAAGCCCAAGAGTGATAATCTACTACAAAGGTTACTCCCCTAAGTGTTCATAAATGACCAAACACACACATTCAAGTAAAACATGCACATTCCTACTCGAATGTCTACGTGCCATGGATGAGAATGTGACTCTCCCTATCCCATGTCCCGAGTCCTCACCGACTCCCTCACACAATGCCTAAGTCTATGTGTGACAACAGTCATTTTCCATGACATCCCATGATCATATCTTTGACTCATTACATTATATATTCATATTTTCATTTACAATCCTAGGCCTTTTTGTGGGTAGTGGATTTTGGTGTCTCACCATGGGCTCCACAAACCCAGACACTTTTACGACCTTTCACCGCTGGGGAATATGTCTGACCATAATCGATGGGTCTTTCACCTTGGGGGGGATCTATCCCAACTTGCTGATACCTAGCGCATATTGTCCTTTACCATTTTCGTATCTCGTGCAACTCATTTGGACCTTGTCCCATTAATTGAGCCCACTAATCAACACCATACGTAGTGTTAATCCACAACCGTGTACCAATGACACTTCATCGAACACCAAACACAGTGTCGATCTCTACCATGCACTCACACCTAGGTCATGCGATGTTCTAGTACATATGCAATGCAATTATGCCACTGCAATTCTCATGTTACATGTATGATGCACACTACATGAGCCATTCACATACCATGAATAATTATAATTGGTACATATAATTAACATCCATATATAACCCATGTTAATACATAATTAGCATACATTAACATGTTGTTCTTCACACTGCATGTTATTCAAACAAGCCATAACACACAACAAGGTCACAATCTTGGACCCATCCAACAGGGTACCTCACGGTCCCTTCACATACAAGAACCATCTTGGTTCTATTCATCAATACATGATTAAACAAATGATGGCATACAGCCTTCCATAGGCTAACTCATGGTAATTCTTACCCATTACAACAGCCTACAACAAGCCATGCAATGGTCATGTTAAAACCCAACTATTCACTTTGACACAACCAAGCAACTTGTACACTTGGTGCAAAGCATAAATTTCAGCAAGGTTATGATCACCCACTGCCCTCCATAGGCATATGGTTGGAATCTTAACTCAATGGGCTTTCCATAGAGTCCAAGAACACCTCGAAATGAGTTCGATGAAGCAGACCATCCGGTTAGGAGATCAAACATACGCGTACTCTATCCGGCCGGGGCCCCGCCAAATACCTGGGCCCTATCCGGCCAGCTCCCATTCACAGCTCCGGCACCTACCCTCCACAGCCACATGGATGGAATCTTAACTCAATGGACTTTCCACAGAGTCCAAGAACACCCGAAACGGAGTTCGGATGAATAAGTTATGAACGTCTGAAGTTAGAGGCTCGCCATACGAATAGGGCGCTCTACCCGCCAGTCCTATCCAGCGCCCAGCACTCCACTACCTCCATAGAATATGGATGATCTCGACTACCTAGCCCATAGAGTCCAAGCACCAAAACAGAGTTCGGACGAAGAAGTTATGATCTTCCGAAGTTGGAGGTCACATATGACTAACCAATCCTAACCGGCCAGCACTAACCGGCCAACCCTAGCCGTCCTGATTGCCCAATGTCCACCATAGGAATATGGATGAAATCTTGACTTAATGGGCTTTCCATAGAGTTCAAGAACACCCGAATCGGAGTTCGGACGAAGAAGTTATGGTCTTTCGAAGTTGGAGGCCTCAAATGAATAGTCAACTAACCGGCCTAGCCTCTAGCCGGCCGAATTTATCCGGAGTCGGGCCGATCAGATTCGGCCATTTAACCACATCCGGCAGACTTAACCGAGCGGACCTAACCGACAACCTTCTACTAGGACTGTTGAAACGAATCCATAGCTTGGGCTACAAAGGTCCGATTTGAGAAATTCAAAAGCCTAACATCAAGTTCACTGATGTGGCTACAATGTACTTGAAGGACTCACTACCAAATTCCCTTTATTTCCAACCCAAAAACCAGTTCTAAAGTCCGTTTAATTTGTACTACCACAATATGGCAGCTTCCCATGGTTCAAAACACAACCAAACATTCTCTGGGTGGCAAGACAACCAACACCATTATTCATTTTAACTCTAACACATAAAAATGACACACAAGGACAATTACTTAGTCCAAAAGTCAGTCCTCGGACCGTCCGAAAACAGTCCCGAAATCTCCAGCACACTATCCCAAAGTCTTAGGACGGTTCACACGGCCACTCATAGCCTCACACAACCCATGCCATTTGAATGGTCCTTAGACAAGGATTAAACCAAGTAGGAGAAAACCCCTACCTCTCGGAGTTTGTCGAAACTCCCCAACTCCGGTCTCTATGCGAAGCCCTTGTCGTGAGGATGAATCTTCCTCTTTCTCCGCTTGAAAATACCGGTCCGATTGTCGAGAAACTTAGAGAGAAGGTGGAGTCTCTCTCTCTACAACTCTTCCTCTCCAATTTGGTTTGCCTTTCTCTCTCTCTTCTTTCCCCTCTCCCTTAGGAGAAGATAGAAGTCAAGTGAGATGTCCTCTCACTTGCGACATGTCCACTTCTAAGTGACTCTTTGGATTACACCCTAGCCCCTTATCTATCTACCATGGATTTTCACCCACTCACATGTTGACACATGGCACCTCTTGAGCCATTCACAATGTGCCAAGTGTCCCGCACCACTCCTAGTGCCTCGAAAAACATGAAATTCTGATTGTCTTAGAATTCGACGATATTCGATGTGGTAGCTAGGATTGTGGAGACGCCAATGGTGGTCCGTTTCACACCCGATGCGACGCCGATCCCCGGGGTCCATTGACTACCCGTCAACTCATGGAATACTGCGGAATGCTCTGCAATCCGACACTATTCACGGAAAATCGTGCGTAGTCTCATTTGTACGGGGAGCTCTACCCAAATACAAAACCTGTCCCAAATTGTTCAATATAATCCAATATGAATACAAATGGCCACTTGGGCCCATATACCAATGCTCATCAAATACACTAACTATATACCATAGTTTCAAGATTACTACCTCTCACTTATACAACATATAATAAAAGCTTAAAACATTCTTAATACATGTGTCCAACTAAAACCAAAGCTTCATAACTCGCTTTCTTCAAAAATCTATTCCCAAGAAAGGCTCGTCCCTCCGAGCACCCGCACCTAAAAAAAAAGCTCCCGATAGGGTAAGCTATCCCAAGAGTGGAATCACCCTACCGGGTTACTTCCCCCACCTAAGTGCATATGCAATGCTCCAAAGTAAACATACATTCAAGTAAATGCGTGATCCTACTTGAATGTCTACATGATCAACTCATACCACGAGTCCTCACCGACTCTCTCGCACTTGCCTAAGCCACGTATGAGAAACATTATTTTCAAAACAAAGATATTTGTTTTTAATTGTGAACAACCCTCCGATATAAGTAAAGGGGACCAATTCATGATCTATTTAGCGGACAACTCCTTCGATGTATATCAATGGGCCGATCTCGGCTAAATTGATATGTTATATGACACTGATATTGTAATGGACACACCCGATAATTATTAGTTATTAGTCAACCCTCCGAAACCACTTCAATAAAACCACTTCATGCACTCACCCTATCATTCTTGTGGTGCCTCTGCATACGGAATGGCGATGCCACTCCAATACACTATATAATATGAAAATATATCATCATGCATATATTTACATAATTTAAATCACATAACATGTTATGTAATTTCACAATCCATTACACCAAAAATTAGCTCACTTGGGCTAATTATCAAACACGAGCAATTCGATTTGAATTACTCAACCAAACACATTATTTCACAAAATTATTTCAGAATATCATTCATGTGAACAAAGAAACCCTGTTATCGTTTTCACTCGCCAACAGCCACATCGGTTTCACTCCAGAAACCGACCGTACCGCCATTTTCGGCCTTATACATGATCACAATACAATTTGTTTCACAATTTACAATCAACCCAAATGTTCTTGACAACACACACCGCACAAATGGGTTTCATAATTTTCTAATCACCCGTTCCAAGATTCGTAACGATCAAACGGCCACTTACTACTCAATCAACTCAAGCATCATAAATACACTTAAACAAAGTGTAAAACTCAAGTAGGATGAAACCCCTACCTCACGGAGTTTGTCGAAACTCCTTAAAACCGGTACCTACGCGTTGGCTTAGCTGCTTTGAGCGACCTTCCTTCTTATCCCGAAGAATTTCGACGGTCGGATCGCCTAGAAACCTAGAGAGAAGTCACACACTCTCTCTCTAAAACCAAAGACCTAAGCTCACTATGAAATTCTCTCCCTCCTACACGTTTTCTTTTCCTTTTTCAATTCTAGGAGACGACACTATTGGGTATTTCGTCTTATTATCATTTAAACATTTCAATAATGCCAATTATGTCCCCAAGCTTTGGAATTTCAAGACGGTGCACTATCTCGACCGCCCATTTCCATCATTTCTACCATGCAATATGTCACATGAGTACACGTTATGCTCGACTTTCGTCACATCACATGTCGCTTTACGCACCCAAAACGTGATACCAAAACGTGTCAACCCGACCGCTCCCGACCCGACGAAATCTCACCAGATTAATGAGATTTCGCGAGACGATTCTAACGCGCGGAAACCGCTTCACATCCGAGATCTAGAAAATTTCTGGTTTTGACCAAAATTTCGATTTACCATTTTTCCAAAATAATTTTTCTAGCTCTTACACTGAGTCTAAAATTCGAATTTTGATCGAAATTTATCGTTCTACCCTTCCTTAGAAATCTGGATCTTCCGGGGTTTCACATTCTCCCACCCTTGAAAGAATTTCGTCCAGAAATTCCACACACATACGCATTGACCACATGCATATGTAACCCTACATAACTCAAATAATTAGTGCAAGAGACGACCTTCTAAGTCACAATCATCGATAAACTACGGGTCAGTCAACTCATCCATGTCGAAAATGACATCAAAACCCGATATGTTCACTAATTCAAGAACCACACGAAAGTGTAATCCCTAGATCTCTCGACTCACGCTAACCTACTTCATCAACTCACCCAGTCTTAGGGAGAATTTTCCAGACCGTCTCTCCTGCAGGCCTCAACCTCCAAGCCCAAACTCATCACACAAATTGCAATAATGAAGATGATGCATCAGACAATAAATGCAGTATAAAAACGTACCCTGCATATCCGGCTGATCTGAATGCTCAGCCTGTGGTACCACGGCGTAGACATCGCCCAGTCCTCGAAGTCCCGGCCCGTGGAACCCGCCCCGACTCGACCCATAATTCGCCCTTCCTACCGGTCTCGTGCGGCATGCGTCAGGCCGCACCTACGACCATGCCAGTTCCTCCGCCCGCATCAGTGGAGGAATAAACTGTGTCCGCGCTTGCCCCACTGATGATTGGGACTATGGTGTCCCATAACTCTGGAATCCCTGTCTCTAGGTGCAATCCCGTCTTTAGTGTCCAGGCTGGTGTCACTGGAAACACACCCTCTATCCTGGTTGGCTAGGAGTCCGTGGCGCCTCCCCGAGATGGTCGGGTCCCGCCCTAAGACCCTCAGGGAACCGAAGTCCTCTCGCTTCTTTCCTAAGCTCCAAGAAATTCGCCTCCTCTTTCTTATCACCAAGACTGCATCCCTGACAAGCACGAGCGGCCATCTACCTCTCTCAATGATCAAGGTCAGACTGCCATCAAATCCATATCTCAGGTTACGTCCTATTAATCTTGCCCCTGATGGACAATCAACCCATCCTGAACTTCCCGACCTGGGCCGCGCCGCGTCATATAATCATCCTCGAAACGTACAACTCTATGAACTGCCACGCACTGGTGCACAACATCGTCCCTTGTCTCACCGAGGAACTCCTGCCGCGATGTTCAGTAGAAGCTCAAAGTACTTCCCATGAATATCTGCGAAAATCATCCTATGTCAGAGTCTCCAAGTCCCTAGAAGTCGTGACCCACTCCCACCAAATCTAGGACTCACCCTCAAGCTGGAATGAAGCCAGCGAAATTCGAGTAGTATCCGAGGTGATCTCCATGGCCCGAAGAATCCTCTCAATCTGACGGAACCAATGGTCGGCTACCATCGGGTCCCCTCCTCCCATGAACGTCGGAGGATGATGTGCCTTGAACCTCTGGAGGCTACTGGCACCTGACTACCACCGCACTTGCCCTGGGCAATGGCGTAGGCCGCAACTCTAATGGCCTCCCAACAAAGGCCTCGCTCTGGTCAACACCGGTGGTGCTCGGGCTAGCACCTCCTCGACAACCTCTACGCTCAATTTCAATCCCGTCATCTACACATGTCAAATGGCAACAACGTTATTAAATTTTCTATCCCAGTCTAACTAGTACTGCACATGCCAACTACTAATAGACTTACTCATCATGAACTAACCTGTTCATCCCTTTTTCTCAGTGGCGCTAATTGCCAACCACTAACACAACCTAATTCAAATTTCAAATTTAGAAGATACTCATTTCCCATATACTAAGTACCAAGTATATCCTTTACACAATATGTCACATTCGATTTATCTTTCTGAACCCCTAAGGTTATATTTCTCAACCCTAGTGTTCTATACACAATTTACCATGTGTATACATTTCACATAATTCAATCACACATGTTAAGCAAAAACAAGCATGCAACACACACACGACAATCAAGTCATCAAATGCACCTGAATGCATGATCTAAACCCGTTTCCCATCGAGTCCTAGGTACTCGTGCACTTAAGCTCCGATACCAAGCTGTGACGCTGACATCAATTTCACCACAATAGCCATGGCCTAAGCCCATGTCCCTTAAGCCCTAGGTAGTTATATACCCATGCTCTAATACCATGCTGTGACGCCCCTATCCCGGGGGTCCCATTGACAACTGGGCCAACTCATGAACTCGCGGAATATCGAAAGCCCCGATATCACACTCACATACCTCATATTGAGACCTATTCTCGTATAATTTTCTTACAATTAACCAATTCCTCTTATAAAAATTCATTAAGAGCTCATGTACAACTCTTATACACTTACATGCCAAAATATATTAAAACTAGATTATTCTAATATATTTTTACCAAAATACTTCTCAAGGCCACAACTTGGCTTTCTTCGTACTCACGGCCTGGAAGGAGCACCGCCTTCTCGCGTACCTTAAAAGGGGATCCCACAATGGGGTGAGCAAAGCCTGGTAGTGATAATCTCCTACAAGGGTTACTCCCCCCCTAAGTGCTCATGCAATGATCAAACACACACACATTCAAGTAAAAACATGCACATTCCTACTCGAATGTCTACGTGCCATGGATGAGAATGTGACTCTCCTTATCCCATGTCCCGAGTCCTCACCGACTCCCTCACACAATGCCTAAGCCTATGTGTGACAACAGTCATTTTCCATGACATCCCATGATCATATCTTTGACTCGTTACATTATATATTCATATTTTCATTCACAATCCTGCCTTATGGGTAGTAGATTTTGGTGTCAGCACCACTCGCCCACAAACCCAGACACTTTTACGACCTTTCATCGCTAGGGAATATGTCTGATCGTAATCGATGGGTCTTTCACCCTGGGGGGGATCTATCCCAACTTGCTGATACCCAACGCATATTGTCCTTTACCATTTTCGTATCTGTGCAACTCATTTGGACCTTGTTCCATTAACTGAGCCCACTAATCAACACCATACGCAGTGTTGATCCACAACCATGTACCCATGACACTCCATCAAACACCAAACACAGTGTCGATCTCTACCATGCACTCACACCCAGGTCATACGATGTTCTAGTGCATATGCAATGCAATTATGCCACTGCAATTCTCATGTTACATGTATGATGCTCACTACATGAACCATTCACATACCATGGATAATTATAATTGGTACATATAATTAACATCCATATATAACCCATGTTAATACATCAATAGCATACATTAACATGTTGTTCTTCACACTACATGTTATTAAAACAAGCCATAACACACAACAAGGTCACAATCTTGGACCCATCCAACAGGGTACCTCACGGTTCCTTCACAAACAAGAACCATCTTGGTTCCATTCATCAATACATGATTAAAAAAAATGATGGCATACAAATTCTTCCATAAAGCACTCATGGTAATTTTACCCATTACAATGCACTACAACATGTGTAAGACCCGAGAAATTCCAATTCTCGAAAAAATGGCAAAATCAGAATCTCTAAGTATATAAAATCATATTTTAGTTAAAAATCCCGAATTTATTCTCTCTAGATCTTGATGATCGAAAATGGGATTTCAATCATGGAATTTTCTCGTAAATCTAGCTTGAAGACGTTAAATTTCACGAATTCCGAGACAAGCTTGAAAGCTGACACGCTTTTCGAGTATCGCGTCAAAAGTCAGAACGATTTTCGACGACTTAAAGTCACATATAACACGTCCTCACGCACATGCTTTGTGATTTGTAGCAGAGTAAACGGTTTAAAACGACGACTTCAAGATAGTGTCAATGTCAAACCGTAGTTAAGGACATAACGATCATTTCGAAATTTTAAGTCACAAGAAGACAAATAATAAATAGTTCTCTTTGCTCTTCCAATTAAATAAGACCAAAAACATGAATTTGACAGGGGACTTTACAGCGCGGCTTGTAATGGCGATTTTCCTCCTTTAGAGAGAGAGAGACCCTCTAAAATATCGCGCGATTCGAATCAGCTTTCCAAATCTTCGAGACAAGAAGGAAAGTCGTTTACGCGGGAGGGCTTCTGCAAGTATCGGATTTAAGAGTTTAGACAAACTCCCGAGGTGTGGGCTCCTACTCGCTTTATTCCTTAAGTACTTTGCGAATGTTTGAGCTGAATGAGGCCGTGAGGGGCCGTTTGATCGGTCCTAAACCTTGGAACCGAATTGATATGAAATTTTGAACACCCATTGGAGCAGCCGTGACTGCCACGGCTGATTAGGTTGTTAAAGTTGGAAATAATGTATTAAATCATGTATTGGTTTGGATGAGGTCGGGAATGACCTTGAATTGCGTCTACTAAGTGAACCTACGATTTAGGATTTTCTGAATAAGAATCGAGGGTTTCACTATCTCCAAATGTTGTTCTCAAAATATATTTTTATGAAATGTGTTTGATCGAAAGGGATTCAAGTTGAAGGTTTCGTGTTTGATCATTAGCCCAAGTGAGCTAATTTTGATGTATGAAATGAGAATTTACATGACATGATCAGGTGGAATCTGATCGCTTTGTAAATATATGTATTGCTATATATTTACATGTGAATTAGACTGTATTGGAATTGGCATACATGCATTCCATATGCACTGGAACACCCTAGGATTATAGGAGTGAGTGCATGAGATGAGTCTAGAGAAAATGGTCTCTGAGGGTTGTCTAAAATGTTAATTCATCTAGGTAACTAAACTAAAATAATATCAATCGTCTGAGACTACCAATTGATATACACGGGAGGGTGTCCATAACAATATCAATCGTCTGAGACGCACCCAACTTGATATATATATACACTCCGGGAGGGTTGTCCACAAAAAATAAACATAATAATTCTCATACGAGGCTTAGGCAGTGTGAGGAGTCGTTGAGGACTCTGGGCACGAGATGATCGGGCTAGGACATTCAAGTAGGATCATGCATTTGCTTGATGTGTGTTTACTGAGCATTGCATATGCACTTAGGCAGAGTAGCCCATTTAGGGTGATTCCACTAATGAGCATTAGCTCACCTCACGAGGGATATTATTTTATAGGTACAAGAGGCGTGCGAGGGACTCCGCCTCGGGTCCTGTGAGACAAAGGTTTGTGAAGAAAGCCGGATTGTGGCTTTGGGTTATGATGTATTACATGTATTGGAATTGTTTTAATTTTTAATATATGTTGTATAAGAGTAAATTTTGGAACTCGAACTATGGTTGATAGTTAGATATATATACATTGTTATGAGTATTGGTTTATGAGCCCAAGTGGCCTTTTAATCATAGATCAAGTATTGGACCTGCGAGATGTGTTTTATGTGTGTGTTTTGTATTCGCAGAGCTCCCAGCACAAAGGAGACTCATTCGATTTTCTAAAGTGGCGCCGGGGTAACCCGATCCACTTGTATTCCGCGGTCGACGGTAGTCAACGAACCCCGGCTCGGGGCGTCATAGCTTCTCAGGTCGAGCCTAGGTATACGAATACCTGTGGAGCTGTGGTTGGGTATCCTCACCACTGGGTGGTTTGATGTAGAGCATAGGTATATGGAAACCTAGAGATTGGAGGATTCGTCCAGCCATAGTTCTGCAAGAACATCACCACTAGGTGAGGTTCGATGTCGAAGTTTAGGTATGAGATTACCTAAGAAATCACGGACAAATTAGACACTAAGGTACATGTGTTTTAGGTGATTGTTTGATAAATGATGTGAACATGTGAATGTTTGATGAATGCATGCTCATGTTGTATGTGTTATGATTGTTGGTGTGCTAGCAATTTAGCACATAGGAAAACAAGTGATGTGTTAGAAACTTTGGAAGTTTTTACGTTGTAAAACCGAACAAGTATGAGTAAATAAAATAAATTCCGAATAAATTTGTTTGAGTTGTTGATAAATGAAATCAAATTTAATAAATTTTGAGGTGTTGAACACTAGGGTTAGTGTTAAATAAGGAGACTTTGAGGAAATTCTGGACCATTTTCCAGAATTAAATGAAAAAAATAATAATAATAAACAAAATGAATTTTAAGCAATTTATTTGGTTTATTGAGAAAAAAAAAATATGTATATATATATATACTGGTATATATGTATATAAGGTGGAGAAAATGTTTTTACAGTGTAAAGCTAGAAAAAGAAAATAAAGAAAATAAATTTTATAAATTTATTTTGGGTATGAGGTGAAGAAAATAATATTTTTAGGTTTTACAAGGTGTAAATTTGAAAAAAAGTGAAGAAAATAAATTTTTATAAATTTATTTGAGTATTATGGAAAATGAAAAAAAAAATAGGTGTAAGTTTTTTATTTATTTTCCAAGAGTCGAAATGAAAAAAAAAAGAAACGAAAATAATAATAATAATAATAATAAATTTGGTGCAGAAATGATTCGCTACGCCCAATTGTATTGTAAGAAAGGCATTATCAGTGGATATAAAGGGTCGATGTGCAAGAGAGCGGATTGTATTGCAAGAGAAGAGGTGTGCGTGGATTAAGTGTATTGTGACTAAGGCAATAGGTCAGGAAGAGGCGCTTGTATCGCAATACAAGCCGGGCGCTGTGGGCGGCACGAGGCACCCGACGTCGGCGCGCCGTATGCGTCGTTGTCGTGGGTCGGTGCACTCAAATCTATTTTAACCCGGCTTGACTCAAGATCATTCCTGAAAGTCAATTTTGACATTGTTCGTGAACTCCGGGTTCATGAACACTGCTTCATCACAAAAATTTCAAAAATCAAATCAAATCAAATAAAATTAGACAAAATTTTTGGCAATAAAATTTCAAAATGAAATTTTTGTTGATAAAAATGTTTTAAATATATAATCGATTGCCTCAGATTACCAAATACAAGGACAATGTGTATACACTTATTTATGTGTATAATTAGTGTCTCTAGTCGGTTTATGCCTTGCAGGATATCAGACAGATTTAACTCCGCCATGTTAATCAGATAGATGGCTAGTCGAGGACGAGGACGTAGAGGGCGCCCACACATCAAGTCGTGCACCACCGCATTTGATCATTGTGCTTTGGCCAGGTCAGAGGTATTGGCAATGCACTACATCACACAAAGCCGAAGTAGTCGTGGAGGTCCGAATAACCTGGTTTAGGGCATCATCCTCCGACATTCACAAGAGCGAGAGATCCACGCGGAAGACCATTGGTTCATGCAGACAGAAGGTGTTAGAGGCTAGGGAGATTACCTCTGACACTACCAGGATTAGACTAGCGGTGTTCTAGCTAGAGAGTGAGACCCAAGTGTGGTGGAAATGGGCAAGGACCTCGAGACCCAGAGGAGCCTTAGTACGTGAGTTCTCCTCAGGATTAGGCGAGAATAAGGATGATATGTCATGGGCTTATGCAGTTGGAAATCTCGGGGACTCTACTCACAATGGACCTGAGGATCATGGACATGTCAGTTTGATGTCATCCCGGGATGGATCGATGCCTGGCGGTGGTCGCATCGATCAGAAGCGTAGAGAGCTACCGCCTACATGCGTGGATTCGCACACATGTGGTATTTCAGTGGGGACAAACATGACATTTCGCCCCATACAAGATATGAGTCCAGTGTCGTGGACAAGCACGGTCATACGAGCCCCACTGTAAAACCCCAACCCGATTGAATGTTATAATAGTAGTTTTGAAATCGATTAGAGGTCCAATGATGTAAAACGAGGTGATTAGAATTTGTAACGCTCCGTGACGCCATTTCAAGATAAATGAAATTTTTCAAATTTTCACCGAATTCTCAGAATGGTGATGTTTCTTATTATATCCGATTGAGGGGTTTGGTAAAGGAATTTTTAAGAAATTTCAGCTTCCTATGACTTTGAACCGGAGACAAGATAATCGATATTTAAGTGAATAGTGATTTCTGACTAAATTTGAGCCTGGCAATGAATTTTTCGAAATTGGGGCCGAAAAATACGAAACAACTTAAATAATCATAGAGTCTAATTCAACCAAACGGAGTCCGCTGGTTAGTTTTTGAAGCATTCGAACGACTGATATTAATACGCCATTGTCCTACTTCCGATTTTAATGATTTTAAATTCGATTTCACGATTTCGTACGAATCCACTCAAGAATTTAATTAGACATTTCATGGTCAATCCGAAGTTTAGACGACCATAGAATATTTTTGACGCGACCTATAAAAAAGCAAGATAAGGTGAAACCGAGATAAAAGCCGCTATAAGGGAGATATTTTATTGTGAGCCAATCAAAACTTTCTAATGGCCAAGTTATGATTAAACATCATGAGAATGACCATGGGATTCTTGGGCACAAAGAGCCAATCAAAATTTTAAAGGCTAAGTTAGGTTAGTGACTCATGATAATGAACCACGTTTTCGATTCAAGGGTAATTTGGAAGTTTGAGTCAAAAACAAATTAAGACTAAGTGTGCTCAAAAGAGGAGAGCATATGAGAGGAAAAGGGAGAAGAAAAGAGAGAAAAGAAAGGAAAGAAGAGAGAAAGGGAAGAAAAGGTGGAGCAAGGTGGGAGATGTGATTTTTTCTCCTCATTCAAGCTCTTCATGATCTACAAGGGAATCAAGAGAGGAGCCAAGGAAAAACCAAGAACAAGTAAGTTTTTTTACTATGGGAAAGTTGGATTTTGATGTTTTTCATACCTAATAGCTTTGATTTTCTTGTATGGATGGTAGAATCAGTATTTAAGGTTGAATCATGAGAATTTGATAGAAATTGAAAAAGAAATGGATTAGGTTAGGTTTGAAAAATCAAGTGAGTGAATGGTTAGGTTTGATACAAATTGGTTAGGATTTATGAATTGAGGTATAATGTATTGGAATTGTTAGAAAAGAAAAGCGGATTTGAATTGGAGGCATTAAGATCATGTTGTAAAGTAAAGGGAATGCTGCCAAAATTTCAGAAACCCTGTTTTTATTTTCGATATAGATTAAGCTAGAATCATCCAAACGAATTGATTCCAATTGGTAAAGAACCATAAGAGATAGGGATAAAATTTATAGAAGGACCAAGAGCAAATTGTAGCTCTAAGGCTCCCAAATACGGATCGAAGGTGAGCTCAGGTAGCTCACGATTTTGCCTGCTTTTGGGTATGGTTGTAGTGTTTTGGCCATAAGTGGAGTTTCACTCATCCAAATTCAGTGATTCAAAATTCTGGGTAAAATAGACTTCTAGGGAAAAAATTTATATGAAGTAAGTTCATGCAAATTGTAATCCCAAAGTGCCCATAAAATTTTTCAAAGTGGAGCTATGTGCAGATTCTCCTCGTTTCGCCAAATTGAGTCATCTAGATGTAAAATACAATAATCCCAGTTTTGGTGATCCAAATTGGGTGATTCCACTAAGAAGAAACATTAGAACCATAGCTTCAAATTAGTAAAGAAACAATTTCCAATTTATGGAGTTAAGATCCTATAAATCAAGGATAACAGTAGGTGATTCAGGGAGCTAACCAAGTTGGCATCAAAAACATGCTGTAACTTGTGTTATGTGGTTGAGGGCTTTATAGAAGGAATTTTAAATTGAAAATTTAAAGAGATGTCATTGGATATATAAAGGACTGATCTGAGGAGTTTCATAAATTTTGAAGACCGTTTGAATAATTTTTGAGTCATAAAGTCTATAGAGTATTGTTGGGAAAAAGTTGGCCAAAATGAGCGGGTTTTTAGTGCTTATGGGTAATTTGTTCATTTGGCTCAAATGAATGTGTATGGTGGATTAAAATGGAAGTTAAGTGATTAATGTGTAGTTGTGGTTTTCTTGAAAAAGGTGAAAAGGACTATCGGACGGGAACGTGGAATTCGACTGAAGCAAGCGATCGAATGAACCGTGAGTGTAAAACTACTATTTTGAAAATCGAGTTTTAAAGGTAAAATGATTTTAATAATGTGAAAAAGGAAAAGATTAATATAAATGTTTATATATGGATATCCATAAGAATGTAGTAATGTATAAATGTTTACTTGGCCTAAATATATGTATTTATATTAAATGTTTATATATGTATATATGTTAAAGCATTATGGGAAGTTTAAAATGTGTAAAGAATGCATATGTATATTTGCATATATATGTGTTTTAATGATAAAGTAAAGGATTTAAATGGATTTATAAATGTATTTTGAAGAAAGGAATGAATGATTTAATGTTAAATGAAAAGTTTAATGTAAATGTTTATATATGTATGCATATGTTAAGGCATTATGGAAGTTTAAAAATGTGTAAAGAAGAATGCATAAATGTATAAATGATAAAGTAAAGGTTTTAAATGGATTTATAAATGTATTTGGAAGAAATATTTTATTGATGGTTACCCTAACCCCATATGACTGTTATGACTGATATCGGCCGAGGTACCTTGAGCGTGTAAGGATTTAGAGGGTAAAGTTATAGGTTACTAACTAAGGGAGGGAATTAGGTGTTTAGAGTAATATCCTTACACGTGATAAGGTGCTATGACTGAACTCCTATGCAAAGCGTGAGTTTCTCCGCAGCGAGTGGTTATGACTGACGTGACTGCCCTCACCAGCCGCACTTAAACTGCTTCGGTGTTTGTTCCTCGGTTCCATCGTAAAAGAAAGAAAGAAAGGGTTTAAGGCATAAATGGATTTTAAATGTATAAGTATGTATTACTTTGATATATACCGAAAATGTTATTTAATGAAAAATGTATACCACCGCCTTTAGCTCATTCTTTTCCATATGTTTAAAAAAACATTTCAGACTCCAAGACAAAGGCCAGAGAGCACCTCCCGCGCGCTGAGTCAAGCCATCGAGGAGACGACGTATGTGAACTGCATTGTATAAATAGTTTGCATATTTTATATGTCAAATAGTTTGTCATGTATATATGCACATATGGATATATTTTGAAAAGAACTACTTAAAGGCTTCGCTTATCCCGCCTGCCCAATCTTTTATAAAACTGCATGGAATTGAAGAAGTTCTTAATGTTTTGATGATTGAAATGAATAAATGTATATGGTAGATATTGTGTTGATTGAGTTGTCGATGAGGAGTCCTAAAACGAAAGTTGAAAATTGGAAGATTAGAAGTGTTTTTAAATGCTTATGCAGGTATTTGTAAATTTGGGAAAGTTGAAAACAATTTTTTTTAAAAATCTAAGTGTTTGAAAAAAAAAAAAATTTTACCACTTCGCTTTCGCATTTTTTCTAAAGATATGTAAAGGATTGTAAAGGGGTTCGCTCCATGGATTTTAATTGATAGTTTTGAGAAAAAGTTCTATATCCATTGGAGTGCCGAGGTCCTCAGTTCATGAGGTTAACTGGTCGGATTCTTCATCATTTTAAAGGACGCAGGAGAGACCGCACTTGATCTACCTCGAGTAGTGTGCAATTATGTGGATGTGTTTTTCCGTATGAAATACCTAGGACTACTCCACGTGTGGGTAGTAGACTTTGCAGATCGAAGCTACACCCCTCGTATTTCACTCCATTTCTATGACTCCGCATGTGACGGAGCCGCTGAGTAGCAGAACCGCAGTCCGTACCACAGGAGCTACCGACAAGGGGTTCATTGGGATAGAGCACTTCACCATGGGGCTCCGGCTCTATTTAAGCGGTTGAAGTTATTGACAAGACCCTTCGACCGTGTATTGATTACATGCATAATCAATGGTTACGATCAAGAATCGATATCCATCACAAGGATCGATGATTTGTTTGACGCTTGAGGAGGAGCGAGTTCACTTAAGATAGACCTTTTCATCGGTTACCATCAGGCCGGGTTAGGCCAGATATCCCTAAGACAAATTTTGTGACACGCAGGCACTTGAAATTACTGATGTTTTGGATCGACGAATACGCTAAAGAAGATTCATGGATCTCATGCATAGGATATTCCAACCTGGTTTAGATCACTTGTCGTGAACTTCGACACATCTTGATCTACTCCACCAAAGTGGAGCATGAGTATCACTGAGGATCGCTTTACGTTTGTCGAGAGACCATCACCACGCTAAGTTCGCAAGTGCGAGTTTCTCTGGGCTTTCATCGAGGTGAGGGCTTTGGGACACGTGGTGTCGCATCAGAGGTCACCGACCCGCAGAAGGTCGAGGCCGTGATGAGCTGGGAGAGAATCAATGTCAATCTTCGAGATACGTAGTTTCGGGATTACGTATTATAAGAGATTCAGAATCATCAAGCTATCCATTCAGGATCGTAGACTTCGCCTACGCGACATGGACTCCATGGCTGGGATGGCCCCGACTACAGAGAGAGAGATCAAGGATGCTCGAGCACCTGATGCAATAAGCAGCAAGAGGGACGACAAATTTCTTCTGGCCGGAAGAAAGGCATGATTTCGCTTCACGTGAGTTCTCTGTGACCAGGCCAGACAGATTGCGAGATCTGATCATTTTAGAGATTGTGGATCTGTGGCTTTGGGACAAATAAGTAAATCCAATTAGCCGTGAGAACAGAGAGTATACAACCATTCTTCCACACCCTAGTACGGTCGAGAAACCGCTTCGCCGGGTGCTACAAGCACTCCCAAGAAGACGTGACAGCCGTAGGGGCCAGAGAGCGGTCAAGTCGTGGACAAATCAGAGTTGGCGCAAACAGGTTGATGGACCTGTGATGGCAGAGATGATGTTGGTTATTGATGTCGCTTGACATAGATGAGCTGACAACCATCCGTTGTCGGCACTAGGACCTTAGCCTGGTTGTCATACCCGACATGGCCTCGATTCGGGCTAGAGTAAGGCGCCTTGTGAGAAGCCGCCATGTATAGATGTTCTTCCCTAGGATGTGGTGAGAGTTGATCCGATAAGCTCCGGATTATGAGTAAGAGGTCTCAGATTCGCCACAGGACCCCCGGATAAGGTGTCACAAAGATTACTTACGCGTCAGGTGCACCTGGAATATCATACGTAGCCCAGCGGTGTACGGTAATTGGCCATTCACCACTCTCGTGAGTAATGGTTGAGTTTGTTTGTGGGACTACGCCCAATGAAGACTCATAGTTCGATTCAAGGAATGTGAGAGGCTCGAAGTGTAAGCCGAAGAGTTATGTTAATTGAGATGAAAACACAAGGTCAGGTTATTACGTAGACTTAGAGTTTAGTGATAGGAGCCAGGAGTGACTCGAGATTCGATACCTTCGAAATCGCATTGCGTTGTCGTCAAGGGCCTCTGTGATATATTGTCATTCACGACATGGACTAGGTCGACTATCCACTGAATTGTCAACATCGTGACCTTGGGAAGGTCGCTTACACACAAAGCAAGGGTTGTAGGTTACACAAGCAGCGGATTTATATATAGGTGTTAGAGGGACACGTCAGAAGCATACGTCCTAGGATTTAAGGCAGAGGAGCAATTGCCTTTGTGTGAATTCACCTACAACAATAGTTATCGCGTGGCATGGCACCATATGAGGCATTGTATGGGAGGCCGATCACCGCTAGCCGACCGAAAGTGGAGAGAGTTCCATCACCGTCCCGACCGATGACGCCTGAGAAGGTGGAGCTTGATATGACAACGCCTTCGTTTCCGGCCAGAGTCGCAGAAGAATTATGTGATCTACGACACGACCCTAGAGTTCGCAGGTCGCATCACGCTTTCGGCGCGATGCCTAAGAGAGGAGTGGTTAGATTTGGCAAGCGCGGAAAGCTATCGCCGAGGTTTATAGGGCCTTTCGAGATACTCGAGAGGGTAGAGGTCAGAAGGCATCGCTGGCTCTACCGCCAAAGACATGTCGTGTCCATGAGGTATTTTACGTCTCCATGCCCTAAGTATACCCAGATCCACTCATGTGGTGGATCGGGGACGTGGAGCAGAGGGACACCGATGGGACATTCAGAGCACCGCATGTATTTTGGATAGTCGTGATTAGGTTTTGCGACGCAAGACCATGAGGCTAGTGAGAGTGCTATGGCGGCACTATGAAGTGGAGGAGTCAACGTGGGAACACGAGGACACGATGCGGGCCACCTATTCCTTCGCTTAGGGACGATAAGTACGTGGGTTTGGCCTGCTGTTAATTAAACGATCACATGCATGGGTGTAGCTGCACGCTTGCATATGCATGTGAGGGATTGTGATTGTTCGTAATTCTCGACGAAATTCCTTTTAAGGAGTAGAATGTAAACCCGAGAAATTCCACCGAAAATGGGCAAATCAGAATTTCGTTACAAAATTGTTATTTTAGTTAAAAATCCGAATTTATTCAGATTCACCAACCATCTCAACCACGAACCGGTCTCACAACTGAGTTCGTAATCATCTTGCATACCGAAGTTGACACGCTTTTCGAGGCATCGCGATTCGAAAGTGCCGTAGAACGATTTTTGATGCGACAAAGCCACATATAACACGTACTACGTGCTAAGGTGGTATAAGTAGAGAAATGACGAAAATCACGACAAGATAAATAACGTCAAAACCGAGAAAGTTAGCGACATACGATCATTTCTAAATTTTTAAGTCACAAGAAGACAAAATAATAAATAGTTCTTGTCTTCTCCAATTAAAGGAAGACCAAAAACATGAATTTGGAGCAGGGGACTTACAGTGGGCTTCAATGGCGATTTTCCTTTAGAGAGAGAGAGACTTCTCTCTAAAATATCGCGATCCGACCTACCGTCAGCCGGACAAGAAGAAAAGTCAGTTTACGCGTAAGCAGTCTGACAAGGAGTTTAGACAAACTCCTAGAGGTAGGGGTTTCTCCCTACTTGGGTTTTATTCCTTCTTTAAGTACTTTACGAATGTTTGAGTCGAATGAGGCCGTGAGGGGCCGTTTGATTGGTCCCAAACCTTGAGACCGAATTGATATGAATTTAACACCCATCGAGCAAACGTGATCGCCACTTCAATGGACGGGTTGTTGTGCTGGAAATATCAGATTAAATCATATATTGGTTTGGATGAGGCTCGAATGGTCAGAATTGCGTTCACTAAGTGAACCGATGATTCAGGTTTTTCGAATAGTAACCGAGGGTTTCACTATTCCTAAACAGTTATTCTCAAAATATATTTCAGGTGAAATGTGTTTGATCGAGCATCTGCTGAATTGCTCGTGGTTTTTGATCATTAGCCCAAGTGAGCTAATTTTGTTGTATGAAAATGAGAATTTACATGACATGATTGTGTGAATTGATTATTTTGTGAAATATATGCATGTTTATATATTTGTTACGTGAATGGGGATCAGATTGAATTGGTATACATGCATTCCATATGCACCGGAACAATTCTAGGACTATGGAGTGAGTGCAACGTGATGAGTCTAGCAAATGGTCTCGAGGGTTGTCTAAAATGTTAATTATCTGGAGGGTAGTCCAATCCAGTAACACATCAATCGGCCTGAGATCACCAATTGGATATACACTGAGGGTAGTCCATAACACATCAATCGTCTGAGACGGCCCAATTGATATATATACATCTGAGGGTTGTCCACAAACAAATAAACATAATAATTCTCATACGAGGGCCAGCGAAAGGTAGGGAGTCGTTGGAGGACCCTGCACGAGATGATCGCTAGACATCTGGCAGATCATGCATTTGCTTGGATGTGTTTATTTCGAGCATCAGATATGCACTCAGTGGAGAGAGTTCATTTGTGGTGATTCCACTACTGAGCATTAGCTCACCCTGTTGAGAGATATTATTTTACAGTAATGTGTGGAGTGCATGAGGACTTTACTTCATCTCTAGAGACAAAGGTTTAGAAGAAAGTTTCGACCACAAGCTGGGTTATGATGTATTATATGTATTAGAATCTGTTTTAATTTTAATATATGTCGTATAAGAGAAATTTGAACTCTTGAAATTCATGGTTGGATAGTTGGATATATATACATTGTTATGAGTATTGGTTTATGAGCCCAAGGGCCGCTTTTAATCATAGATCAAGTATTGGACTGCTTAGACAAGCCTTATGTAGGTTTCTAGGATGCTGGGGTAGAGCTCCTCGTACAAAGAAGACTCGCCGATTTTAGCGGCCGGGTAACCCGACATCCACTTGTATTCCAGGGGTTGACGGTAGTCAACATCTCCGGGTTTTGGGGGCACTACAACATGCCATGCAATGGTCATGTTAAACCCACCCATTCACTTTCGACACAAATCAAGCAACTTGCACACTTGGTGCAAAGCATAAATTTCAGCAAGGTTATGATCACCCACTGCCCTACACAGGCACATGGCTGGAATCTTAACTCAATGGGCTTTCCATAGAGTCCAAGAACACCCGAAATAGAGTTCGTACAAAGAAGTTATGACCATCCGAAGTTAGAGGTAACACATGAATAGGCAGCACTATTCGGCCAGCCCTGCCTGGCCAGTCCTATCCGGCCAGCTCCGGCACCCACTTCCCTCCACAGGCACATGGATGGAATTTTGACTCAATGGGCTTTCCATAGAGTCTAAGAACACTCGAACGGTTCAGACGAATAAGTTATGTCCGTCCGGCTGGGAGGTCACATGAATAAGCAACTTTACCGTCACCCATCCGCCAACCCCGCCCGCCAGTCCTATCCGGCCAGCTCCAGCACTCCACCGCTCCACAGGCATATATGGATGGAATCTTGACTAATGGGCTTTCCATAGAGTCCTAGAACACCCGAAAGGAAGTTCGACGAAGAGGTTATGACCTTCCGAAGTTGGAGGTCACATATGACTAACCAATCCTAACCGGCCAGCACTAACCGGACAACCCTAGCCAGGCCAATTGCCCAATGTCCACAACAGAAACATGGCTGAATTCATGACTCAATGGGCTTTCCATAGAGTCCAAGAACACCAGAATCGGAGTTCGGACGAAGAAGTTATGGCCTTCCGAAGTTGGAGGCCTCAAATGAATAGTCAACCCGAACCGGCCAGCCCTAGCCGGCCAACCCCATCCGAGTCGGCTGACCCCATCCGGGCCGGCTGACCCCATCCGGGCCGGGCTGACCACATTCGCGCACTCATTGCTGACCTGTACCGACCCTTCCACTAGACCGCTCAAGGTAAACGGACCATACGTGCTATGTATAGCCTCGATTTGGAGAATTCAAAGCCTAACATCAAGTTCAATCGACGTACAATTTACCTGGAAGGAGTCACCACCCAATTCCATTTATTTCCTACCCAAAAACCAGTTCTAAAGTCCGGTTAATTTGTACTCCCACAATATGGCAGCCTCCCATGGTTCAAAACACCACCAAACATTTCCCACTTAGAAATGAAGAATGACGACACCATTATTCATTTTTAACTTTAACACATAAAAAATGGCACACAAGGACAATTACTTAGTCAAAAATAAGTCCCCGGACTGTCCGAAGCAGTCCGAATCTCGGCACAGTCGAGGTCTTGCAGGATGGTCCACCACCGCGCCACTCGTGGCCTCCACACAGCCATGCCATTTGAATGGCCCTTACGAAGGATCAGGCCGGGATTAACCTCATGAACCGGGACCTCAGGCACTCCAATAGATATAGAAACTTTTCCTTAAAGCAGTCAAATAAAATCCATGGGCGAACCTCTTTACAATCCTTAACATATCTTTAGAAAATAATGCGGAAGCCAAGTGATAAAATTTTTTTTTTTTTCTTTTCTTTTCTTTTGTTTTTCAAACACATGGATTTTTTTCAGAAAAATTGGCCAGAGTTTCCTCTGTTTTTCGGACTTTCCCAAATTTACAAAACACATGAAAACATTTAAAAACACTTCTAATCTTTCCATCCTCAACTTCCCGACTTAGTTTTAGGACTCCTCGATCCTGACCGTCAAACCTGATATATACATATATACATTTTATTTATTTCAATCATCAAAACACATTTGAAACTTCTTCAAATCCAGCCACATTTATTTTTATCAGATTGGTGGCCAGGACTTAAGCGAAGCCAGCCTACGTACCACCTCGTCCACTGAGGATCAAAGCCCACGTAGTTCCTTTTCAACTTTATACATATACATATATCCATAACAAAATATTCAACATATACAGTATGGAAAATTATATATACAATGAAATCACAGGTGTCGTCTCCTTGATGGCTCGACTCACTGCACCGGGGGACGCTCTACCTGTGCACCTATCTCGGGTCCTGAAAATGTTTTTGAAACATAGGGAAAAGAATGAGCTAAAGGAGCCCAGTGAGTGTACATTTTCATTAAAATAACATTTTTAATTATATACCAAAATAATACATACTTATCTCCAATTAAAAATCCATTTATACCTTAAACATTTATGCCTTAAACTTTCTTTCAATAAATACTTATGCATTTAAAATCCATTTATGCTTTAAACATTTGTACCGTAAACTTTCTTTCTTTATTTCTTTCTTTCTTTCTTTCTTTCTTTCTTTCTTTCCTTTTTTCTTTCTTTCTGATGGAACCCAGGGGAATAAACACCGACGGTTTAAGTGCGCGGTGAGAGACGGTCACATTCCGGTCATAACCACTACGGCTGCGGAGAAACTCCGCGCTTTGCATAGGGTTCAGTCGCCCAGCACTTTATCACGTGTAAGGATGACCTACGAACCTTTATTTACCTCGATTTAGTAACTGTAACTTTACCCTCCCTAAATCCTTGCGCTTAAAAGTACTTGGCCCGATACTCGATCATGCGGTCGTATAGGGTTTAGGGTAACTATCAGTAAAACATTTCTTCAAAAATACATTTATAAATACATTTAAATCCTTTACTTTATCATTAAAACACATATGCATTCTTTAAACATTTTTAAACTTTCATAATACCTTAACATATGCATACATATTTAATACACATATAAATATAGGCATTGATGCAAGATAAAACAATGCAAGATAAAACATTTCCATATGCCTTAACATTTACATAAAAATTTACATTAAACTTTCAGTTTAACATTAAAACCATTCACTTTTAAAACTTCGATTCTCAAAATATCATTTTTTCACTCACAGTTCACACCGCTCAATCCAGCTTTGCTTCCGTTGAGTTCCGTTCCGTCCGGAAGTAGTCCTTTCACCTTTTCCAAGAAAATCCACAATTACACATTAACCATAATTTCCATTTAATCCACCATAAACACTCATTTCCTATGATACTTATTCCTCTAGGAATCTATTTTACTTAGAATTGGAATCTAAATCAATCGGATCATCAAACTAAAGTTACCTTAAGCATTTTCATGCCAACTAGTCATTTACCGATTTTTCTAGTGACAGTTTGTATTACTCATTTTCCGAGGTCTTGACTTCATATTTTGACACTATGTCCTTATACTCATTTTAAAAGCTAAGGTGCTAAGGGTTTCTATTCCAATTGGAATCACCCAATTGAACACCCGAAACTCACTTCTACGTCAAATAACCGGGCTAATCTATGTTGAAACTGAACCAGAATTTGGCTTGCACATGGTCCCTACTTTGAGTGAATATTTAGGCCACTTATGATTAGAATTTGGCGATACCTTCTTCTTAAGTTTTGTTCTCCTTCAAGAGTCTATTTCACGTAGCCATACGTCACTCAAATCGGATCAAAATTAAGGCAAGTTATGGCCAAAATACCAAAACTGTAGTCAAAAACAGAAAACAGGACATTTCCTGTACCGAGACTGCTGCCCAAATTGACCAAAATGTGTTTCTCTTCCATTTTTTCTTTCACTCTAAACACTTAAAATCTGATGCATTATACCCATTTCAACATAACACACACACAATTCACTATCAAACCCTAACCCTTACTCACTTGATTTTGTCAAAACCTAACCTAAACCATGGCTTTCTCAATTGATATTAGAATTCCAGCACCATTAAACCTTAAATACCACATCAATTTAACATCCATACCAGAATTTAAGACATTAAACATGGAAAACATCAAGCCCTAACTTTCCACCATGAAAACTTACTTGTTTCTTGAGGTTTCTTTGGCTCCTCTCCTTGATTACCACTTGAAGATCACTTGAAAGCTTGAGATGAGGAGAAAAAATCGCATCTCATACCTTTTGCCTTCCTTTTCTTCTTGCTTCTCCTTTCTCTCTTTCTTTTCTCTCTTTTTCTTCCCTCTCCTTTCTCTCCTACAGGTTCTCTCCTCCTTTTAGACCAACTTAATCCCTTAAATTTAGATTTTGCTTCACACTTGACAAAAATTGCCCTTTCCCACTTGCCAAAAATTTCCCTTGAACAGAAAGAGCTCATTGGTCCATTCTAATGAATCACAAATCCATTAACTTTATTATTTTATTCATAACTTAGTCATTAAGAAAAGATTTTGATTAGCTAGTCTGATTAAATATCTCCACTATAGCAGTTACATCTCAGTTTAGCCTTTTCTTTGTTTTTATATCGATTATATGTCAAAAATATTCTATGGTCGTCATATTTAAATTTGAGCATAAAATATTAGCCGTCATGTGATGAATTTCGGACTCTGAAATCGAAATCGATTTAAAATCGTTAAATCGATAATCAGGACAATAAGCGATATTATTACGAATTACGTTCGGATCAGGGAGCCCATCAAACGGGACTCCGTTTCACTTTATTCGATTTCGTTAGTCTTTATGATATATTACGGACATTTCGTATTTTTCGTTAATTTAGAAGAATTTCAACACCAATTTGAATTTTAGATCAGGAAATCACTATTCTTAAATCTCACATTCTCTTCTAAATATCGATTCGAAGTCATAGGAGCCCGGAAATTTCTCCTAAATTCCTTTCTGAGCCCCCTCCATTAGGATATAATAAGAAAACTCATTATTCGCCCAGGGCGTTCGGTTACAATTTTTCGAAGAATTAGCCATTGTCGAATGACGTCGGGCGTTCCCCAAATTCTAATCTACCCTCGTTTACATCATTGGACCTCTAATCCAGTTCAAAAACTACTATTATAACATTCAATCGAGGTTGGGGTTCCACATGACAGGGGTCGCCAGTAGGAAAGCCTCTTATCATTTGTCAGGCTTTTTGACTCAGTCTCTATGTGAAGCCCTTGTCGTGAGGATGAATCTTCCTCTTGCTCCGCCTGAAAACGCCGGTTTGATCGTCGGGAAACTTAGAGAGAAGGTGGAGTCTCTCTCTCTACAACTCTTCCTCTCCAATTTGGTTTGCCTTTCTCTCTCTCTCCTTTCCCCTCTCCCTTGGGAGAAGATAGAAGCTATGTGAGATGTCCTCTCACTTGCCACATGTCTACTTCTAAGTGGCTTTTTGGATTCTGCTTTTTATCCCACTTGTCATCTATATGGATTTTCACCCACTCACATGTTGCCACATGTCTCTCATGGGTCCCATTAGAGCTTATGTTTGAATCATTCTGCACATGACACGTGGCACCTCTTGAGCCACTCATAATGTGCCAAGTGTCCCGTACTACTCGTTGTGTCTCGGCGCGTAAAATTCCGGCCAGATCTCGAGTCGACAAAGTCGATGTGGTAGTAGATTTAGCGAGATGTTTTTAACGGTGAAATTATTTGTCACCCAGAAGTGCAGAAAAATTCAGTTTTGACCCGAAATTTACCGTTCTACTCTTCCTTAGAAATCTGGATCTTCCGGGGTTTCACAAGCCCGATGAGCTAGCCCACTTTGATCCGTATTTTTTGAAGGTTGGGCTAAGAAATTAGTGGCCCAAATATAATTAGGGTTTATTCCGTAGTGCTTGGGATGGACTGGCCTGCTTAACCCATTTTGACCTTTTTTTTTTTTTTTACTTTTTTAATGACTACATAATATTTTCGAATTATTAAAAATATTAGTTTTTCTATTATGAAAAATATAAAATAGTTGTTTTGTGGCGACCCCCGCGTTCGGCCCGACCCGGTTGGCGAGTCCAAATCGAAACCCCGGGGACGCTCGTTTAAAGCCATTAATCAAATCCTTTTTGTTATCGCTTTATTAAATCTTAGTTTTCAAAAGTGTCGCGACCCGATCCACAGAGCTTGACCGGTTGGCGGATCGACGAAGCAGGTTTACTCCGACATTTTCAATTATCTTATCAAAACATTTGGCTTGTGTTATTCATTTTAGATTTTGTAATTACGCGGAAGCATTTCATTTTTGGGCAAACCTATAAAACATTTACACATTCAAAAAGACTCATAACATTTACATTTAGCAAAATGTATTTTACAAAAATACTGATTCAGAGTTCAAACTGTTTTACAATTGTCAATGTTCGAAAGAAATGGAGTAATGCATATGGCCAGACATACTCCATAATTCCTTCTCTATGACTCACGAGCTCCTCGATCTTGGGTCTTGCTTCAATGTATCGCTTTCGGTACCTGCACATTGATAAAAGCAATACGGCCCAAGCATTTTCATGCTTAGTGGTTTCTATCTGATTCACATATTGGATTTTCGTTCATATAAATCATGCATTTATCAAAATAATGCCTTTATACAATATCAGTGTAATGTAAAGATACTTATACAAATACACTTTTCAATACCATCGTTTCGTTTTTCGGTTTGTGATTTCACATATGGCTATAGAATTCGACATCCACGACGGTCGGTTAGTGAATCTGTCTGTTGTCATTCGATATGATAATAGTTTTGTATTTCCGATATTAAATTTCACGTATGACTATAAATTAGACATTCTGGCCAGTTCGATTGGTGAATCGCATCACGTCACGTCATTCGTGCGATGTGGTTTAGGTAACAATTACCATTTCACATATGGCTATAGAATTAGGCATTCCACGACGATTAGGTTGGTGAATCGCAAATAGCATTTGTCGTTCGATGTAATGTGATTTCGTGTGCGATAATACGAGTCTCACATATAGTATAAATTTGACATTCCGCGGCCAGTTCGGTTGGTGAATCTGTCTTGTTTGTCATTCGGTAACAATGTGATTTCGCGATAGCCAAATACGGTTACCTTCATGGCCAATTCGATTGGTGAATCCGTCATGTTGGTCATTCAATATCTGATTGAATCAATTTACTTTTATGCAATAAATTCGCTTACAGTTCAAATACTCGCACACATGCATATATTTGGCAAACAGTTCGAATAATAATGATTCAAATCAATATATATGTATATTTCACAAATAGAGAACGGGAACAAGTATAGAACAATATTGGAATAAAGAACAATTAGAGAACAAACAAAGAGTAAAGAACGGGTATAGAACAAACCAATTATCAATTCCATTTCTTTCTCGATGTCAATCCTAGGTCAGGTTATCGTCTTCACCCGCACCTAGTCAAATATAATTTATTCATTCTTAGTGGTTAAACAATTAATCATACTAAACGAATATTTTAAACTGCCGCGTAGTCTGGGTACATTTTTACTTAGTCTCATTCTTATTCGAACCCACATTATTCATTTCTTAGGGTTCTATACTAGCAGTGTATGAATTTGAGCTTAAATACACAAACTACACAATACGGTCATTTGAGCTCACATGTCAGAGTACACCTTGGACTGTCTTAGATACATGTTACGTGTTGACATGTGCGGTACATATTTGGACGTATCTGGTACATGTTGGCCACACCCGATAGGGTATCTTAAATTTTTACCCACAGCCTGCTCTTAGGTACATGTTCGGAAATTGTCGAGATTTGCTTCTTTTGCCTTTGTTCCAATTCTCCTTATATAACTTCCGATTCATAATTCCTCAAAATCATCATTAGAAATCAACCAAAACAACTTCAAAATACTTGTATTGGTGGTTTGGAACCTCATACCACAAAACCACAGGTAAAAATCTATGAATTCACCCAAGGTCCATCAATTCTTCTAAACATCATATAATTTTTGATGATTCATGTTTTATTTTCTACCATTTGGGGTTTTACCCACATAACCTCCAACAATTTAAGGAGTTTGTGTGATCTTTGCAAAACCATAGACAAGGAACAATTCTTCAAACCAAAGCCTTAGGAAATCAAAACACTTGATCTAAGATGAAAGCATACACCTTGGTTTTGGTCTTCCTCTCCCTTCTCCTTTTCTTCCCTCTTCTTCCTCTTGTTTTCTTTGCTCTCTTCTTCTCTACGGTTTGCTAGGGCAAGTGGAGACCAAATTATAATTTTGGTTTTATCTCCCTCTTTATACTCCCCTAATTCCTCTTAATTTCAAAGGTCCTTGATCATTTAAATATCGCAAATCAACTTGTTTAATTATTTTTGGCTGTCTCTACTTCACTTTATGATTTTTATATCCCTTATGGAAATTTAAATTTATCCTTGTTGTAGTGCCACAATTTCCAGGTTCACTAAATTTATCATTTCATAATTTGTCAATTTATCAATTTTTCCCGGAAAACACAAGTTTGGCTCAATTCATACCCATAATATATAATAAAATTTTTATAATAATTCTAGGGTATTTTGAGATTACATGTTATAGAAAAATAATAGTTATTAAATAATTATTTTAATAAAAATAAAATAATACTAGTATGAAAAATATTTAAAAAATAAAAAATATAACTAAAATAATTTATTTTATATAATCTTTTAAGAACATGAAAATAAACTATAAGTATTCCATAGAAACACTATTTTACAAAATATAAAATTTGTAAAATTGTTGTATTTATTATTTTTAATTTGTAAATGTTCGATTCATTTTAATCTATTTTGACCCGTATTCCTAATGGGCTCAACCCATTTGGACCGGACCAACCCGTTTCCCAGCTATAACACTTATGTTTTAACAGTTGTGAAGTGGGTTTCCTCACATTATTATTATTATTATTATTATTATTTAAACCTGTTTTTCTCGTGGCCCATTTTCTCGACTTCCAGAGAATCCAAATTTTGTTTTGGAACTTCAGTCCATATTCAAGAACTTATACTTTTCTTGCAATGTCATACAAAATTAGGGGTGCAAAAATTTAAAAACCTTTTAACATATATGTATATTCAAAACCAAACAAGTCATAAAATATTTGAACGAATTTGAATATTAACACATTAAAATATTTCTTAATTTTAAAAAAGAAATTAAAAATAACTAAGGCTACATATATTAGGTTTTTCTATAAAATCAAAACATAATTCTTTTATATACTATTTATTCATAGAATTTTTCTTAGAGTAGTACCTAACTTATAATAAGGAATTAATCTAAATATTTGGGAAAGGATTACATAATATTAATAGTTATGGACTTAATAATTTGACGCAACTAAAAAAAGAAGGTAAGGTCTATTTCCAATTGTATATATTTGAAAGATTTAAGCCATATGTTTATGAAATAATATATTGTAAGACCCGAGAAAATTCTAATTTTCTGAAAAATCGTAAAATGGTAATTTCGGTCAAAATCCGAAATTTTTATAGATGCGGATGACGGACTTCAGCTGTGGAATGGAGTCTCACGAAATCTAGCTACCACGTCGGAATTTGTCGAATTAAGGCTGTCAGATTTTATATTTGTTCGAGGCACTAGGGAGGCCGAGGTTAGTAAAATGGGTTTGAGAGACGTGTGATGTAATGAGTCGCTTACTACATATACTCATGTTACACATGTTGCATGACTAGAGAGATGATGGAAATGAATGGCCGAGATTGTGCCAAGTGTCAAAATCAAGACAAAATGGGACATAAGTGGAATTAATGGAAAGTTTAATGAATGAGACAAAATAACAAATAGTGTTCATCTTCTCCATTAATTGAAAGCCAAAAAACGTCTTAGAGAGAGGAGAGAAAAATCGTGATGGGTTCGGTTTTGTGTTTTAGAGAGAGAAAGTGTGCATGCTACAGATTCACAGTCTTCATTCGGACCGAAGTCGGTTCTCAGCCAGACAAAAGTAAAGGCTGTTCTACGGCCCGAGGGCTGCAGCGTGGACAGATTTAATTGGAGTTCAGGCAACTCCGAGGTAGGGATCTTTTTCTAATTAAATTGTTATTCTTTGGCTAAGAGCCATGTAAATGGTTAGGAATGTTCTGAGGCTTGTTTTAGCCGTAAATTCGGTCTCAAAAGCTTTGAGCTAGGAGTGGAGAAAAATTCCTATTTGTGTGGTAGAGTGAGCCGATTGCCAGCGGGGTTTCATGTTCATGTGAATAGTGACGTGATTTTGGTGTGATTTTTTATGATGTTAAAGTGATTGAAATGAATTGTTTGTGTTTGTTAATTAGCCAATATGAGCTAATTTTAGTGTTATTAATGGTGAATTTGCATAACATGATTTGTATGATTTAATTATGTTAATATATGCATGTAGATATATTAGCATGAATGTTTGCGATTGGCATTATGCATTCCATATGTTGGGGCACCACTAGAATATTAGGAGTGAGTGCATGACATGAAATTGAAAGAACGAGGTGTTTGTGAAAGGAATTTCGACGGAAGATTTCGAAGAATTGCCTTGGAGAGTTGTCAACGGTTCATCTCGGGCGGACCCATGACATTTCGGAGAAATATCGACCAATTCGCCTCGGAGGGTAGTCCGATGTATTTCACCAAGGAAGTCGTTGAGTGAGTTTTCGAGAACAAAAAGCTTTGTTTGAAACAGGGATATTTTCTGCATTCGGCTTAGGCATATGTGAGGGAGTCGGTGAGGACTCGGGACATGGGATTGGTCATGTAGACATTCGAGTAGGTTCATGTAATTGCTTGAATGTGATTGTTTGCCATGGCATGTGCACTTAGGTGGGGAGTAACCCATGTAGGAAATTATCTCTACTGGGCTTTGCTCACCCTGTCGAGGGATCACCATTTCATGTATAGGGAGAGATTGGGAAGGCGGCACTCATTAGAGGCCGTTTGAGAACAAAACCGGGTTGTGGCTTTGGTAGAGACTTTTGTATAACATGTATTAGAAATTGTACATTTTAATACATGTGGAATTAAGAGTGATTTATTAACTCCTGAACTATGGCAATGTAGTTGATGTATTTGATCTTGATGTGGGCCCCAGTTTGTAACATCCTAGAAATATACCCTAGCAGGTTTTGGTTGTTTAGGAGTATATTAAAAGTTAAATATGAATTTTTCGAAATAAAATTTGAGACACAGGTGTAATAAGAGAGCGAGGTAAAGTGGTAATTTACCACTTTAGGACCCCAGTAAATGACTAAAAAGATGGATGCGAAATAGAAATTTAATAAGAGATGGGATTAAAGGCAAATATAGAAAAGATGGAATAGAAATAGAGTTGAAATGGGGGGCTTAAATGCAATTATGAAAAGTTAAAGTCAAAAATGGATTTTTTTGCTTGAAGGCCAAACATGGCCTTAACTAAACCCATTTGGATAGGGCTAATTGGTCTCCCAGAGGGAAAACAGTGAAGTATAAAAGGGGGAAAGAAGAGGAGGAAGAAAGGGAAGAAGAAGAAGAGAAGAAGAGGAAGGAAGGAAATCAAGCCAAGCCAAGGTATGGATGCTTGCCTTTGGTATGGAAACTACTTTGAGTATGGATTTTGTAAAGATCACATGGAATTTAAGGCTTGATATGCTTAAATGCTTGTCTCCAAATCTAGGGTTTTGATTTAGGGTATATTAAAAGTTAAATATGAATTTTCGGAAATAAAATTTGAGACACAGATTAATAGAGAGCCAAGGGTAAGTGGTAATTTACCCTTTGTAGGACTGAGTAATAGAAATTTAAAGATGGATGCCAAAATAGAAATTTAATAAGAGATGGGATTAAAGGCAAATATAGAAAAGATGGAATAGAAATAGAGTTGAAATGGGGGGCTTAAATGCAATTATGAAAAGTTAAAGTCAAAAATGGATTTTTTTGCTTGAAGGCCAAACATGGCCTTAACTAAACCCATTTGGATAAGACCAAATTGGTCTCCAAAGAGGGGAAGAAAACGTGAAGGCCAAAAAGGGAGAAGAAGAGGAAGAGAAAGAGAGGAAGAAGAAGAAGAGAAGAAGAGGAAGGAAGGAAATCAAGCCAAGCCAAGGTATGGATGCTTGCCTTTGGTATGGAACTAATCTTGGTATAGATCATATGGAGTTTGTATGGCATTCAAGAAAAGTTTAGGAGTTCCAAACCTAGGGTTTGTTAGGATTTTATCCTAACCAAAGATATAATGAAATTAAGGTTGGTAAAAACTCTAAATCCATAAGAAAAGTAGGGAATCCTTCCTTTGAGGTTGGATTCATGGTTAATAGTAAGTAAATGAGTTAGGGTTTAGAATAAACCCTAACTAATCATCATGATTGGGTTGTGTATGGATAATAACCCATATTAGAGTGGGTTTGAGAATGATCTAGGATAAATTGTTGAAAGAAAATAAGTATTGAAAGAGGAAATTGAGTAGAAAAGAGTTTACAAGAGACATATGGAGTGGTCTTGAAGTGATTATGAGGTATAGAGTTGATTTGGGGTTGAAACATATGGAAAAATGTGAGAAAACACCCATTCTGGGCATTCTCGGGTGTCTTCTACCGGTAGAAGTTAAGTTCTACCGGTACAACTTCGTTACTGGTCGATTTTGGCCAAGTTCTACCGGTAGAAGTTAAGTTCTGCGGTACAGCTATGATACGGTTTTCAGTTTTGACCAGTTTTAGTATTTTGGCCATAACCTCATTTCTTCCGATTTGAGTGATTCAAATTGGCTGAATTAAAATAGACTTCAAGGAGAACAAAACTTAAAGAAGGTATCTCAAATTCTGATCTAAAAGTGGCCCAAAAAATACCTCAAAGTGGGGTATGTGCAAGCCCATTTCTGCGCCAGTTGAGCATAGAAGTCCAGGTTATTTCGGACATGCTTGAGTTTCGGTGCTCGAATTGGGTGATTCCAGTTGGAATAGAACCCTTAGCACCTTAACTTTAAATGAGTATAAGGACTTAGAGTCAAAATATGATAAGACCCCAGGAAAATGAGTAATACAAACTTCAATTTCTAGAAAAATGGTAAAATGTTAGTTGGCATGAAAATGCCATAACTTTAGTTGGATAGTCGATTGGATTGATTCAATTCTTAAATAAACTAGATTCATAAGGAGATGAGGTGTGATCTCACTAGACATCTTCATAAGTATATGAGTTACTTTATATGTAACAGCCATGAAGCAAGGAAAATATAGAAAATGCAATATGTATAGATGGGTTCATAAAACATAGATGGAGTATAGGACCTTATCATAAGAATGATAGGTATAAAGTTGCATAAGATATGATAAGATGCTGATAGGATATGTCATAAGATATGATAGCCCTACGGTACCCGAATGATAGGCACATATGAATGTAGAGTATACAATGTGAACATATAGTTGTCATGCATAAACAAATAGATGGAACAACAGTAGAAATATAGAAAGTATATGAATAGATAAAGACATAGCGAGTAATACGTAAATGATAGGAAAATATGATAGTTATCAAGGGGAAATGAATAAAATGGAACAATACTGGATCATAGTAAATATAAATCTTGAAACCGTGGGAATAAGCAAAAGATGACAAAGCATGGGAATGAGAACATGTGCATAAATGATAGGTACATATAAGAAAATGTGAATGAGTAGAAGCCTACATGATAGGAATATAGAAAGTGTGAAATAACTAAAACATGAAGTAAGAAATGTATAAAATGATAAAGAGATATAAATATAGAAAGCTATATATGAATATATGAATACAAGAGTGCATAGATGCATTCATGAAATATGATAGACAAAACTAAATGATAGAAAAAGATATGAATATATGTATTATAGAGATATATGAGAACCGTAATATGAAACTACAGATATGAGAACTAATCTGATAAAGTGATAGTATATATCATAAGTAATTATGATAACAATAGTTATTCATGCTTATAGAGATATGTCTGAAAAATGTAATAAAGGCGATTGTCACTTGGGACACACAGTAGAGGGATAGATAGGCGTACCTATAGGGAAGACAGATTCTTGGCATATTCATAGACAAACATTGAGGCCCAGTTTGGGTGGAATGATATAGATCCGTTTGGATCGGGTGGCCCATAAAGTCACCCGTAGGCAAAATCCTTTGCCTCGTGCGATTGATGGTACCTTCGGGTACCCAGTAGCATATGACATAGGTGAACATGCCGTGAAGTGATGATACCTTCGGGTGATAGCAAGCGAGAGATCAACGCCTCGTCTACGAGTGATAGTACCTTGAGTACACATGATTTCACAGTATCCGCTTCTAAGGTATTTGCGGACATGAAACCAAAGGGAAATGATGATATGTGAAACACTTTGCTGTGATAGAAAGAAATCTGGTTTCCAATGACGAACGAGAAGTACATTTATAGCTTGATATGAAAATAAGTATATGAACCTGAAAAGTAATGAAAGTATCTGAAAGCTAAGTAGATGATAGATAGAATGAATATGCCTTTGATAGTATGATTATGAATATGTATGTATAAAAATATGATATAACATATATCGAAGACATAGAATAGAGACATGACTTACAACATGAAAAAACCTAGAGACGGAGTAAAAGACATATGAGAAAGAGCATTATATAAAAAGTATAAGAATGTAGATAAGCGCGGGATGTTATAAGATATGTTATATGAAAGTATACGAGACATGAAAGCATAGGAAACTTGCAAAGAACATGATACAAGAAATAAGATGAAATAGATCAATTGCCACACAGAAATAGGCAAAGTATTTGTGATAGATAAGAAATGATATGATATACGTAATAGTACAAGGAATGCAATAAAGGCGTAGAGAGCCCAGAAGATGAAAAAGACATAGGTAGACACATGACAAGTATAGGAATGTGTAAAGTATTCGAAATAGGATTACATAAGAAGTATAAATAAAGGAGATGTCAAAGACATAGAACATGAAATAGAAAAAGATCGACATGCAATAGGAATATAAGATGATAAGAAATTAAAGTTATAGAAATATGTTTAGATATATATAATATGCATATATATAAGCTTGTGTGATGTCATTGGTGGTTGTCCATGCTTATATTCTACATAAGCGTAAAAAGCAGCGCGAGGTGTTCAATCAGTGTAGGTACGAAGGCGAAGACAAGGATAGAGACGGGACATTCCACATCGGCAAAGAAGGGGCCCAGGCTCGAGAGATAGGTGCTCACCGGTATTTGCTTCCGCAATCTCGATGTTTTTGTAATAGAAAATGTTAAATGTATGAGTAAATGGGACTCTGTATATGTGTATAAATTGTGATGGACACCGCTCCGGTGTAGTTCTTTTGTGTGTATGTACAAATGATTTTGTTCTTCTTTGAAATTGTTTGTGCGCGATGATGCGAGCTGACTCCCGAGAAAGAACAGGTCAATGAGAGTCCCAATAAAGTATAGTATATAGTATAGTATAGATAGCATCACGCCCCGGACTTCGGTTCGGACTTGCCAATCGGGTCGGGCCGGGATCGGGGGCGTGACACAAGTGGCCGTTTTTACTCATGTACATGTCTCATGATATTGACGTTGGGATAGGTTGTATTTGGGTAGAGCCCCATGTACAAAGGAGGCTCTGCCCGATTTTCATGAGTGGTGTCGAGTTACGCGACATCTACGATTATTCTGCAAGTTGACGGGTTGTCAACGGTTTGGGGCGTCACATATCTTATAAAAAAAATCCAATAGGCTTTTGGAACCAAGTGTGTGAGATCAGGCAGATCTTGTGAATTCCTCCGGCCTCCATAACCCACTTGAATCTCATGTTCGCCTACTCACCAATGCCTTTTTTTTTCATCATAATTATTCATCTTCTCACTCTTTGCTAATGTTCCTTGTCTTTTCCAGGTATTTTCTTCCCCATTTTCACTCTCCCTTTTGTTAATTTTTTAAATCTGAATATTAGGTATTGGTTTTCCATGTGGCATGGTGGAGATTGGAGTTGGGTTTTGTGTTTGCTTGTGTTATGTGGGATGGGAAATGCTTTGTTGATCTTATGTGCTTTGTATGTTCTTGTGGTTGTTGATGAACTGTTTTTGGGGATGTGTTTGGATTGTGGGTCAGAAACAGTTCCATTTGGATTATGTTATGTGGGTCTGGTTTTGATTCTGTTTTAGGGTTTCGAGTTTTGTTGTTAGGGTTCTATTAGGTTTTCACTTTACCCTTCGTTTTCTTGGGTTTTATTGCAAGGTTGCTAAGCTGGGTTTTCTTTTATTTGGAAAAAAAGATTTAGGTCTTTTCTTTCTCGGGAAAAAAAGATGTGGGCTTTTTCCTTTTTGGTCAAATGAATGCGTTTTAAATTGTGATTTGGATGTTTTATGCTTTGTGTGCCTCAAGCCCGGTCTTATTGACAACCCGTGGCGAATACCGGTGGATGCATGGCTCGGTACCTTATTTGTGTAGTCCCATTCTGGGATCATTCATTTTAAGAAAATGTACGGAGTCTATCCAAAACCATTCTGAGTTCAATTTACAACTCTCCTTTTTATACAAAATATATACATAATCAAGTTTTCTCGAATAAGAGACAAAATAAAAAAACAAAGCCACAGTATTTCTTCAATCTTCGATCCGGACGGAGTCGACCACACATTGCACGACCTACGCGAAATATGATCCGCGACGGGGTGGGTAATGCTAAGTAAGAGAATAACTCCTACAAAGGCTGCTCACGTGGCGACCACTGCGCGGCCCGACCGGTTGGCGGATCACGGCGAAACCACAGGGACGCGGTCGAAGTCATTAATTAAATCCCTTTAGTTATAGTTTTATTAAATTTTAGTTTTCAAAAGTGTCGTGACCCAAATCCCCGACTTGACCCGGATTAGGCGGATCAAACCGGGCCCGAGTTTACTCCAGAGCATTTCAATTATCTTATCAAAACATTTTGTTTGGTTTTATTATTTTAGATTTTGCAATTTCATGGAAACATCCATTTTGGGCAAGCGTAACATTTACAATTAACAAAGATTCATAACATTTACATTTAACAAAATGCCTTTACAAAAATAATGATTGAAGTTCTTTGTTTTACAAAATGTCAATGTTGAAAAAAATGGAGTAATGCATATGACGGAGCATACTCCGCAATTCCTTCTTTATGACTCTGAGCTCCTCGATCTTGGAGTCGCGCTGATGTTTATCACTCGGTACCGCGTTGATAAAACAATACATCGCATTTGTAACCTTGAGTGGTTCTATCGATTCTGTATTATTCATTTCTCTTATAAAATCATGCATTTATCAGTAATGCCTTTAAACAATATCGATTGTAATGTAAAGATACTTATACAAATACACTTTCAACCACCATTGTTTAAGCTTTTAGGTTGTGATTTCACATATTTATAAATTCGGCGTCCACGCGAGGTCGATTCTAGTGCGAATCATCACATTTGTCATTCGATGCTTGATGTGGTTTCCACGCTCAATATTACCATTTCACATATGGCTATAAATTTGACATTCTGGCAGTTGGTTGGTAGTGCGTCACATTTACGTCGTGGTACTCAATCATGGTTTCCATTCTAACGATTTTGGTTCACATATGGTTATAGAATTAAACATTTCACAGCGGTCGGTTGGTAAAGATCTGTCTGTTGTCATTCATTAGCAATGTGATTTCCATTAACAATTACGATTACCCTCATGGCGAGTGGGTTGGTGAATCCGTCATGTTGGTTATTCAATAATATGTTTCAAATCAATTTACTTTTATGATAGATTCGCTTGTAGCTTCGAATACGCATACGTGCGGTGTTGTCAAACATTTCAAATGCGATAATTCGAATCGATATATATGTGTTTACACTTAAATAGAGAGCAATATAAGGCAAGAACAAGTATAGAACAAACTGGAATAAAGAACAATTAGAGAACAAACTGGAATAAAGATCACTTATAGAACAAACCAATTATCGGTTTTCGTTCCTTTCTGATGTGATCCTAGGTCGGGTTATCGTGTTACTATACTAAGTCCAAATACAATTTATTCACTCTTAGTGATTAGCGAATAATCATACTAAGCGAATATCGTCGAGCCAAACGAAGCTTTCTTTGAGTGGCAGTACGATAAGTTTTGACTTAGTCTCATTCTTATTCGAACCCAATTATTTATTTCTTGGTTCTATACTATGATTATTATGGTGGCTTAAATATGTAAAACTACCGCAATCTGGTCATTTGGGCTCACATGTATCGGTACACACCTTGGACTGTCTGGAATTTATGTTACGTCTGTTGGCATGTCTGGTACATGTTTGGATATCTTAGGTACATGTTGGCCTCTGATGGGGTGTAGGTACCTGACATATCTTAGATACATGTTCGAGAATTGTCAGTTGCTTCTTTGCCACTTTGATACCAATTCTCCTTATATTACTTCCGATTCCTTAATTCCTCAAAAATCATCATGGAAATCATCAAAACAACTTCAAAATACTTGTATTGGTGGTTTGGAACCTCCTTTCCACAAACCACTGGTAAAATCCACATGAATTCACGAAGGTCCATCAATTCTTCTAAACATCATATAATTTTGATCATTCCATGTTTATTTTCTACCATTGGGGTTTTACCCATAGCTTCAACAAATCTAGGGTTTGGGTGGTCTCTTCCACAAAACCCTAGACAAAGCAACTATTCTCCATACTAAACCTTAAGAATCTGAAATACCCTTGATTCAGAGGCAAAAACATACTGGAATTTGATCTTCTTCTTCTCCTCTTCCTTCTTGTTCCTCTTCTTTTCTCCTTTCTTTGCTCTCATACGTTTTTGCCCTAGCCAAAAAAAATGAGACAAGTGAATTGTGTTTGTCTCCACACTCCTTTTATACTCTCATAATTCTCCATATTAAATTAAGTCCTTACTCTTTTAATTTTTGCAAATCAACTTGTTTTAATTCTATTGTGGCCCATCTCTACTCCTTTTATGATTTTTATATCCCTTATGGCAATTTCAATTTTATCCTTGTTCTAGTGCCCAAATTTCCGGGTTCACTAAATTTACATTTCATAACTTGTCAATTTATCAATTTTCCGGAAAAACCCAAGTTTGGCTCAATTCATACCCATAATATATAATAAAATTATTATAAAAATTCTAGGGTATTTTTGGGGCGTTACACTCCCCACCTAAATGCACATGCAATGCCATAATCACATCATATCACCTTCCACATAGACTATGCAATCCTACCATGGAATACTACATGTCATGAATGAGATGAGACTCATCATGCCCCATGTCCCGAGTCTTAACCGACTTCCTCACACATGCATATGCTAAGTGTGAAAAAAACCTGTCATTAATGTATAATCCAATGACCCTTTTTCCAAAACAATTTTTTATTTTTATTTTTATAAATCAAAACCCATTAGATAAATCTTTAATGTTCATTTATTCAGTAAAATCTCGTGTGTTTATGCATTTGTAGCCTGATTCCAGAGTTTTCCTGCATCGACATATACGCCTTCCGACAATTTTCACGGGCTTTCCGCAGTCGATGATCATATTCTAATGTAACTATCGAGTTTTTTCACGGGGTATCTATCCCCTTCTTGCCTATCTTGACACGTATTTTTCATGCTATGCAACCATGAGACTCATTTTGGACGTTGCTCTCATTACAAGAGATCACACCCATTCACAAAAATGATAAATGATCATAATCGTACACACACACCCAACACAATCACCACGATGTTCAGTGCATATGCAATGCAAAAAATGCCAATGCATGTACCTCATGTTACATGTATAAGGGAACCTTACATGAAACATTTGTTTACCTTTATATTAAGTATCATGGATAATTATATACGCACATAATTTACATCCATTCATGTTAATATATTTAAACACCCATATATCAACATATTTTCAACACATTCAGCATGTTATTCAATTTCCAGCAATAACACACCAAAAACAGTCTACACAAACTAGTCATTCCCAACCAATAATTTGGACTCAATCCACAAATTTCAACTTTTGGGAAATAACACACCATCGACGCCATTTTCCGAAGCGGACCGGGGCAAACCTTGAAATGCATTTTCTAGCCTTTCGGAACCCATAGCCGGCGGTTTGACCTTCACAACCAGTCCTAAAAGCTGTCCAAAAGCAGGTCGATGTGCAGCTAGATCCCATGGTTGAGGGTTGTACCATGCATTGCGACCCTTAAGTGAAAAGGAACTAGTGTAGGAGAAAAACCCTACTTCTTGAAGCTTCGACGAAAAATTTGGATTTTGGTACCCATGTGTAGCTCTCGTTGCATGGACCAACTTTAGTACTCGGACTATCAAGCTTCAACCGTTGAAACGCTGGGAAAATCTTCTCTTTCCCTCTCTCCCTTTTCTTTTTTTCTTTCCACGCACTGTTTTTTCTTCTCCTTTTTTTTTTCTCTTTTGTTTACTTCTTATTTTCTTTTCTTACATGCATCCATGTTGATCAAAGTGGGGAAGCTTCCCCCCACTTTCCCACTTTCCTCACAACTTGATACATGTCCTTAACCCTTACTTGACACATGGTTCTAAATGAGCCATTCAACCAAGTGTCATGTGTCACATGGACACATGCCCTAAGTGGCATAAGACACACCACATGGCTCTCATGCCATGTGCCCCCCTCCTAAGATGCCATGTGGCACCACTCCATGTGTCACCCGACACCTGATACCTCGAAAAATGTGAAATTCCGATTGTCTCGGAATTCGATGAAATTCGATTGGGTAACTAGATTTCATGAAACGATTCCAATGGTGAAGTTCGTTTCGTTATCCGAGATCTAGAAAAATTCTAGGTTTTCAACCTATATTATAACAGCAAATTACCGTTTTACCATTTTTCAGAAAAATTGAATTTTTCTCGGGTTTTACATTCTCCCCCTTAAAAAAATTTCGTCCCAATTTACACACATATACATACAATCACATGCATATGCAACAGTCATTTAATTTCCAAATTACTAAACAATGTACCTTCATCCTCAAATAGGAAAGGATAGGTAGCACACATCGTATCCTCGCGTTCCCATGTTGCTTCCTCCACTCCTTTGTGCTGCCATAACACCTTTACCAGCTTCACAGTCTTGTGTCGCAAAACCTGCTCTCGGCTATCCATAATACGCACTAGTCCCTCCTCGAGGTCCTCATGGCATAAACTGACCCATTTCATGCTAATCTACTACATGAGTTGGATCTGGAGTGTACTTCCGAAGCATAGAGACATGGAATACCTCGTGGACACTCGATAAACTTGACGGTCATGCCAACCGATACTCAACTATACCCACCCTCTCAAGTATCTCGCGATGGCTGATGTATCGACAACTGACTTCCTAAACTACTTAGAACCACGACCGCTCATGCTAGGCATCACCTTTAAAGTGTGATCACTCTACCTTAAACTCTAGAGGAGTTGACGTCGTTTGTCGGTAGTATCTCTTCTGGGGCTCTAAAGTGAAAGACACTTCATTATCAAATCCACCTTCTCGAGGTGTCTGCAATCAAATGAGCAGTGATGGATCTCTCTCCCACCTCCGTCCAACAAATCGGAGATCGACACTGCTTCCCATATAAAGCCTCATAGGATGCCATCTGTATGCTAGCCTGATAAATGTTGTTATAGGTGAACTGCAGAGTGATGCTCCTCCCAAGCTACCCTTAAGATCCTAGGACCTGCTTTCATGACAAGTCATCAAACATGTATAGTCCTCTCTTCTTGGTCGTGCAAATGCATGGATGAAACGTTGCTCATCGTGCTTGTGTTCCCATGGCTCTCTGGAAACTCTTCCCAAGTGGCCAGTAAACTAAATCACGGTCCGAATCACGATGGCGGCACTCCATGTAACCGTACAATCTCTCGAATGTATAACCTGTAGAATTCCTGTAGTGTGAAGGTCATCTGCACGACCAGAAAATGTGTCGACTTAGTGAGCTGGTCCACTATCACCCACATCGCATCATACTTCCGCGATGTTCGTGGCAAGTGAGTCAAAAAATCCATCGTGATATGGCTACCCACTTCAGCTCTGCTACTACGATAAATTTGGAGTAGCCTACGCGGCCCTCTAGGTCTCGACCTTTTCTTGACACATGAGACATTGTTAATCGAACAAAGTCTGACGTGTCTCTTCATCCCTCTCGATATCTGCGGCGAAGATCATGGTACATCTTCGTACCACACCGGATCTGTACTCGTCGAGAAGCGATGGAACTCCACGAGGATCTTATCTCGGATCATCAGTGGGGAACCGACCGTCCCACATATCAAGACTACCATATGTGTAGATGGCGGCCCTTGTCACTGCGCTTTATTTGTGCAGATCCACGATGAACCACTTGTCTGCGTCCTGCCTCTAGGACTTAATCACTCTGCTCAGTAGGGAGGTGTGATTAAATCAGCTCATAAGATTGCCTAGCTTGATCTCTGTACTATAGCCCAAACTGTCCTATAACCTCGAGCATCTGCCACTCCCGGGAAGCTACACTAGCTAGTACTCCCCGTGACTTCCAACTGAGCGCGTCAGCCACCACATTTGCTTTACCAGGATGGTAATGCAAAGTGAAGTCTTGATCCTCCAGATCCTCCAGATACTCCATCAATCTGTGTTGGCTCATGTTGAGGTCTTATTGTATAAAGATATACTTCAGACTTTTGTGGTCTGAAAACACCTCGAACTGCTCACCATATCACAAGTAGGTGCCAAATCTTCAAGGCGAAGACTATGGCCGCCAACTCCATGTCATGCGTTGGGTAATTCCGCTCATGATTCTTTAACTACCGAGAACTATAAGCTACAACCCTCCCGGGCTGCATCAAAACGCATCCTAGTCCATCCTTCGAGGCATCACAATACATTGTGTACCTCTGTCCCCTTTTCAGGACTATTAGAATAGGAGCTGTAGTAAGCTTCCTTTTCAATTCCTGGAATGCCTTCTCACACAAGTCATTCCACTCGAATTTGACCTCATCAGATGTTTCTTTCATAGTTGCAGCTAATCGGAGAAGTGTAATGAATCTCTATAATACTAGCCAGTCATAAGCTGCGTATCTGAATCGACTTGGCCTCTCTGACTCACCATAACTACCTCGACCTTCCGGGTCAACGATACACGGCGACCTTACCTTAGAAATCTCACCTTAGTATGAAACTGCACTTAAGTATAGCGAGTATTCTCGAGGGGCACGAAACAATTCTCAAGTGATCCTCATGCTCTTCCTTAGACTGGGAGTAGATCAAAATGTCATCCACAAAGACTACGATGAACTAATCTAAGTAGGGTTGAAATACCCTATGCATGAGATCAGTGAATGCTGGCTTGTTCGTCAGGCCAAATGGCATCATTGAACTCGAAATGCCCATCTTTGCGTCCCAACCCATTTGTCTGAATATCTGCCTCCTAACTCTCAGTAGTGATAAGCGGTGAATATCTTTAGGTAGACTCGTACTTTCGGCTAATCAAGCAAATCATCAATCCTCGATGTGAATAATGATTCTTGATTGTAACCACATTCCAGCTGTCGATAGTGGTCTTGTCCTTTTGTAGAAAACGGAAGCTGGAGCGCCACTAGGTGATGCCGGTCCTAATACAACCCTTAATGCAAAATTCCTATTAGTTGGACCTTGAGTTCCTGCAACTTAGCGGGTCTTTATCCTGAGGAGTCATAGAAATGGGTGGCGTACCGAGGTGTAACTTCGATGACAAGTCACATCCTTGTGTTGGGGTAATCCGTGATTCGTCAGGAAAGACATCCTCGTACTCACAAACCACGAGGTAGACCCGAATCATGTCTCACCTCGTTCTCAGGTAAGGCTTGCTATGACCATCGACTATCCATGCCACTTGGAGTGCATTACCGCGATTAAAGGTAAAGCATCGTGCTTATCGCCAGAACATCACCGCAATCGATGCTGTGTGTGGCGGTAACTCTCTAAGATCACGATCAATGGCGACTTGGTGTCAGTGACAGTCCATCAGGGATGACATCAAGGTCGATAATAATACATGACCTTTAGGTCCAGTTAGTAAGTCGAGATCTCTAACTCCTGACCACGGGCCTGTCAATCCACCACTCACCTAGTTCTTTGAGGAAGCTCACGTACAACGGCTTTTCAGGTCTGACCTCCCCGTGATTCTCTCACGTGCAGCGATGAATGAATCACGATGCAGGAATCAAACAATATCATTCCCCATAGGCAAGATAGCATAAACATACCATGTATAACCCAGCGATCTACGAATACGATCTGCGGTGTAATAGCATAGACACACGCCCTTGGGTCACAGAATGCAAGCGTAAGCCTGTCTCTAACCTCGACCCGTACCACAACCTCCGGCTGTCTACGTGAAACAAAGGTGCTTGTGCGGCACGCCTTGGGGTGATAAGTATTTCCTACGGCCTTTGGGGTAGAAGGAACAGCGGGTGCCGTGCATGTCCCAACGATATTTGAGGCTTGTCTTGTCCAGCCTGGGATCACTGCCTCCCAGAACTGATCCGCTGCTATCTCGGTGATGCGGTAATAACATGTCATCGGTCTGTCTAGATGATAGCCACAATCACGGCCTTGGCTTTCACGATAAGCGCGACCACCTTGTGAAATTGTTGTGGAGTAGAAGTCCTCTGCTTCTTCCCCGTGTTAGAAGAAGGTTGGCTCTCCTTCCTCTTCCCACTAGCACCCGCATCCCGGATGCTCTTTGCGTCATCAATCTCTCATAGCGCGATTGTCACGACCATAGAGTCTAAATCCTGCAGGAGAAATCCCATAATCTTGCCCTGGATGGACAACTTTAAACCATCCTCGAATTTTTCCACCTTGGCTATGTTTGTGGCCACATAATCATCCCCGAAACATGCTAACTCTGTGAACTTAGCCACGTACTCGAGTACTATCATGGCTCCCTCTCTCAACTCTAGAAACTCTCGAGCCTTGGCATGTCTAGCCGTCTTGGGAAATATTTGCGCCCATGAGCTCATGGAAGTCTCCCCGTGTCATAGCCTCCCCAGTCCACGGAGGTCTTGACCCCGATCCCACCATGCAGGATTCGCCTCTGTTTGAGAAATACCAGTCGATCTTTGCAGGTATCGGAGGGTGATCTCCATAGTCTCCAATATCTTCTCAATCTGTCTAAACCAATGGTCACCCACCATCGGATCCCCTCCTCCCATGAATGTCGGAGGATGGTGCAATTTAAACCTCTGGAGGTTACTCGACCCTCCCTGATCCCCAATTTAAACCTAGGTAATCGTTTACCTAAGCTACGTCTCTGTGTGACACCCCACGAAAACGAGGTCAGTTGATAACTGATCGACATGTGGAATACCTATGGATCTGTGATCTCGTACCGTTGTGTAGTCCATTATCCATACATTTAGAAAATGTATAGGTCATCAAACCATTCCTGAGTTCAATTTACAACTCTCCTTTTTATCTGAAACCCAGTTTTGCTGGAATAAGAGGCGAAAAAAAAAAAAAAAGCCACGGTTGGCTTTCTTGATGATGCGCGGTCCGAGCAGGAGGTCGGGGCTACTTTGTGCGACTTACTTTTTGAAATATGGTCCCATGACAAGGTGAACAATGCCTAGTGAGAGAATAAGCTCTACGAGGCTACTCACCATAAGTCACATCCCGATGCCATAATCATCATATCACCTTCCCACGTGAGATATGCGATCCTGCAGTGGAATACTACAAGTCATGAATGAGATGAGACTCGTCATGTCCCGTGTCCCGAGAGAGTCCTCATAGACTTAACTTCACACATGCATATACCCGAGTGTGAAAAACCATCTTTGATGTTTAATCCAATGACCCTTTTTCCAAAACAATTTTTTTTATTTTATTTATAAATCAAAACCCATTGGATAAACCTCCAATGTTCATTTATTTAGTAAAATCTCATGTGTTTATGTATTTGTGGGCGAAGTTTTCCGAGTTTCATAGTAGAGATAATATACGACTTCCCGACATTTTAAGGGCTTTCCGCCGTGAAGTCATGTCTCTTATGACTCTTAGGTTTTTGCAGGGCGATATCTATCCGCCTTTGCTTATGCGACACACGTATTTTCATTCTATGCAACCATAAGACTCATTTTGAATTTGTCCATTCTGAAACTCTGCCCGTTCACAAGAATGATGAATAATCATAACCATGCACACACACCCAACATAATGCGGTGTCCCCGTGCATATGCAATGCAAAAATGCCAATGCATGTACCTCATGTTACATGTATAAGGAACACTACTTGAAACATTTACATTCCATACTTTATACTAAGTATCATGGATAATTATATCAAACACACATAATTTACATCCATTCATGCTAATATATTTAAACACCCATATATCAACATATTTTCAACACACATTCGACACATGTTATTCAATTTCGAATGATAACATACCAAAAATAGTCCCACCTGAAGCTAGTCATTCTGGAGCGATAATGCGGACTCATTCCACGAATTTTGAAACTTTTAGGAAATAACACACAAAATCTAGCATGCATTTCTAGTAGTCCGGAACCGTAGGCAAATGCATTTCCAACCATTCGAACCCATAGCGGCCCCGAAATACCTGACCTTCTGTTGATCTGGTGTCCAAGAAATAGTCCCAATGTTTAAAAACTAAGTCCCATGGTTGGGGTTGTGCCATACGACCCATTTACGACCCTTAAGTGAAAAGGAGCTAGTGTAGGAGAAAACCCCTACTTCTTGGAGCTTTGACGAAAAATTCGGATTTTGGTGCCATGCGTGGCTCGTTTGTGGTTGACTTTAGTTCTTGAATTTATCGAGCTGGCCAGTCGAACATCGGGAAAATCTTCTCTTTCCCTCTCTCCCTTTCCCTTTTTCTTTCTAAGCACTGTTTTTTCTTCTCTTTTTTTTTCTCTTTTGTTTTTCTTTCTTCCTTTTATTTTCTTATCTATCCACCGAATTGATCAAAGTGCGGAAGCTTCCCCCCACTTTCCCACTTTCCTCACAACTTGGCACATGTCCTTAACCCTTACTAATCACATGGCTCTAAATGAGCCATTCAACCAAGTGTCATGTGTCACGTGGACTATGCCTAAGTGGCATAAGCCACACCCACATGGCTCTCATGCCATGTGCCCCCTCTAAGGTGCCATGTTGGCATCCATGTGGTACCACTCCATGTGTCGCGACGCTCGATACTCGAAGCATTAAAGTGTTGTCTCGAGGGTCGATGAGGTAACTTCGTTCGCATGTGAAACCAATTTCGGGGTCATTTTTTTTTTTTTTTCCTGAGAGTTTAATGTACAACTCTTTTACATACCAAGCAGTATTTGTTCTAATATATTTTACAAAAATGTTTCGAGGCCTGGCAGACGCTACTTCATACTCATGGCCTCGGGGAGCGTCGTCTTCTTGTGTGCACGAAGGGGGTCCCACGGCGGGGTGAGCAAAACCGATAGTGATAATCTCTGAGGGTTGCCCGCCTAAGTGCACATGCAATGGTCCTTCATGAGCCTACATTCAAGTAAAATGTCTACATGGATGTCATATGTCATGCATGAAATGTCATCATCCATATCCCGAGTCACTCCATAGACTCCCTCACACGAAGCTAATGCGAAGTGTGAAAATAACAGATCATTTTGGTATCAATGACCATTTTCAAAACAAAAGTTTTTGTTTTAAAACTTGTAACCCATTGGAAGCCTCGATGTTCATTTTGATTTGATCAAATTCCGTGTGTTTTTATGCATTTGTGGGCCACGGATTTTCGGAGTTACACAAGCCGGATCTGCGCCTGCTTCGACACTTTTGAAGGGCTTTCACCGCTAGTGATCATGTCTAACCTCAAATAAATTTGGGTCTTTCACCACAGAGGATCTATCTTGCTTATGCCCAACCTACATTATATTTATTTTCATTTCTTTCAAAACCGTGCGACTCATTTTGAACACCAAACATAGTGTCGATCAACCATGTACCTACGACATACTATTGAACACCAAACACAGTGTCAATCTCTACCATGCACTCACACCCATGTCATGTGATGTCCTAGTGCATAATGTAATGCAATCATGCCATTGCCTATCCATAACATGTTATACGTATAATGAGTGCTATATGTGCATTTAACCCATGCATAATACATGCATCATTAAGGAATTTATATCAACTTGACATACAAATTCGGTATTATTTTACTCATGTAAACATACCATACGACATATATCCTGACATATAAATTCCATACCTTCATGCCAATATATATATACATCATATCAATCATATTAGCATTCATCAATCCATGACTAAACCATAATGTCATACAACCTTTCCTTAGGCTAACTCGTAGTAATTCCTACCCATCGACCTCTGACATGCCATCACGTGGTCATGTTAAAACCTTACTATTTACTTTGACACAACCAAGCAACCTGCATACTAGGTGCAAAACATAAATTTCAGTAAGGTTATGATCACCTATTGCCCTTCACAGGCACATGGCTGGAATCTTGACTCAATGGTCTTTCCATAGAGTCCAAGAACACCCGAAACGGAGTTCGGACGAAGAATTTATGACCTTCCGAAGTTGGAGGTCACACGTAAATAAACCCAGCCAAGCTGACCTGTCTTGCCGAGCTGACCTGACCTTCCAGATCTCGGCCTAACATCCACTGTCCTCCTCAGAATATTAATAGAATCTTGACTCAATGGTCTTTCCATAGAGTCCAAGAACTCCCGAAACGGAGTTCGGACGAGAAGAGATTATGACCTTAGAGTTCGGAGGTCATACGTGAGTCAAATCTGAGGCAAGTGACCTGACCTGAGCCTGGCCGAGGCTTGGTCTAACACCTCAGTCTGACACCTTCTATGCTCCCACAGACATATGAATGGATTTGTGACTCAATGGAGAAACACCATAAGGAGTCTAAGAACACCTGAAACGGAGTTCGGACGAAGGAGTTATGACCTTCCGAAGTTGGAGGTCATACGTAGTCAAACCCAGACGAGCTGACCATAACTGGCTGAGCTGACCTGACCTGGATGAGCTCAGTCTAACACCTTGATCTGACACATACTATCCTCCTCAGGCATATGAATGGATTCTTGACTCAATGGGCTTTCCATAGAGTTCAAGAACACCCGAAACGGAGTTCGGACGAAGGAGTTATGACCTTCTGAAGTTGGAGGTCATACGTAGTCACACTCAAACGAGGCGACGACTGGCCAGGGCTTAGTGCGACACCTAATATCCTCATAAGGCATATGAATGGATTCTTGACTCAATGGGCTTTCCATAGGGTCAGAGAACACCCCGGCTTGAGTTTGGACGAAGGGTATGACTTCTGAAGTTGGAGGTCATGCGTAGTCAAACCCGAATGAGGCTGACCAGAACTGAGATGAAATGAATTACAACACCTCGGTCTGAAACTTTCTATGATCCTCAAAGCATATGAATGGATTCTTGACTCAATGGGCTCCATAGAGGTCAGAACACCCGAACGGAGTTCGAACGAAGGAGTTATGACCTTCGAGGATGAGGTCATACGTAGTCACACTCGGACAGTGACGACCTGGACGAGCTCGTTCTGACACCTCGGTCTGACACCTACTATCCTCCTCAGGCATATGAATGGATTCTTGACTCAATGGGCTTTCCATAGAGTCTAAGAACATCCGAAACGGAGTTCGGACGAAGGAGTTATGACATTCCGAAGTTGGAGGTCATACGTAGTCAAACCCAGATGAGCTGACCAGAACTGAATGAGCTCGGTCTAACACCTCAGTCTGACACTTTCTATGCTCCTCAAGCATATGAATGGATTCTTGACTCAATGGGCTTTCCATAGAGTCCAAGAACACCAGAAACGGAGTTTGGACGAAGGAGTTATGACCTTCCGAAGTTGGAGGTCATACGTAGTCAAACCCAGCCGACTACTTGACTTGGCCGAGGTGTGTCATTGGCGACTGTTTGGTGTGCATTAAGCTGACCTCCTAGCTGCTGACCTCTAGCGTACAGCCTCTCTGACGACCTTCTTGGCCTGACCTCAAGACGACCTCATGGGGTGACATCTGGCTGACCTCTACGTGATGACCTCTCTGTGTCATTGTTCAGTTAAGACCGTAGCAGTGCCTGAGGAGGTCGAATTGAGAAATTCAAAAGCCTAACATCAATTTCACTGATGTGGCTGCAATTTACCAGAAGGTCACACTGCTAAATTTCCTTTCTTTCCCACCCAAAAACCAGTTCTAAGGTCCGGTTAATGCGTACTATCACAATATGGCAGCTTCCTATGGTTCCCCTTAGGGCAATACAACCACCACACAACCCTTAGGGTGAAAGTAGCAAAATAGGAGGAAGACTCATATGCTGGAGTTTGTCGAAACTCCCCAGATTCAGTCTCTATGCGAAGCCCTTGCTAGTGAGGGATGAACTTCTTCCTCTTTGCCACGGCAAAGCCTGTCGGTCCGTCGTAGAAATTTAGAGAGGGAAGGTGGAGTCTCTCTCTATAAAACTCTCTCTTTTCAAATCTGGTTTGCCTTTCCCTCCCTACCTCTCCAATGGGTGGGAAGATAGATAGGTGAGATGTCCTCTCACTTGCCACTTGTCCCGATTCTAAGTGGCTCCTTGGATTGCCGCCCATCGCATATCCATACGGATTCGCCACAATCGTGTGTTGCATGTCTCTTAGATCGGCAGGCTATTTGTTTGACAATTTCACTTGACACTTGTCTCATCTTAAACCGCTCAATTCGTCAAATGTCGGCGCTACCCTCGATTGCCTCGGCGATGAAATTAGGCTATCTCGGAATTGGATGGGAGGCCGATGGTAGCTAGATTTTACAAGACGATTCCAATGGTGAAGTCCGTTTCATCATCTGAGATCTAGAAAAATTCCGGATTTTGACCGAAATCACCATTTTACCCTTTTTCAGAAAATTAGAATTTTCTCGGGTTTTACATCGCGAGACAATTCCAACGGTGAAGTCTGTTTCTTCATCCGAGATCTTGAAAAATTCCAGGTTTTCAACCTATATATAGCAGCAAATTACCGTTTTACCCTTTTTCAGTCCTAGGTTTTACATGCTTGGTTGGTGAGAAAATGTGGGAAAGGACGAGATGCTTTAATTTTGAATGTTGGATTCTTCTTTCTTTAGGACTAAGGAAAACCTTAAACCTTACCCAAATGAACACAATACAACTGCTTGAACTTAAAGCACAACTTAAACCATGAGATTGATTTTTTTTTCTTCTTCCTCTTTTTTATTTTATTTTCCATGGTTTTTGTTGGCTGCAAAACTGCAAATGTAGGTGCCATTGTGTTTAGCATTTCCTGCCTTTTGTTTTTAAACTATATTTGCAGTTCGTCCATTCATTTGTTTACTTTTAAAATATCGATTGGGATTATTGAGTTTGGGGATAAACTTACCACATTCAGGTTATCCTCCAAATAAAAAGGGATGTATGACACCGAACTTTCTCCCATTATCAAGTATTGTGCTAGTATTCTTCAAATTAATGATACTCTCTCAAGGAAATAGATGCTTCTCCCAAAAAATGAAATTAAAGTTTGGTTTTTCCTTAGAAAATAATGCTCATTTTCCTCCCCAGCTGCGAGTTAGGAAAGAAATATTTTTTAGAAGGCATAGCAAAAGGTATTAGAAGTTGTTGCTTGATCAAAGTTATTCACATTCTTCTCATAATTTTTATATTGTCAAAATGCGATTGATGGAAGGAAATAAATTTCGAAAAAAGTGTGATTAATAGAAACAAATAAATAAGTACAAAAAACAAAGCCAATAAGCAAAACAAGAATGTACATGTCCCGAAAGAATTGAACATTGGTATTGAGAGTAAGACACGAGAAAAATTGAACAAGGCGATAATAAAGATCATTGATCTTCAAAATTAACTGAAACTCAAATTTTGATTCAATTAGCAGCCACAAATTGTAATCAACAAAAAGTTAAATCCTATTAATATAAAAAAAAGTCATAAACAAAATCTATCATTGATGAATTTAATAGTTTTTTGTTGAACATAACTATATTTTTCCTAAATTTTTACTAGAAAAGTGAAATTTAAATATATCAAAACTTAACACTTTAGACGTTTAATTTTTATAATTTTTAGAAATAGTTTGAAATACACAAATATATCAACTCAATTGTATATATGTGACACCCCCAACCTAGCACCTCTGTGTTTGGAAAGGGTGTCACGAAACTTTAGACTTTAAACCTGATTAACTGAGCAGTTCTAAGACATTCCTTAAAATATAATCATATAATTTAACATATATTACAAAACCATACTATCATACCCCACTATTTGAGGCATTCAAAATATCACTTACATATTATTTACAAATCAGCTGTTCTTATAAATTTATATACAACATATTGCTTTCGAGTAACACGTTAAATAGAAACCTTCTGGTGAGCACTATCCACAGAGATGACCCTTGATGTTGATGTGGAATGTCCTATTCTCTAGCCACCTCCTCGGTACCTACACGGATAAACACCCGTGCTAAGCATAAAGCTTAGTAAGGATCCTTACACATGGATGACCAATAACCATGATCATCACATTCTAATACTCATGCAACTTGCTATGCATATATATATAATCATATAAACTTGTAAGTTTCAATAATTCATGAACTTACCACAATTAAATAATTTAATTCATTATGTTACTCTTATGTGTTATGCTAACTTTTGTGCTTATTTATCAAATTCCATATCATTTTAGTCATAGTATTAATGACTATTCAGGTATTTTTTATTTCCATTATATTTTACAAATTACTTTCTTTTTTTATGATTCATATTTTATTTATCAATATTGCTTTAACTATTTTTACATGTTTCATGCTTGCATAATCCAAAAAAAAAAAAAAATGGATCTGAGGAAAGAGCGTATGTACGAGAAGACACTATCATTGTATGGACAATGATATCACATATGTGCTTTCTTGTATGACCTAAGCAATTAGAATGTCATCGGCCCAAATAAGACTGACTACCATATGTATCTTTGCGACAGCGTATCCCTAATAGGCATGCCCATTTATCCATCTACTTGGTAAGCAGACAATCAGTTTTATTACGTTTTCAGTACATATCCCATATACATGAATAACTAGTGTTATCATGTATGCATATGAGATATTCACTATCCATTATTCTCATCTTCATAAAGAGTACTTTCACATATCTCTTGTCATCATATGAATATATTCTATGTTTCTTTATATATCAACTATACATGTATTATATTTTTTTCACATGGCTAGAATTCATGTCCTTTATTATTTCATTCTATTTATTCCATATTATTTAGCATTAAATCATATAACTTTTAGGTCAATTTTGTTATCTCACTGAGCTAAGTTATACTGACTTATTTTCATACAAAACCATCTCCACTAATACTTTGGGAGTTTATAAGAGACATTTGGATGTCTCAAAATCCTATAGGAAGAACATGAAAATCATTTCCCAAAACAAGGTCCGACTTCACTTATTTTTTAGGTACAATAAGTTCGAAATCTCAACATGCTTCCTTCATGCACATTGTTCTTCTATGAATCTATTTTACTCAAAAATTGGAATCACTCCAATTGAATCATCCAAACTCAAGTTATGACATTTTAATGTCAAACTGGTATGTTTGCCAAGTTTACACTGGTAACCGACTGTGAGACCCAATTTCAAGGGTCTTAACACCATAATTTGACACTGGTTCCTTCTACTCATTTGAAGCTATGGTGCTTAGGGTTCTTATCAAATTGGAATCATCCAATTTGGAGCACGAAAACTTAAGATATGTCCTAAACAACTAGGACTACTCTATTTTCAAAATAGAATCAGTGACTGGTCTTTAGACCCAAATTCAAGGGTCCTTAAGTCATATTAATACTTTAAGCTCTTCTTGGAAAATGTGGTCACAGGTCTTAGGTTTCCTCTCCAACTGGAATTTCCTAAATCGGAGTACTCTAGACCAAGTTATGGCCAAATAATTCACTTAGGGTTTTGGGGAAATTTTGATAGCATCTCCCCTAAACCCCAACCATTTCCTTTATACTAAAACTCCTCAATTGAGGACCACAAACCAAATAACAATTATCAACAACACAAACCACAATGAATTGATCTTCAAGGGAGTCCTGTACCTATTTCTTGGTCACCCCAAACTTTAACTCTCATTTCCTTCTTCACTTCTCCTCTTGCTCATTTCTCCTTCTTCTTCCTTCTTCTTCACTTTACTTGCATCAAGAAAAATCCCACACAAAAGGAGTGAAAGCAAACCAAAATTTTGGTCTTAAGGCAAATTGGCTCAAATTTTTGCCCTAACGTGCCCTAACTTTCTCTCCAAGCCAAAAATGTGAAATCCCCAATTTCTAAGACAAGATGTGGTCTTAAGGCAAACTGGCTCAAATTTTTGCCTTTTTGCTAATTAGTCATTCACTTTTATGTCATTTGCAAATCACTTATTAATATTCCACTGTGACGCCCCAAATCCCGGGGGTCCGTTGACAACCCGTCAACCTGTGGAATACTTGTGTCTCATATCATGAGACTCATACATGAGTAAAATGACAACATTGGCCTACACATCATACTCACCAAAAAATATATCCAACCAACTATATTACCATAGTTCAAGAGTTAATACATCACTCTTAACACAAACATATATTAAAATTTAAAATTCTAATACATGTTATACAAAAAGTATCTACCAAAGCCAATATGTCGGTTTTCTTCTCAAAAGCGGCCTCTAGTGAGCGCCGTCCTTCCTGAATACTCCCTATACCCTAAAATACCATCCGCAGGTGAGCAATGCCCAAGAGTGATAATTTCCCTACATGGGTTACTTCCCCACCCCATGTGCATTACGTAATGCAGCAACTAAACACACTCAAGCAAATACACATTATCCTAATTAATGTCTACTTGCCTAATCCCATGTCTCAAGTCCTCACCCACTCCCCACACACGCCCAAGCCAAATGTGAGAAAAAATACGCTTTCAAACAAAAGGTTTTTGTTCTTGAAAACATACTACCTAGTTTTTAAATCGGTATCGACAACCTCCTCCGAGGCGACTCATTTATAACTCTCCCAAACACCATGGCCTCCCGACGTAAGTTGAATTTCCAACCCAATTCTTCTAAAATCTTCCATTGAAATTCCTTGAGCAACCATTTTCTTTTCATTTTCATGTCATGCACTCAAGACTCTATTATTATAGGTTGCCTGCAGTTATAATGTATTATGTCATTTCCAAACAATTCATGCTAATATATTTTACATGTGCATGTATTAACAAAATTAACTCATACATCATGTTATTCAATTCATAATAACATCAAAATTAGCTCACATGGGCCAATAGCAATTCGCACCATTTTGAATCACCCAAACAACACAAAATCACACACAAATCAATACGAACAAGAAAAACCCTAGGCCTCAAGACTATTCACCACCACAATAGATTTTCTTCACTTTGCCTGCAACATTTTGAGGATCAAAAAACACGCCATCCAGCCTCAACAAATCCCCATCCATTAAAATGGCTCTTACCTAAAGAATAAAACCAAGTAGGAGAAGACTCTACCCTTGAGCTGTCGAACTCCACAAAAACGCGCCCACGCATATTCTTACCGCGGTAACAACTTTGCTTCGTCTCGACACGAAACCGAAGCAAATTGGACATGGAATTCTAAAGTGAGAAGTTAGAGTCACTGTAAATTGATTTCTCCTCCACGCATTATTACCAAATTAATAATTTGGAGAAGAAATCTTTTCTTTTCATTTATTCCTCACCTCACTGCCACTGTCAAGGTTTATCATTGGCTTATTTGGATTTCTTATCCAATTTATCCATGGTACCTTGATTTTCCTCAAATTAGAGATGCCACATGTCCACATGGGTCTGCATTTGAGCCTGCTGGACTCATTCGACTTGACACGCGGGCACACCGTGAGCCACCTTTATCAAGTGTCCCGCACTACGCTCGTTGTCTCAAAAAACATGCAAATTCCGACTGTCTCAGAATTTGACGAAATTCGACGTGGTAGCTAGATTTCGTGAAACGATTCCAACGGTGAAGTCCGTTTCATCATCCGAAATTTAGAAAAATTCCGGATTTTGACCAAAATTACCATTTTCCCATTTTTTAGAAAATTAGAATTTTCTCAGGTTTTACATCCACAATAACATATAATCTTCTTACATAATGTCATTTCTAGACGCCCAAAACCCGGGGTCCGGTTGACTACCCACACCCGTTGAATATGGAGGTCGGGTTACCCGACGCCACTTAGAAAAATCTAGCAGAGTCTCCCTTGTACTGGAGCTCACCCTAAATACAAAACCCATATCCCGTCCCAACAAATTCAATATATGCAATATATATCCATCAAGGCCACTGGGCCCATAACAAGACTCAATACATGCCAACTATGAAACCAACTATATAACCTAATAGCTACAAGAGTTACTTAAACAATACATACATTAAACTTAAAGAGTTTTAATACATGTACAACCACCAAAGCCACATCCCGGCTTTCTTCACACAAATCTCTCTAGACGAGCCGCCCTCTCGGGGACGCTCCCGTACCTGAAAAATCAAAAGGGGGAATCCCACGACGGGGTGGAGCCAAAGCCTGGCAGGAGAATCGCCCCAAGGGGCTACCACCTATGCAAAGGCAGTGTTCCAGTCTGTAAAACATACATATCTGCCAAATGCATGATCCTACTAATGTCTACATGACCAACCTTAGATCCTTCCGAGTCCTCACCCCACTTCTCTCACACTCGCCAAGCCTCATATGAATTATTATATTATTAGTGGACAACCCTCCGATGGATATATATATCAATTGGGCCGCCCGACGATTGATATATATTAATTATAGACTACCCGGATGAATATATATCAACTAGGCCATTCCAATCTGGATATATTATTTAGTTCGACTACTCCTCCATAATTAACATTTTAGACTACCCTCCAATCTGTTTCACTCATCTCATGCACTAACTCCTATATTCCTAGGATGTTCCGGTGCATATGGAATGCATGTATGCCGGTCCCAATTTAGTCTAATCACATGCAAATATATAAACATGAATATACTCAAGATAAAATTAAATCACACAAACATGTTGGTGTAATTGCTATTTCAAACATCAAAATTAGCTCACTTTGGGCTAATGTTCAAACACAAGCAATTCGACCAATTACTTAACTAAACACATACCAATTAAATTCAATTCCACCATTCCGAGAATACGCTACTATTCCCGAAAAATCACAACACACCGATTCACTTAGTGAACCCGCATCACACGGCCATTCCCGGCCTTTTTTCCATACCAATACATGATCAACACCACAATACCCATTTTCACACACCAGTTCACTGAGTACCACTACGCTTCCATATTTTCTTCCAAAATTTTTATCAATCTCTATTCCAAGTTTCCTTAGATCACCCAAACTGCCCTCACTACTAAACAACCTAAACATTCAGAAACACTTAATAATACAGGAATAAAACCCAAGTGAAATCCTACCTCACGAGTTTGTCAAAACCCAAACCCCAGCCTCAACACTTGCTCCCTGACCTCACTCTTCAACGAGCCTTGACCCAGATCGAATGATGATACTCCAAGGAATAGGACCCCACAAAGAAACTACAAAAGTCCAAGGTCCCAAGACATTTATGAAGCGACCACCTTCAAGGCCGTTCAACTCCATCCAACCCGAAATGACAAAGCCACCGGAGCTCTAACCCTAACGGGAGCCCGTAACTGACCTCCTTCATTGAAACCTTCGAATCTAATTTAGAGATCCGTAATCGTAACGGCATTTGAAAGAAGTTCCATACTGGGCTTATGGATCAAGGACAACCGAAAGTGAATAAATGAACCGGACTAATGACATTTGGATACCATTTAAACCTGCTGTCCCACCAGATCCGGGGCCGAACCCAAAGCAAACTGCAGACCGCCACGGCACGTGACCGAGTGAGAACCGGATTCGGACCCATGATTCGGGGTAACACAAAATTCGTTAAGATACATCCACTTAGATCCGAACTCAACCAAACAAACGCCGCGCAGATACCGCATCCACGCCGGAAGCGTGGAGATCCTTTTCCACAAACCCACGGCCGAGCGAAGGAAGACGCCGGCCGACTTTCACCTACGCCTTCGACTTGATCCACCCCTCGATACCATATTTCCAACCGACGTAATCGCGGTAGAATAACTCGCTTTATCCGACCATAAATGGAACCACTTCACCGACGCCGATCGCACCGACACACCGTCCGTAGTTCCCACCACCGCATCTGCTTTTTCTTCATTTCCTTTGGCTTCCACCTTTTTCACTCCCTCGCATTACACATTTTTACCGTTTAGAGATAATCGTAGCTTTTGTCCTTTAGTTGATTTAATTTATTTAATTCTTCTTTCTCCGCTTTTGACATTCTAAGACTATCCCTAGCCATCCATTTTCATCATTTCACTCATACCACTTATGGTACATGAATACATACTATATGCCTCTCACGTGATCGAAATCGATTTACTGCAGAGACTAAACGCGATGCTCGAAAACGTGTGTCGCATCTGAATCGGCTCTCGAAGAAATTAAGTAAATTTTACGTGCTAACTAGATTTCACGACTATCTCCAACCCAAGACAACGCTTCACATCCGAGGTCTAGAGAATTAATTACTGACTTTTAACCGTAATTAAATTTTTTATAATCAAAATTATTTGCCCTTATTCCAGAATCGGAATTTCTGCCTTATATTCTCCCTCTAGTGCTAAGAATTTCACCCAATTCAAAGACTTAACAGATCATATAATATAAATGCAAGGTCATGCATGTAAACAACCATTTTAACGACTAAAACTAATGCATCATCCCCAACAAGAAGGGATAGGTGGCCCGCAACGGTCCTCTCCTCGCCCACATTGACTCTCCACCCATAGTGCCGCCATAGCACTCTCACTAGCCTCACGCCTTGGCGCCAGCCGCAGCAAAAATACAGATCACGCTATCAACACGTACACCGGTCCCTCCCCAAGGTCCCATCCGTGCTACCCCACTGGTCTCCTAATCACTCAAGGTGAGCTGGACTGAGGCGAGACACGAGCATGGAGACGTGGAAACATCTCGTGACACTGAAGGCCTGTGAACGCTTAACCGTATGCACGCGTTTCATCCTCTCGAGTATCTCGTGGTCGCACAAACTCGCGATAGCTCCCGCGCCAGCAACGGATCACTTCTGCATCACTTTCAAGAAACGCGTGATCACTACAACCTCGGCCCTGAGGCCTACGCCAGACATCCGTGAGATAGTTCTTTCTACCGCTCTCGAGCTGTGTGGAGAGCTGCCAGATTGCTTTCACTCTTCTCGAGGTGTTCTAATCAAATCGTGACCCGTGATGTCTCTCTCCCACCCTGGCCCATCCAACTCACCCTGCAGCACTTCATACAACAAAAATCATACAGGTGGCTATATTCTTACATTCTGCCCCCTGATGAACGCTGTTGTAGGGCTTAATTCCACTAAGGGCAATTAACTTCACTCCTTATGATCCGTGAACACATGTTCTAATTATTCTCTAACAATCTGTATGTGTAATCCATACACACGCATCCTGCATAACTCTTAGCCAAATCGCAAACCCCCTCCATGTCATAATCACCTAGGATAATCCAATGGATTGTCAACTAATCCATGCCATGCATGTCATCCATTTACCAGCCCTTAAGCCAAATTTCAACAACATCCAATGAAATTTCCAAAGGGTATCCAAACCCGAGTCACTCCCCGACTCCAATACTCTCAACTTGTAAGTCTCTGGCGAGGCACCATGTCCCAGAGCTTTCATTCCTAGTAATATAACTTCGCTTACACTCGAGCCTCTTACATTTCCCTGATTCAACTATGAGTCTCATCGACATAGTCTTAAAGACAATCCCAACTCCACACTCACTCACTATGAGCGGTGTGGAATGACCCTTCATACTGCACCAACTCCTTCAGTCCACCATGAGCAGAATCCTGCAGGTCTCACTACACCCTACCTTATCAGTCAACTTTCATCTCACCCTAGTAAAATTAACATCTATACCTAGCTTCTCTAAAGGCCTTAACCTCTAAGCCCAAATCCAATGTCGTGTCCAGTATGATAACCCGGCTAAGGTCTCAATTACTGACAACCCGATGGTTGTCAACTCATCCATGCCGCTTCGACAATCCATAACCACAGGGTCTACCACCCTAAGGTCCACCACGCCCCTGCGAACCCTCGGGACCGGTCCATGACTCTCACCTGCACACTCCGGGCCCCCTCCGCCCATTCTGAGGCTGGGCCGGGAGTGCTCAGAGCAAGATCCCGAACCGAAATCGGGTCCTCCGACCCGTACTCAGGTGTGGAGGAATGAACAGATACTCTCCGCCCTACGGCCATCCTGGGACCGCTATCCCAAAGCCCCGGGATCCCCATCTCTAGTAGCAATCCCATCCACATGCCCAATCCCTGCCCTGGGGCTCAACTAGATTAGCTGTATATTCGCCTTCCCCGAACTAGGAAAACGATCCTCCTCCTACCAACACCCGTATCCCGAGTGTTCCAAGTATCCTCAATCTCTCTCTCTTAAGGTCAGGCCACCCAACCCATGGAGCTCGGTCCCAGGCGAACAGTGGGAACACTTCAGCCCGACCGGACAACTCAGCCCATTCTCGAATCTCCTAATACTCCACCCAATCCCAAGAAGCTACGTGATCTCAAGACGACATTCGGGTCTCTCCAAACTCATCTCTCGCGCTCAATCATCTCTGTGCCTGGCTTTAACACTGGTAATATGCGCCGACACCACGTGTCCCAAAAATCTCCCCAAGAAGCTAAAACTCTGCACTTACTAACTTAGCGTATTAAATCGAGGTCTCTTAACAATTGTGAAACAATCCTGGCATATTCTGATGTTCCTACACTAGAGTAGATCAACATGTCATCCACTAAGACTCACTCTACAACCGATCTAGATAGGCTGGAAACACCTTTATGCATGAGATCAATGAATGTTGTTAGTGCATTCGTCAGTCCAAAAGTGGCATCACCAAACCTTCCAAAGTGCCCATAATCGGCCCCAACGCCTGCCTTGTGGATATCCGTATCCCTAACCCTCAACCGATGAGTAACTGGGCCACGAAAGTCTATCTCTGAGTAGACTCGCTCCAACTCTGGTTCAAATAAATCATCAATCCTAATGGGTACCCGATTCTCGATCCTCGTCCATCAATTCCTACAAACAGACTCAGTTCCCGCACCAACTCTGCCATCCTATGCGGAGTCATAGCGCGATGGCTGAATATACCAGTGGTGTGGTCCCACACTGCCCATCCCTACGGAGGTAGTCCAGGTAGCTCATCTGGAAAACATCCACACATTCGCAAACTACTCGAGGTAGATCTAAGTCTGGTCTCACCTCGTCCTTTCAGTGGTAAGGCCTGCCAGCCACCCCGCAACCGTCCCAACACTTGACCTGTGATACCGTCCTGGTGGCAAAATATCGTGGCTTGCCACCCCGAAATACAACACGAGTACCGTCCTCGGCGGTGTAACCTTCCGGCTCTCACAATCGATGCAACAACCTCGTAAACCTGGTCGCCCAATCCATCCCAAGGATGACACACGACTCGACATTTCAGGGTTCACCACATCTCGAGGACGCTGACCAACCTCGATATTGTCCCTATTCGCCCTTAACCCCTAGGGGAGACCACATGCAACGGCTCCTCTAAGGCCCTAGGAGGTCCTTGCTGCCCATTTCCACCATATATATTCGGGCCTCATTCTAGCTGGGAACGCAGCCTAGTCTAATCCGGCCGCGCGAGGTGTAACCCCATAGCCTCTGTAACACCTTCTCAATTCGTATGGAACCAATGGTCTCCAGTCCACCATCCAATTTTCCCCTGTGAATGTCGGAGGATGCTACGCCCCAACCCTCTCAAGTTACTAGATCTTCCGCCTACATGCTATACTCACTCAAGGTAGCATTCATCACATCTTACACTGCAAAAGTCCGCCATCAAACACCGACAGGCTCACCTGCCCCCGTGGACGTTTCCTCTTCACGTCCCTAATTCTTACTCAGCCATTTACACGACAATGGCAACAAGAGCCATCTAACTTCATTTCAGTCTAGAACTAGCAAATGCACATGCCAATAGACTTATAGACTCACACAACCCGAATCGACCTGCTCATTTCCTAAGTGGCGCTAAATTAACCACTGCTTCTATCTTATTTTTAATATCTAAATCCCTAAGCGTCATAACCCATAACCCAAGATTTACCCTTTTCCTATAATTATTTCTCACCATGATATAATTCCCTACTTAACTAACGCGCAATTACGATTTCAATTTTGTTAATCCAATACAAAGGTCTCTAAGGACCACAAATTTCGGTAGACACTAATCATACACATAACTCAAGCATACGCAATCAATTCTGCTGCTTAAAATATTGTTTTCAACAAAATTTTATTTTCAAAAATTTTATTTTTGAAAATTTTATTTTTCGAAAATTTTATCAAAATTCATTTGATTTTATTTGATTTTTAATTAAATTTAATAAATATTTTTTTTTTCATACTCTTAATACCAAATAAATTTATAAAAATATTTTAACCCCATTTCTAAAATTTTTTACACCCATAAAATCTTAGAAAATTATTTTTTCACCTCCTAACAAAATAAATTTATAAAATTTATTTTCTTTCTTTTCCAGTATTTCATCTAGTTTTTCTCCTTCCACTCAAATAAATTTATAAAAATTTATATTTTCTTTCATTTCTTCACTCTACCACTTGTAAAATCTTAGAAAATCATTTTCTTTCTCCATATAACCAAATAAACTTAACAAAATTTATTTTCTTTACTTTAACATTTCTTCTCATTTTTTCTTCAATTCTCATCAAATAAATTTATTAGTAATTTCATTGTCATTTATTTTTTCATTTTCCTTTCCAGCTTTGTAATAGACTCGTACAACTCCAAAAATATTATCTAAATATTTTCTACAAGTCTCCACATGCTAATCACTTGGTTATCATTACCACATACTTATCTTAGATACTATATGGTATACATACTCATATCATTCATGTTATGCATATCTTCACACAAACACAACTCCAATCCTCATCACACAAACATGGTGCTACATTACCATCTTCACACCATCAACCACCCAAAACACATCAACCCATGTGCACGTAGTGTCCTAAGTCCCGTGATTTTCCTAGGTAATCCCATACCTAACTCAACATCAAACCACACTAGTGGCGCATGGGATACCCAACCTTAGCTCCCAGGTATTCACCTAAGCTCCGATACCGTCACTTCCCAAACTCGGTCCGTTGACTCCTCACCACAACCTGCTGAATATATGGAGGTCGGGTTACCCGAATACCGGAGTAATTCCGCGTAGTCTCCTTTGTATCGGGAGTCCCAAATACAAAACCCGCATATCCCGGTCCCAAACAAATTAATATATGCAATATATATATCCATTGCGCTACTTGGGCCCATAAATGCACTAATGTACATGCCAACTATGAAATACACAACTATAATACCCACAGTTACAAGAGTTAATATTTTTACTTAAACAATACATATTAAACTTAAAGAGTTTTAATACATGTACAACCACCAAAGCCACATCCCCGCTTCACAATAAATCTCTCTAGGACGAGCCGTCCCCTCGCACGCTCCTTGTACCTGAAAAATAAAAGGGGGTCCCACGACGGGAGCTAAAGCCTCAAGAGAGGAGAACTCCGCCCTGCCACTTCACCACCTAAGTGCAAAGTAATGTTCCAAATTAAACACAACATTCAAGCAAATGCAGATCCTACTGGGAATCGCTTCATACGACTAACTCGCATCCCGAGCCACCGACTCTCTCTACACCTCGCCAAGCCTTGTATAAGAATTATTATATTATTAGTGACAACCTCATGGATATATATATATCACTGGGCCGCCCGAATCATTGATATATATTAATTGTTTGTGGACTAATTCTCCGCGAATATATATCAACTGGGCCGTCCGACGCTGGATATATTATTTAGTTTGTGGATCACCCTCCGATGAATATGAGACAACTCGGGCTGCCCGACTGGCTGATATATATATTATTTAGTTTGATCACCCTTCGATAACAAATATTTTAGACTACCCTCCGAACCTGTTTCTCTAGACTCATCTCATGCACTAACACCTATATTCCTGTGGATGTTCCTAAGGCATATGGAATGCATGTATGCCGCCCAATTATTAACTGATGCAAATATATAAACATGAATATACTCGCATAAAAATTAAATCACACAAACATGTTGGCGTAATTGTCATTTCAAACACTGCACCAGCTCACGGCTACACGTTCAAACACAATTGATTCGAATTACTTAACTTAAACACATACTTTCACGAAATTACATTCTAGAACACCATTCCAGAATAGTGAAACCTCGTTTATTCTCGAAATCACAACACACCGATTCACTAGTGAACTCAAGAGATCACACGGCTACATATTCCCGGCCTTTTCCATACCAGCAATACATGAACACCACAATTACCCATTTTTCACACAATTCAACAGCTACATGGAGCAGCCACTCCATATTTTCTTCCAAAAAATTTTATCAATCTGTCCTAAGTGGACCGATCAAACGTCCTCACGGTCTCAAACAACCGAAATTGTGAAACACTTAATAGAATAAAACCGCGGTATAAATCCTACCATCGAAGAACGCCTTTTGTCAAAACTCCAAATCCCAACACCCTGCTTCTGGACCTCACTTCAACGAGCCTTGACCCAAATCGAATGAGATATAGATACCTCCGGGCGAATAAGAACCCACAGTCCAAAGTCCAAGGTCCCAAAGACATTTATGAGCGACCACCTTCGGGCGCCGGTCTGGAACCCCATCCAACCCGAAATGGCGCCACCGAGATTTCAATTTTACCGTGGGAGCCCGTGAACCCGTACCATTGAAACCTTCGAACTAATTTAGAGATCCGTAATCAGACCCATTTGAAAGCAGCCTGCATACCGCCGCCGGTGATCGCGACTTAACCGAAGGAATAACGAACCGACCCACGACGGATCACTTAAACCGCGGCAGCTCCTGCACTCAGATCTGAACCTTCCGCGCAAACCCAAAGACCCTTCGCCGGGCTGCACCGAGTGAGAACCGGACAAACCCATGATTTGGGTAACACAAAATTGGCAAGATGCATCCACTTCTTAGATTTGAACTCAACCAAACAAACGCCGCAGATACCGTGATCCACGCTGAAAGCAAGGGTGAGATCCTTCCACAAAACCCACGGCCGAGAGGAAGGAAGACGCCGCTGACCTTCACCAATAGCCGAGATTTTGGATCCACCTCGGCATTTATTTCCAAACTCGGATGGTAAATCGTGGGTAGAATCAACGCTTATCTGACCATAAATGGAACCACACTAATGACCGATCGCCATCACACTATCCGTAGTTCCCAGCCGCATCCGTTTTTCTCATTTCCTGTTTTGCTTCCACCTCTTTTCAATTCGATTACACATTTTTATTGGTTTAAAGAAGGAGATAACTGTAGCTATTCTTAATGATTTTAATTTGCGTATTTAATCTCTCTTTCCAAGCCACATTCTAAGACTATCTCCGTCATCCATTTCATCATTTCTTATACTCATACCACTTATGGTACATGAATACATACTATATGTGCCTTTCACGCATCGGGACATTTACTAAGACCAAACGCGATGCCTCGAAAAAATGCAGGTCGACCACTGCCTCGCGAAATACCAAGTAAATTTACGTGCTAACTAGATACGAGACGATTCCAAATCTGCAGACAACTGCTTCATTATCCGAAGTCTAGAGAATTAATGTTTAATTTTTTAACCGTAATTAAAATTTTATAATCAAAATTACGATTTTGCCCTTATTCCAGAAATTGGAATTTCTCGGGTCTTACATCAGTCCTTAATTTGACAAATGACAATTTTACCCTTTAAACTTCTTTAAAAATCCCGGTTATCTCCTTTTTCATTGTAGCATTTAATTTTCTAGAAAATAAAAATTTTACTTTAATTATACCCTAAACTATAATAAACTACTAGGGTATAATTTGGGGTGTTACAATATATATATATATATATATATATATATATATATATATATATATATATATATATATATATATATATATATATATATGTGTGTGTGTGTGGTGGATAGATACTATTTTTAAGGTGTATCTTATGTTTTTCACAATATATCTGACTTTAAAATAGGAAAAGAAAAAAAATTGATACCATTTGATGGAAATATAAGTATTTTAAATTATCCCAGTATTGAATTAAAACAATTGAATCCAAACAATTAGTCATGCAACTTAGTGGTAGATAACAAAATAAAATTAAGTTACATAGAAAAGAAAAGGAAAAAAAAATATATCCTTAATGGTGACATGGAGACAATTTTATAGACATACATAATTATTCTTTAATTTTCACCATATATGTAGTGTAATATTTATTTTAAAACTCAAGTAAAATTGATGGAAAAATATCATTCAATTTTAAAGTTCATTCTCCAAATAAAAAATTAAATCTTTTAATTGGTCTATTCATATACATACTTCAAAATAAGACTCAATTTAAAGAATTCATCTTTTTCCATATGTGGTATTACTAGTTAATTCTTTATATTTTATTTTTTGAGATTTACATATTATAAATATTATAAAAACCCATTTAATTGAATATGTGATAGTAGACTAGAAATCTTAACTTTCAATATATATTAGAAACTTGATCATGTCTGAGATGTATAATTATTTGAGACAAAATTTAAAGAATAAGGTGTAAATTGTTTTTTAACTTAATATGACTTTTTTTAAGTGCTCACGTGTGTCCCTCATTTATGATATTTGGATTTAACAGATTCTGTTTTTTTCTATTAGGTTGTTTGTTAGGTCTGATAGGTTTTTTTTGGAGAGAACTCATAGAAAGATTGATCTGAGCATAAGATCAAAGAGAGGAATGAGAGATTGAGAGAGAGACACAGCCCCTAGCTTCCACACTGATGCGATGTTACTCTTCTGGTTGAATAAAATCTCTAGAATTTTCTCCTTTTCTTCGCTTTGGCACCATGGATAATCTTATCAGTTTAAGGAAGTCGCTGTAAGGTCTGATCCTCAACAAGCGAAAGTGGAGTGTCAATCGATCACATGGTTACCTTCGGGATTGTGAGGGAGACATCTTCAAGATTTGAAGAACCATATTAACTCAAGAATGTTAAGATCTACACTTCGCTTTGGTGCCTACCATTGACAAAGGTGATCTCTTGTCGCACTATTTTTTTGGGATTTTTAAGGCAATGAAGACCATAGTTTTAAGAACAATAGCCAAAATCAAAGTCCTCGTAAAGCATAACATCCAAAGGTAATGTTCTTCCAAATTCTCGGATGAGATATGGGTCTTGTATGAGCTTCTTCCGTGTGCGTTGGTCTGCTTAATTATTTCGGAACTGGCTTAAAGCCAAGAGAAGTGTTTGTGTGACACCCTAAACCGGGGTCCTGACAACCCACAACCCGCTGAGAATTTACAGGATGTCAGGGTAACTCGACACCACTCCATCGAAAGTCCTTCTTCCTAGACCCGTGGACCCAAAACGCGCAGTCTCCTTGCAGGAGCTCTACCCAAAATACAACCCGTAATTTCAAGGCAACTTGTCCCAATATTATACAACGACTACACACTGGCTCATACGAAAATGGCCACGAGGGCCCATTTATCCATATAAATACAATCTATATATCAATAAGCCACCAAGAGCATTACATCACTCTTAATACAAAACATTATATTAAACCAACATGTTCTAATATATACAAAAACATGAATCAATACAACCACCCACTAATCCCGACTTGCATGAGCATCATCCGCCCGCATGTCCCAGACCGAAAGTGGGGCGGGGGGGTGTCCCACGGGGTGAGCTAACGCCTGCAGAGATAAGTCCTACAAGGGCTACTTCCACCCAAATTGTGGACGCCCCCACCCCGGGTCCTCGTTGACCACCACCGCCAATCATGTGGAAACCTGTATGTACTCACTAAGTCATACATTAATACTCACTAAAATTTAATACTCACTAAAATTTAACCAACTATATTACAATAGTTCTAGAGTTAATTACACTCTTAATATAAAACATATATTAAAACTAGTTCGTTCTAATATATACATAGAACGTGAATCAAGGCCACAGTCCGGCCCGCTTCATAATCTCGACCTTTAAGGAGCGTTGTCTGCCTGAATACCTGAAAGGGGGATCCCACGATCGCGAAAGAATGACCAAAAGAAGAGAGTTGAATTTTCCATACGAAAGCTCCCACCTAAAATGCACATGCAATGGCACATCACATAACATCCACATTCCATACAATTTACAATGCATACATGGAATGATTTATATCATGCATGAAATACTCCATGCTCATACCCTCGTCACCACCAACTCCTCACATGATGTTGCGGTAAAATCGCCACCGTAATGCCAATGACACCAACTACCGGAAAGTGGTTTCGCCACCAACACCCAATACCTACAACGGGTACGCATCCCTAGTCACCTCGACTCTATCACCCAACTCTAGGTCTATGATGGAATACGACCGCAGGTTTTCTTAGGCAATAGATGTGACGCCTTGGGTCCCGTTGACAACCCACTTAACCGCGAATACTGTGGATGTCATCCCGACACCACTCATTTAAAATCAGCGTAGTCCCTTTGTATCTAGGAGCTCTACCCAAGGTACAAAACCCGTCCTAACAATTATCAACACGACCATTGTAATCCATATGTTAGTAAAATAATGGCCACTGGGGCCCTCGCATCAACACTCACAAAACATCAACTATATACAATAGTTCAAGAGTTAATAATTATTTTTATTCAACATATATTAAATGTACAATTTCTAATACATGTTATACAAAAGTCTCTACCAAAGCCACAACCTCGCTTTCTAAATGTGCGGCCTTTAGTGAGCACCATTCCTCTTGTAATAATCTGTACCCGAAATTAGTGATCTGTATGCAGCAAAGCCCAGAGTGATAATTTCACATGGGTTACCTCACCTATGCACACATGCCGTGGCAAACAATCACAATCAGCAATTACATGAACCTTACCTTACTGTTTATATATCACCTTATGTTCTGAAGTTCATCGATTTCCTCATATATATGTTTAAGCTGACATGAAGACCAAGCAAATAAAGTGAGTTTTGAAATTTACTTACCGATTTCTTTGTGAATAATTGGATTACCTTTCTCGAGGCTAATTGCTCGGATACTTCTCCCAAACAAGCCATGGTCCTCATCCGGGTGATCTATCGACAACTCTAAGGCAATTCTTCGAAAACTTCCTTCAAAATTCCTTCACAAACATTTTTCTGCTTTTTCTTTCAATTTCATGTCATGCACTCACTCCTAATATTCTGTGTGGTGCCCCAAGGCATATGGAATGCATGATGCCAATCCCAACAAACTCATGCTAATATAAAAACACGTGATATACTAACCTAATTAATCCACATAAATCATGCGTGTTAGCAATTGACATCAATAACACCAAAATTAGCTCACATGACTAATTAACAAACAAAGCACCATTTTGAATCACCAAATATCATAAAATTCACACCAAAATCACATCAGATCTGGGCTTAATGTTGAAACCCCCGGGTTGGGCACCGCTCTCACGGCCACAACAATGGGATTTTCTCCACTTCGGGTTCAAATGTTTGGGAGACCGAAACACTAGCTTAATCCTAAAACCTCAGAACATCCCCAACCATTTACATGGGTCTTAGCCAAAGAATAACACAAGTAGGAAAAGATCCCTACTCTCTTGAGTTGTCAACTCCATTAAATTCCGGTTCGCAGCTCCTCGGCCAGAATGCCTTTTATTCTTCATCCTACGAGAACCGACGGCCGACCGGCCGAAATCTAGAGAGAAATGAGCCTCTCTCTCTTAAATCTGATCTAGCCCATCGTCGACATTTTCTCCATTTGGAGAAGAGAACACTCATTTGCTTTTTGTTTTATTCTCATTTAACATTTCATTAATTCCTGATATTATTCCCATTTTTTCTTGATTTTGACACTTGAAGTACAATCTACAGGCCATTAAATCTCATCCTCTCTCTAATCATGCTGCATGTCCACATGAGTACATGTAGTAGGGACTTTTGTCACATCATATGTCTTTCCGCGAGCCGTTTCACGGCTTAGATACAGATACCTCGAAAACATGAAATTTCGGATATCTCAGGTCGAAGAAATTCGTGGTAGCTAGATTTCGCGGGCGATTCAATGGTGGCAGTCCGTTTTGTCATCGAGATCTAGAAAAATTTTGGTTTTAAACCAGTACCATTTGCCCTTTTGAAAAATTAGAATTTTCTCAAGTCTTACAATAGAACTTTTCGGATTACACCACAGGTCTCTAACACCCATCTGAATTTCGGATAGTCACAGCGGGTCTCACACGTCTGCCTTTTCGGATAGTACCGCGGGTCTACTTTTAGTGCAAAACCTTTGGGATAGTACCACGGGTCTTTTACACCGGTGGTCCACACACACCCATTCGGTCTTTTACACCACGGCCAGTCTTTTACACCCATTCAAGTCTTTTACACCCTTACAGGACCTTTCGGATAATACCACGGGTCTCCTACACCTGAGTTCCAAGGACACCCAACACACATTAATTATTTCTCACTTTATAATTTGAATTATGAGTCTTCATTGGGCGTAGTCCCAAAGACAAACTCAACCCACCTTCACCACGAATGGTGAATAACCATCTACTTTTCCACACCTGGCTTTCGGCCTTTGATGTCCTGCGTGCACATGAGATGCAATGATGCCAATTCATATATCGATTCCAATGGCTCATACACAATTATATCTCATAATTCAAACAATCATGTGCCCACATCAAATTAACAATAATCTAGCATCTCCTTTTCATACACATTCAAGCCATTCAATTGACAATATTAGTTTACCTTCTACACCTCATTCATGCTCCTCATGTGTCCAAGCGACACACATACAAACTGTTTCCGCGGACCATTTTTGGTGCTATATCCGGCTATTTTTAACGGTCAGTAAACTTGATGCAAATTTGTCATGGCGACCACCTCTCACAACATCGGTTCACTTTTGTGGAACCGAAATCCTCAGTATTATGACCCTCTACCCAAAAGCCATTATCATGCCCTTTTAAACAAGGAATATCAAGTAGGGAGGCTACCTCTCGGACTTGTGAAGCATGAAACCGGTGCCAGCGTGGCCTTGCATCGTAGAGCAACTTTGCCTCTTGGCTCGTAGGGAACCGACGGTCCAATCACCGGGAAATCTAGAGAGAAGTTGGACTATATAAAGTATTCTTTACATAGGTCATTTGAAGTGTTGTACTCTCTTTGATTCTTTTGTCTCTCACTTTTGCATCAAACCATTCTATTGTTGACAGTTGCATATCCCTTATCCACTCTTTGGTTTTCTCAATGTCTATGTTTATTACTTATGTCCCACACTTAGGCTCATGTTTCACTAACTGCGCATGACGTGGCAGCTCTTGAGCCACTCAAATGTGCGAGTGTCTGCACTACCCCGTTGCCTCGGCATTGAAATTGACGTCTCAGAATTCGACTAGAACCATTGTGGTAGCTAGATTTATGAGCGATTCCAACAGTGAATTCCGTTTCGTCATCCAAGATCTAGAATAATTCCAAATTTTGATCGAAATTACCATTTTACCCTTTTTCAGAAAATTAGGATTTTCTCGAGGTTTTACATAAATGCACATGAATGGTCAAACAACAAAGCACACACCAACCTAGGACATGCGATCCCAGCCGCCCCGAGAATCCTACTTGCTGTGGATAGGACCAGGCTCGAGCATGCCTTCCCCCGTAATATTAAATTCTACTCACCGACTCCCTCAAACATGCATTTTCCATATGGACTAAACTAACACTGACAAAGGTATTTGTGTTTACCCGTGAATGACCTTTCCGATATAAATAGTGGACACACTCCGATAAACTATTTTGTGGACAACCCTCCGATGTATATCAATTGGGCATACTCCGACGATTGACATTATATGGACATAAGGCTGGTAGCAGGCCGGAAAGATGATGAGTGAAACACTGAACATTTTCGAGCTAGGCTTGTTGAGTTTATGGCGACTCACGGGCCGTAGGAAGCCAGTTGACTTAAATGGGCTCAAGCAAGCCAGGATTTAAAAAAAAAAAAAGCTTGGATTAAGCTCATTAGGCTCGTTTTCCATATGAGGCAGGCTCGAGGTAACCTCGAGCTCAAGCCCGATCAGGAGCTATCTGAGTTTGTATTTTAGTGATCATGAAACACAGTCCATATACTTTTTGGCACATGTAATCGAGAGATTTGATATAGATACATCGATTAAGGAAATAATTTTCTGTAGGTTTGTTTTGCATTAGTTGATTTATGATTGATGCTAAAGGCCCATTAAAGCCACCTCCTTCAACATTTGTTTCCCTTTGGATGCAGCGAGGAATTCCCTTTCTTGAAACGACTTGCAAGCAAGAAAATTAGAAATGGGAGTAAACAAGTAGAAATTGCGGTGAAGGAAATAAGATGCACGAGAATCATTGTATGAAACATGATTGGTTTAATCAGTATCACAAATAAAGTAATATATCAACAGATCTGCAAAGCAAACTCATTGTAATGTTTGTAAACTGGCTGACAAATATCTTTCTTTGCCACGTGGTTAAGTTATTACTAACCTCGATTTGGCTTTTGTGTGATTAATTTGAGACCACGTAGCTTCACCAGCATGATTTGGAGATCCGGAATGCGCCCACCATGTCTGACGGTCGGCCCAATTTTCATACCCAACAGGCGACGGTGGCACTCAGGGCGTTACACCGTACGTGCAGCGGTCCGGATCTTGGCTCCTTGTTTCCTCTTTGAAACCCCACGATCACCCTTGATGCCTTTACCCGTACCACGCCTAGATCTTGTTGGGTTAAGTCCGATAACGATATCTAAAGGGGCCCCGATACCTAACGTTTGAGATTTGGATCTCCTTGTTCATCGAAATTTGAACCAGTGTATCGGTGAGTCCGTGCGTTGCCCTCAATGCTACTCGAATCAAACGACGCCTTAAGCTCATGGCCACCGGCCTACATGGTTTCGGGAGCCCGATACCCTCATATTTGTAATAAGTTCTTGTACGGGATCAGCGATCGTACCGGTGGTCACCATCCATGTCCTTCCCAGCGTCCTTCGCAGGCACCTTCTTCACGCTATCCACCTTTGGAACATGCACGTCGCAGAGACCTTCGTGTATCGTCGGGTACCATTTTTGCTAGGCGGATCTGGAGATCTAGGTCGGTCCCCCGGTAGACGGCGTGGGATTCACTCGAGCTCCGGCCGTCTTCGGTCGTCGGCGCCTCTATAATGGCCATTGAGGATTCGCATTTTGCCATCATGTTTAAGATCTAAAGCAGATCAATTAATCGATATCTGGGACATATGACTTGGGCAGACTCACTCAGCGGCACGGAGTGGGATCATCGATGGGAATAGATCTCTGTGACCTTTGAAGGCCAGTGGCGGAAGCCTCGTTCCAACGACCGGCGGATGGGTCCGACAGCCAGTAGGAGCTTTTGGGCGAGTCAGAGGCCGAGGCCCGGCGGGAGCAGAAGTTTATCGAGCTGAGTGGGCTCGACTCATTGGTTAACTGTGGGCGTGGCACTGAACAGCCTTCAAGTCGGCCAGTGGCAGCAGTTGCAGCCCTATGGACCAGCCCTCCGGTGTATATCGATTGGGCATCATAGACGGTATATTGTGTAGACTGACCTCCGATATTGTAGTGGACATACTCCGATAAATATGTTGTTCGTCAACCCTCACGAAAACGATTCTCTCGAGAAACTACCACCTCGTAAGCTCCACTCACTGCTATTCTAGGGTGCCTAATGCATATGAAATGCAATACAATATTTCCATTCCTTAACCATTCAAACACCCTTTGTAGTGGATCTCCGTTGGACCCGTCCAAAGAAATGCGATCCCGCAACCCGTTTCACGGGATGATAAATGGCAATGACTGTCACTCCACCCCGGCCTTGGTATCCATGCAATCTGATCTGGTGTGCCATTGCACTCTAAGATCCTGCCCAATGTAGGAGCCTCTACATGAGCATATACGTACACTCCACACGTGTACCATGTGATTACCTCATATGCAATACTTCTGAAGTCCATACATTCATTAAACGTTAATATACATGCAGTCGTACTAACATTTATCACATTCATGTCAACACATCAAACAAGCATGCATCAACATCATTCCGACTACTACTTAGACAAGTAATGTCATACTCAAATCCCTAGGCTACATCATGGTGCATAATGCCCAATAAACTAGCCTACAACATGCCATGCAATGGAAGACCCGAGAAATTTAAATTTCTGGAAAAATGGCAAAATCGTAATTTCGGTTACGAAATTGTAATTTCGGTTAAAAATCCGTAATTTATTCTCTAGATCTCGGATGATGAAACGGATTTCACCGTTGGAATCGTCTCACAAAATCTAGCTAGAACATAAAATTGTCGGTCGAGAGACGGTCGAAGTCGACCACGTTTTCGAACATGTCCCCAGCGGTTCGGTCTTAGTAAAGCGTTCGATTAAACCCGAAGTCACATATAGCGCATACTCATGTGCCATAAGTGGTATGAGTAGATAAATGATGAAAATGGACCCGGCCCGGGAATGGGTAGAATGTCAAGCCCAGGAAATGAAGGGACGTAATGGTCATTATGGGTTTGATTTAAGTCACTGAGGACAAAACTTGGCATGATGTCTTCCACCATTCATTATTGAGAGAAAAAAACGTGGGAAACCAGAAAAACACATCCAGTAGCCGATTTTCTTTTGTTTAGTGTGAGAAGGTCTGACTTCTCTCTAAAAATACAGGCGATCCGACCGTCGGCAGTCTTCGGGACAAGAAGGAAAGCTGCTCTACGCGGAGAGGACTTCTCGTGGAGTCTTTGGATTTAAGGAGTTTAAGGCCGAGCTCCTTGAAGTAGAGGTTTCTCCCTATGGGTTTTATTCCCTCTTTAAGTACTTCTGAATGTTTGGTGATTGAGGCCGTTAGGGGGCCGTTTGATGGAGTCCCAAACCAGGCGAATTAATATGAAATTTTGAAATCAAAATGGTGCGGCGTGATGACCACGGTTGGCAGAGCGTCAGTATATATTTATAGCTCATTCAAATCATGTAGTGATTGAAATTAGGGAATGGCGAGTGAAATGCGGAGTTCCGCAAGTGGAATCGATGAATTGTGATTTTTCGGGAATAGTAACCGAGGGTTTCACTATTCCAGCTTGATGTTCTCAAAATATATTTTGTGAGCGTGTATGGTCGATGATTGGTCGAGATTTAACGTGTTTGATAATAGCCCAAGTGGGCTAATTTTGATGTATGAATTGATTAATTACATTTACATGATTGTGTGATTGGATATTATGTGGATATGTGCATGTTACATATTTGCATGTGATTGAAGCTGTATTAGGTGGCATACATGCATTCCATATGCTTCAAGGAACACCCTAGAACTATAGGAGTGAGTGCATGAGATGAATCTAGAAAATGGTTGGAGGGTTGATAAAAATGTTCCAATTATCGGAGGGTAGTCAAGCCCAAAATATTAATCGCGTCGGAGGCGATGATTGATATTCATCGGGAGGATAGTCCGCAAGCGAGTAATATATCGATAGGTTAGAAGCAGACCCTATTGATATATATACATCGGAGGGTTGTCCACTAACAAGGCAATAATTCTCATACGAGGCTTAGGCGAGTGTGAGAGGAAATCGAGTGAGGACTCGGGTTTTGAGGAGTTGGTCATGTAGACATTCAAAGTAGGATCATGCATTTGCTTGAATGTATGTTTATTTTGGAACATTGCTTTACTTAGGTGAAGAGTAGTACTTAGAGACAATTCCACTCACGAGCATTGGCTCCTGCAATAGAGGGATATTATTTTGCAGTGCAGGGGGCGTGCGGGGACGGCTCGATCTTTGGGATTGAGGATTAGAAGAAAATGGGTTGTGGCTTTGGTTGATGATATATACATGTTGAAGTATCCCAATTTTAATATGTATTGTATAAGAGTGAAAATATTGTAACTCTTGTAACTGTTGGTATATAGTTGGATTCATTGTTGAGTATGTATTATGAGTATCGTTTGTGGGCCCCAAGTGGCCGTATTACTCAGTTGGATATATTAGGATATATTGGATATATTGCCTTTGTTTGAGACGGTGTAATACCGGGTTTTGTATTTTGGTAGAGCTCCGTGCAAGGGGGCTGCCGTTTAAGTGAGAAATGTCGAGGTCACCCAGAGCATTCCGCGAGTGTTTCCACATGAGTTGGCGGGTGATCAACGGACCCCGGGTTTGGGGCGTCACATGGAATAGCCATGTCCTGCACGAAAACACATCACAAACCCCGATATGTTAAGGGCGTATAGTGACATCCAAGCATGACCTTCCCTGCAACAGAAATGTGTTTCAATCAATCCCACACAAACACATGTTCAACATTTCATCAAATCACTACCTAGGCAAGTAATGACACACCTCATTTCTAGGATAATTCATGACATATCATGCACCTAGATAGCCTACAACCTTCCATGTAATGGCCGCCGACCTGTGACTCCTGCGCATCCCACCGGCCAACAATTAACACCTTTGTTATAACAATCCAATTTTTCAACAAGGATGTGAGCATAATTACCATTGAAAAAGAATGTGGTCTGATTTTGAACTCCAAGATCTTTCCATAGAGTCGAGAACACCCGAAAACGGGCTCGGACGAAGAGATTATGGTAGTCGAGTTGGAGGCCTCGTATGAACAATGGCGACCTTTGGAACGGCGAGGGGCCTACTATTTTTCGTCCTTTTTCGATCAAATATGAGTTCAAATTTTATCAAGCTATATATGGATGGATTCTAGACTCAAAGGGATTTCCATAGAGTCTAAGAACACCCCAGCCAGACTTGTAGACGAGAAAGTGCGCCGTCCGAGTTGGAGGCCTTATGAAGCCGGTGCAGTGGGCAGCGACATGAAACCCACGAATTGCTCACGGGGCTCCTTTTATAGCTCCGTATGCTACTTTTCCTACCCCGAAATCATCCAGAAACAACCCTTTCATCCGGCAACAAACCCGTCCCAATTAGGTCCATAATTCAGCCATAAACATGGCCTGAAAACTTGTCCCTTTCAGCCTAAAATCAACCCCGAAGCACCAAATGGACATCATAGCTCAAAACCGAGGAGAAAAAATTAGGTTTTGTTATTAAAGAACATGACGAGCAACCTAGGGCTCAACCAAGACCAAAACAGCATTTAGATATATAAGAACTATGGTGGGGTTCCCCTGCCCAGAGCAGAAACTGATCTGGATGAGACCCATGGCCTTCGAACTTAGCTCGAGATCTTTGTGAAAATTCTTGATTTTGGTGTCCACGCTGTTGCCCTCGGCAGGCCTGGAGCTTTAAGTCTTGGCTCGATGGAAACCGAGCCGCCGATCGCTGTAAATCTTAGAGAGAAGGTGGGGTTCTCTCACTAGCTTTCTTCTCAAACCGAAATCTTCGATTGAAGCTACGTGTTGTTAGTATTGCCGCAGCGTAGCCCTCGTCGAGTAGATGAACTTTAAATCTTGGCTCGATGGATTCCTACCACCCGATCTCCGTAGATCGTAGAGAGAAGGTGGAGATTTTCTCCCTCTATCTCACTTCTCTCCTCATTGCCGTTTTTCCCTAAAAAAAATGAGCATTTCCTTTTCTTCTTCCTTTTTAAGTTTAAGTTGGATCACGAGTTTGCCGTTGCCACGCGCGTCCACAACCCGTCCGAGGTTACGTTTACGTCGAGAAACAATTTATTTTCGTCTCGAGTTCAATTTATTTTAAAATGAACTTAACTCAAGTCATTTCTAACTCTCGAAGTTTTTAAGAAATCTGGATTTCTGAAGATGCCTAACTTCAAGAATTCATAAGAATTCCCACTACAGGAATTAGTGACTTTTACAGGTTACTCGTTTTGTGAGAGGCCCAGTTCAACGGCGCAGTCCGTTTCGTCATCCGAGCTCTAGGGAATTTTCTAGGCTTCCCTGAGCCATTTCAGCAATTTATTATTTAATTTTATACTTTTAGAAAATTTTAAATTTTTCGAGGGTTCTACATTCTCCCCCTCTTAAAAGAATTTAGTCGAGAAATTCCCACACATATATGCACCTTAGATCACAATGCATATGCGATAGTCATCTTAATACCAAATGACTACGAACCGTACCTCTATCCCGCAATAGCAAGGGATAACCAGCATGCATCGTGTCCTTGCATCCCTAAGTTTCCTACTCCACTACTCGGTGTTGCTACAACACATTCCCTAGCTTCATAGTTTTGCGTCGCAAGGCACATTTCCCAGACACTATCTCAAACATGCACAAGTCCCTCCTCGAAGGTCCTTTGCGCATCAGCGATAAGTAGCCCCCGATCCCGACACTCGAGTTAGATGTGAGGTGTACCTCGGAGCATGAAACTGGAATACTTCTTGGACACTGATAACCTTAGCGAGGAAACCAGCCGAGTGCGTTGTACCACGCCTCGAGTATCTCGAAGGGCAGATACTGGCGACAGCGTCGCCTTTGGGCGACCCTCCTCTCTTAGGTATCACCTTCGAGAAGGCGTGATCACGAGTCTCGAACTCTTCCTGCGGCTCTAAGCGGGTGAAGATGCCTCCTATTCAAGTCCACTATCTAAGGAGTTGCATCTAACTAATTCCGGACAGTGGTGGATCTCTCTCCCACCTCAGTCCAGATAAACAAGGAATCTGTGATCTCACATAGGCATCATATAGTGCCTCCCGTATGTTCACCTAACAAATTGTTGCGAGGCGAACCCACCAAGAGTTAATTTCCTTTACCCTTATCCATGTAATTCGGGGCTGAATGCACCATGACATGTCCTGCAACACTTGTATGGCCCTCTCAGACCATGCATGCGCGGATGAAGCGAGTGCTCATCGTCAAGCTATGTCCCCATGGCTCTGCAGGCACTCTTCGGGCGAGGCTGTGGAACCTAGGATCCCGATCCGATACTTATGGAGACTGCCACTCCATGCAACCGTACAATCTCTCGTATGTCTGACTTGCGGGAATTCCTCACAGTGTGAAGGTCGTCGCCTGACCCGAGAAAATGCTAGACTTAGTAAGTCGATCCACTATCACTTACATCGCATCATGCTTTTGTAATGTCCGTGGCAAGTGAGTCACAAAATCCATCGTGATATGCTCCCACTTCCACTCCGTTACCTCCGATAATTTGGAGTAACCTGGCGGCCTCGATGCTCAGCCTTAATGCGTGACACGTGAGACATCGTTAAAAAAATCCCACGGCGTGTCTCTTCATCGCTCGATATCTGGCGGCGAAGATCATGATACGTCTTACGTGCCACACGGATCTGCCGTAAAGCGAGAACAATGGAATTCTGAAGGATCTCCTCTCTCTGACTTTGCGGCCCAGGGAACCCGCAATCCGAATCCCATACCGAAGACCCCATACGTGTGAATGGCCCGGCCCTCGTCGCCGTACTAGCTATGCTTGGTCACGATGAACCTTATCTCAACGATCACACTTTGTGGGACTTAATCCTGCTCTACTCGGTAGGAAGGCGTAGCCACTAATCTCCCAAAACACCTGAATTCTATTCATTTGTACTATGGTGACCTGCGCTCTCGAGCATCGACCTCCCGGGGAAGCCTTGTAGTCGATTACTCCCAGTGACTTAGGTAAGTGCATCGGCCTACGTTGCCTTGCAGGGATAATCTTGCAAAGTGGGGGTATAATCCCCTTACTCTCAACCCAGAAGTGAACCCAAGCCCGGTCTCACCTCGTCCTCGATGAGCTTATGACTAACCCATCAATCATACGTAACATCTAGAGTTGTGCACGATCAAGGTGAAACATTATGCTTATCCCCCTAAAACATTACATAAACACTGTCATGTGCGTAGGCGGTGACTCTCCTACAATCACGACCAATGACGACCCGGTGTGCCGTCATTCAATCCATCTCGAGGATATCATCTAATCTTGACATCTCTGTGACCCTTAGGTCTACAGTGAGGAGAATTCGTGAGATCTACCACCTCGTATCCCGATCTGTCTAACTGACCCTCGCCTGGTTCTGAGGAGAACTTACATACAACTTTTCAAACTTGCCGTATCTACACGTGTCAAATAGAAAATTGAGATTCCTTCTGCTAGTCTACCTAGTAGTGCATAATCCAGCCACTAGAGATATCATATGGGCAAGAAAATTTAATTTCGGAAAAAGAGGCAAAACGGTCATTTATTAAAAATCAAAAATTTTCTGAATCTCGGATTACGAAGCAGTTTCACGTTGGAATCTTCTCTCGAAATCTGGCTAACACATCGAATTTTGTCGAATTCCGAGAGTCGGAATTTCACATTTTTCGAGGCACCGAGTGTCGGGTGCAGTAAAACGGCTTTGAGAGACATGTGATGTGACAAAAGTCACCCACTACATGTACTCTTGTGACACATGTTGCAAGAGTAGAGAGAGGATGGAAATGGATGGCGAGATAGTGCAAAAGTGTCAAAAATTCAAGATTTAAGGACATGAATGGCATTAATTGAATTGTAAATGATAATAGGGACAAAAGAGCCAATAGTGGTCATCTTCTTCAAAAAAAAAAAGACCAAAACGTGCAGGAGGACAAATGAGGATGCAGTGGCTAGGTTTTTGATTTTTTTGAGAGAGAGTGTGCAACTTCTCTCTAAGATCCGGCCCCGATCGGACCCGCCAGTTTCTTCGGGCGAAGGAAAGTTGCTTTCTAGGGGCGAGGACTACGGCGTAGGCACGGGTTTCGGGGGTTTTGACAGGCTTTCGGTGGGTAGGGTTTATCCTACTTTCTTTACCTCTTGTTTAAGTGTTTTGTTGATGGTTGAGTATGATTGAGGCCGTGAGTGGCCGTTTGATGATCCGAACTTGGGACCGAGATTATGAGAAAATTGTTGGAGGTAGTTTCAGTCCACGGGTATTTGGGCGACTGTGTTAATTTATTCAATAAATTATGTTGTGGTGTGCATGGCGGAAATGGCCGTGGATTTCGGAGTTCACAAGTGGAACCGATGTTGGGTGTTAAATTGCCCGTAGACTATTGCTGATACACATTTTGGGGTATTAAAAATAGTCGAGGTTGTGTGAATTGGACCAAAAAATGTTCATGTGTTTAGCTGTGCATGAATGAGTATGGAAATTGTGTTTAGCTTCAGTGAGCTAAATTTGATGTTATTGATTAAAATATAGAGTAACATGTGTGATTTAATTTATGTCAATAAATGCATGATGATGTATTGGCATGTGTTGTATAAATTGTGTTGAAATGGCATAATGCATTTCATATGCATAGGGATAACACCTAGAAATTAGGTGTGTGTGCATGGCGTGAAAGAAAAATGAAGCGAACATGGTTGAAAGGAATTTCAATGGATGATTTTCCAGGAGAATGATGTTGGGAGATGATTTTCACAATTGTGGAGGCCAGTGTGTTTAGGTTCTCCGACACATTAGCTCGGAGGGTAGTCAATTTTCGAAATTGGGTAGTGTGTTTTAGAGAACAACGGGTTTGTTTTGAAGCGGTGTTTTCTCGCCATGGCTTAAGCGAAGTGTGAAGTCGGTTAGGACTGAGACATGGGTTTAGGCATGTAGACATTCAAATAGGATCACGTATTTGCGGAGTGTGTTGTTACATTGAATCATTATATGCACTTAGGTAGGGGTAACCCGTTTAGGGTAATTCACTGCGGGCAACAAGCTCACCACAATCAGGGAATATTTCGGTACGAGGAGCGTTGAGGAAGCAGCTCCATCTTAGGGGCGGAATTTTGAAGAGAATCGGGTTGTGTGATGTTTTGGTATAACATGTATTAGAATGTTGGCAATTTTAATATGTGTTTGTATAAAGAGTAATGTAATAACTCTTGAACTATTGGAATATAGTTTGGTGTATGTTGATGAGTATTGTTGTATGGGGCCAAGTGGCCGTTTTTACTCATGTATATGTCTTATGATGTTGTTTGGGACGGGTTCTGTATTTGGGTAGAGCTCCCCGTACAAAAAAGACTCTGCCCGATTTTCGTGAGTGGGGTCGGGTTGCAGGCAATTCCAGTATTCGCAGCGGGTTTGTCAGCGGACCCGATTTTAAGGGTGTCCGCAGCGTAGTATCAGGCGAAATTAAGCGATTCTGCGGGAGCTCGGTGGGTGTAGAGCGTAGGTAAATGAAAACCTAAGGTTTGGGGACTTGGGCTTAGGCCATGGTCGAAAGGTGTAAGAACATCACCACTTTGTGGCTCGATGTAGGGTTAGGTATGTGATTACCTAGACAATCACGGGACAGGATTAGAACACTACATGCACTGTGTTTTATGTGATTAGGTGATTGTTGCGATGGATGTGTGAATGGTGTGTATAGCATGTTGATTGTTATGAATTGTGTGATTTGTATGCTTGGTGAATAGCATAGGAATGATGTTGAACACTAGGGTTTAGTGTGAGAACAAGGTGAGTGAATAGCATAAGATGATGTTGTATATATATATATATATATATATATTTTTTTTTTTTTTTTTTTTTTTTTTGTAGCCGAAATGAAAAAAAAATGAATGAAAAGAGGAAAAACGACGAAGCCCAGAAGGGCTGCGGTGTGTCCGCAATCTGATGGAAAATTGTATCGTGATAGCGATTTGAGGCGGCGGTTTGGGGCGTACAGTAGGCTGGTGAATGTGTCATGATACAACCATTGTATCGTGACAGGGAAGCAGGAAGCTAGGCCGTTGGGCTAGGTCGCGATACAAAATGCTTATCATGACCAGAAGGGGGGCATGAGACAAGGCGTTGTGTCGCGACCGCGGGGGCCTGACACGGCCCGTCTGGCGTAGCGACCACGGGGGTACGTCACGGTCGCTAGGCTGCGACACGGTAGGAAGGCTCGCGACCTGGCACGCGGCCGAGGGCTATGACCGCGGCCCGGTAGCGCCACGACGTGCGTGAGCGGCTGGCATACTGCCTTGCCTGCCAAATGCACATCTTGTATGACCGAGGTCAGGCTTTGTGTGCACCTTTGTGCACTTGACCTGGACTCGGTGCCTTTGTTGATCCAGCTGTTTGGACCCTTGTTCATGAACACTTTATTCCTGAAATTTTTGAAAAAAAAAAAAAAAATCAAATCAAATCAAATCAAAATATTTTAAAATGAAATTTTCAAAAATAAAATTTTTGATGTTGATTATGATCTAATAAAATGAAATCATGTCTTGCATTTCCTAAGAATGCAAGGACATTGTGCATAAAATATTTTTTATGTATATGAATAGTGTCTCGAGGCTGTGTTTACGCCTTGGAGATACTGCATTGGATATTAACTTACCATTTGACATGTGTAGATGGCTAGTCGAGGGCGAGGACGTAGGTGTCTTCCACGAGCTACTAAGTCGGGAGCACCATAGGCTTTTGACCGACAGGCCTTTCTTTGGCGAAGTAAGGGATTGCGATTCTTTGTATCGCGCGGGCATGCGATAGTGAACTAGGGTGGGTCAAGCGACCTCCCGGCGTTTGGAGTACATCGTCCTCAGTGGTTGGGGAGGGTGGACTCTAGAGTCAGGGCGACTATGACCCTGGGGAAGGAGAGGTAGATGTTATGCGAGGCATCTGGATATGAGTGCTGAGTGCCCAGAGGAAGGGAAGTCAACCTTAACTTCCTAGTTGGGAAAAACTGAAGGCCCAGGGTTCGCAAAGGGTTCGAGCCCCGTCATCGGGCGAGGGGGCGAGTTAGGGTTGCCAGACGGGCGGGGCGAGATCGTATGTTTCCGCGCGGCGGCCGGACATATGAGGAGGGATTGCCTCAAGAGACAGGGATCCCCGGGGTTTTAGAGACGGCTCGGTCCCGGTCGGTAGTGGGATAGGAGGGGAACACGGTTTGTTCCTCACCCCCTAGTATGGATCGGGGGCAGTGTCAGTTCGAGTGCCACACCGGCACCTGGTACTTCGCCGAGCTGGGTCCGTAGACGGGGGCGGAGCGTAGATCGGGTTCAGGCACATGGTTGTAGAGCAGAGAGTTTGGGTGGTAGGCAGATGACGTGTTACCATTGCCGCCAACCTAGGCATATGAGGCGAGATTGTCTTAGGAGGCAAAGGTCTCATGGTACAGAGGTTGAGCATGCAGATCAGCTGGACATGCAGGGTACGTTTTATACCTGCATTTGTTTTTCTAATGCATCATGTTCATTAATGCATCATGTGTGATAGGTTTGGGCTTAGAGGTTGATGCCTTTTGTAAAACCCGAGAAAAATTCAATTTTTCTGAAAAATGGTAAAACGGTAATTTCAGTTGAAAATCGAAAATTCTCTAGATCTCGGATGATGAAGCAGATTTGCTTGTAGATTAGAATTCGATCTCGCGAAATCCTAGTGACCCAAAGTTTCGTTGAATTAAAGGCGATCGAATATTTATGGGCCCTACGGGTGATAAGTCGCCAGTGACTTCAGGGACGAGATTTTTACGAAAATCTCGGAAGTCAGAAAATGACGGGAGTTAAGTTCATTTAAAATAAAGTGAACTGAAAAGAAATAAAATTTTTCGGGGAAGAAACGGACCCGAATGAAATAATATAAGTTATGTATTCAAAATAAGAATAATAATAATAATAATAATAGTAAACGAAAATAAAAAAATAATAATAATAAAAGTCAAAAAGCATAACTGCATGATGCCATTTTCCGTGGGGAGGGAGAGAGCGTCGGTGAGGGAGAGATTTTTAGTTTTTATTTTCTCTCTTCACTTCTTTCTCATATCTATGAAAATCGAACCGTACATTTTCATCGGGGCTGAAGGCAAAATTGATCTACGCGATGAGAGCTACGCGTGGACACCAAAAAGTTGGAGTTTTGACAAAATCCGTGAGGTAGGGATTTTATCCTATTTGGTTTATTTTCGATTTAAGTGTTTTGTTGATGATTCGGTTGGTTTGAGGCCTTGGCGGCCGTTTGGTCAGTCAAAACTTAGGACGGAATTATTCAGATTTTGGAGAATTTTTGGAGCCTATTTGGACAGTCCGTGACTGTGTAGGGGCTGTTTGGGGTGTTTATTTCATAATTTATTGAAATATTTTTGAAATGAGTGGCTTGAGTTGTGTGGAATTAATAGGTTAATGCATAAACTTGATGTGTTAACATGATGTCACAATTATGTGGAATATAATTGTGTGTGTAGGCCATTGGAGATGAGATTGTGAATTGCTCAAATGAGCTAATTTGGGTGATGTTTGATGAATATTGAATGCATTTCCAGGTATTTAGTTTGGGTGATGGTTGATCCATGTTAAAATTGCATGTGGTGTGAATGTAATTTGTGAATATATGCGTAATTGATATATTGTATAAAAATGATTGAAATGACATAATGCATTTCATATGCAGGTAACCTAGAATTTGGGTGTGAGTGCATGACATGAATTTCGGCGAACATGGTTGCGAAGGAATTTCACGAGGATGATTTTAGGAGGAGTGGGTTAGGAGATGGGCGGCCAGTCATTTCGGATGAGGACCATGGCCCACATTTCGAACACGACGGTCGCACCGGAGGGTAGTCCCGTATTTTCGCAGACGCGGTGGTTGTTGAGAACAACAAGTTTTGTTTGAAAATGATTATTTTCCTCATACATGGCCCAGGCAAGTGTGGAGTGAGTCGGTGAGGACTCGAGACATGGGAATGGGCATGTGAAGCATTAAAGTAGAATCCACGCATTTACTTGAGTGTGTGTTTATTTTGGAGCATTGCATATGCAGCTTAGGTGGAGGCCATTTAGGGGATTCTTCTTGGCGATAGCTCATGCTGTCGAGGAACATTTTTTTCGGTACGGGGTTGAAGTGACTCTTCTTAGAGGCTGATTTTGAAGAAAGTCGGGTTGTGGCTTTGATGTTTTTGGATAATATGTATTAGAATTATAGATTTTAATATGTATTTGTATTAAGAGTAATAAAGTAACTCTTGGACTATTGGAATATAGTTGGTACATGTTTGATGAGTATTGATGCAGGGCCCCAAGTGGCCATTTTACTCGAGATATGGATCTGTATACAAGACGATATAGATTTTCAGCGAGGTTGGTGGTCAGCGGACACGGAGTTTGGGGCGTCACACGTTTAGAGAAGTCAGGTGTAGATGTTCTTTCCTAGGATGTGGCGTGAGAGTTGACATGATAGGTTGGGATTATGAGTTAGAGATCTCCGAGATTCTGCTCATGGTGGACCCCCGGGATTGGGTGTCATAGTATGGCATCATTGCGTTCATGTGCACAGTGACATCGCGTCGAGTTGAGTGTGGGTGCACGGTAGAGGTCGACCACCACTCTTGGTAGTGTGGGATTTGGGTTTGTCTTTGGGACTCGTCCAGTGAAGACTCATAGTTCAAATCGGGAAATGAAGAGTAATTAAGATTGTGTTGGGCAAAGGAAGAAGGGTCGTTAATCCCTAAGGTGAAGCACCGGAGTTAGGGTGAAGGAGACCAGCGGTAGTATCGAAAAGGTCTGTATTGGAGTGTAAGGGCAGGAGAGATCTGATTTACGTGGGTGTAGGGCCGGGAGGTATCCGGGTACGTATTGGGTGTAAGCTAGGAGATCCTAAATTTACGTGTCAGGTGTAGGGCAGGGAGGTATCCGATTTACGTGTGGGTGTAAGAGACTGGGAGAGATCCCAATTTCTATGTGGGTGTAAAGAGATCCGGGAGGTATCCCAGAATTCTGTGTGGGTGTAAGAGACCCCGAGGGCTATCTTGAATTTACGTGTGGGTGTAAGGGCCGGAGGTATCACTAATTTACGTGGGGTGTAAGGGCCGGGGAGATATAAATTTACGTAATGGAGTGTAAGGGCAGGTAGGTTATCAGAAATCTGCATTGTGGGTGTAAGAGGGCAGTGGAGAAATCCGAAATTTACGTATTGGGTGTAAGGGCAGAAGCTATCCAGAATTTACGTGTGGGTGTAAGAGACCAGGAGCTATCCAGAATTTACGTGGGTGTAAGGGCGTGGAGATATCGAAATTTACGTATTGGATGAAAAACATGATTAATGAGGTGAGTTATGTTGCGAAAGAAAACATACAGTCATGTTATCACATAGACTTAGAGTTGAGTGATAGGAGTTGGGGGTGACTTGAGATGAAAACACACAGTCAAGTTATCACGTAGACTTAGAGTTGAGTGATAGAATTAGGGAATATTTCGAGATTTGGATACCCTTTGGAAATTGCATTAGTTGTCGGTGAAGTAGGCAAGGGCTCGGTATATGGATGTCATTCATGACATGAACTAGATTGACGGTCCATTGGATTGTCAGTGATTGTGACCTTAGGAAGGTCAGCGTTTACACACCAAGCAGGGGTTGTGTGAGGTTACATATACACGTGGTTGGATGCGTATGTGAGTGAAATTTCGGGACAAAATTCTTTTTAAGGAGGGGAGAATGTAAGACCCGGGAAAATTCCAATTTTCGGAAAAATGGCAAAATGGTCATTTCGGTAAAAATCAGGGAATTTTTGGAGCAGCGGATGATGAAGCAGTTTCACCGTTGGAATCGTCTCGTGAGGGAAATCTAGCTAACACGTCGAGACCGTCGAATTCAGAGACGGTCGAATTTCATGTTTTTCAAAAGGCACCAAGTATCGGGTGTAAAATGAGTTTGAGAGACATGTGATGTGACAAAAGTCACCTTGCATGTACTCTTGTGACACATGTTGTTGCAAGAGTAGAGAGATGATGGAAATGGTTAGCGAGATAGTGTCGAGTGTCAAAATCAAGATTTAAGGACATAGATGGCGTGAATTGAATTATCAAATGATAATAGAGACAAAAGAGCCAATAGTGGTCATCTTCTTCAAAAGAAAAGACCAAAACGTGCAGGAGGACAAATGGGGATGCAGTGGCTAGGTTTTTGATTTTTTTTTAGAGAGAGTGTGCAACTTCTCTCTAAGATCCCGGTCGATCGGACCGTCGGATTTCTTCGAGCTAAGAAGGAAAGTTTCTCTACGCGACGAGGACTACACTTGGGCCTTAGGTTGGGGTTCGACAGCTCAGTGAGGTGGGGTTTTATCCTACTTATTTACCTCTTGTTTTAAGTGTTTTGTTGATGGTTAAGTATGATTGAGGCCGTGAGTGGCGGTTTGATCGGTCCCAAGGAAACTTGGGACGGGTTATGGAAATTGTTGGGCAGATTTTGGACAGTCACAATTTGTTTGGGCGACTGTGTTGGAATTTATTCAATAAATTCATTTGTGGTGTGCATGAGGCCGGAAATGGCCATGGATTTAGGGTTGCAAAGTGGAGGCAGATTTTGGTGGTGAGTTGCCATGGACAGCCTTTGTGCATTTAGGGTGACAAAATAAGATATAGTTTGTAATATGAATTGGACCAAAAATCATCCATGTGTTGTGTGCATGAATGGTATGGAAATTTTGTTTTTGCTTTCGAGTAAGGCTAAATTTGATGTTATTGATTAAAATGAGTAACATGTTGTGATTTAATTTATGTCGATAAATGCATGATGATGTATTGGCATGTTGAAGTAAGCATAATGCATTTCATATGGATAACCTAGAGGAAATTAGGTGTGTATCAAATGACATGAAAGAAAAATAAAGCAAAAGACATAGTTGCGAAAAGGAATTTCAATGGATGATTTCAGGAGAATGGTGTTGGGGAGATGGTCCTACAGTGCACGTCGGAGTCAGTATTGTTTCGGAAGGTTCTCGACACATTCGCCTCGGAGGGTAGTCAATATTTTTACCGGAATTGGGTAGTGTGTTTTGGGAACAACGGGTTTGTTTTGACGGTGTTTCTGTACATGGCTTAAGCGAGTGTGAAATTCGGTGAGGCTCGAGGCGTGGGTTTTTAGGCATGTAGACATTCAGTAGGATCACGTATTTACTTGAGTGTGTGTTTACATTGAATCATTGCATATGTACTTAGGTAGGGAGTAACCCATTTAGGGTAATTCCCTTTCTTGAGCGATAGCTCACCACTGTCGGGAATATTATTCCAGTACGAGGGGCGTTCGAGAGGACGGCTCATCTTAGAGGCCGATTTTGAAGAAAGTCGGGTTGTGGCTTGATGTTTTTGGTATAACATGTATTAGAATGTTGTAATTTTAATATGTGTTTGTATAAAGAGTAATGTAATAACTCTTGAACTATTGGAATATAGTTTGGTGTATGTTGATGAGTATTGTTGTATGGGGCCAAGTGGCCGTTTTTACTCATGTATATGTCTTATGATGTTAGGGACCCGGGTTACGTATTTGGGTAGAAACCGTACAAAGGAGACTGCGATTTTACGTGAGTGGGGTCGGGTTGCAGGCATTCATAGTATTAGCCCGAGGTTGACGGGTTGTCAACGGACCCCCGGTTTTGGGGCGTCACACATCACATCATGAACTACTCGGTTCATTAATTTTCCAAACCCCTAAGATTATGTTCTCTAACCCTAGTGTTCATATATTTTCCTATATACATCCTACCATGTATATATCCACACAACATGTAACACACCAAACACATACATGAAAACACACAATGCATGCAGTGGTCTAATCTCAACCTATAACTCCTAGGTAATCACCTACCTAGACCTGATCCACAAGAGTATAGCAGTCAGGCCAGAGCACTAGGAAATCACACCACTAGCTACAACACGAGCTATACCAGTTGTGCTACTTGTACCAAACAAGCTCACGGTGTCGCGCCTTACCTTAACTCCATTACATAGCAGCGTGTCCTAGACCCATGCCCAGCAGGCCCTAGGTATTTATATGCCTAAGCTGCGTCTGTGACAACCCCGAATCCGAGGGTCCGTTGTGACCGTCGACCCAGTGAAGGAGATTTGTGGATGTCGGGTAGCAGGCATACCACTCCATTGGATCCCCTTTTCCCTGGGACTCGAGTTTAACGAATCGGGGCGAGAGTCTCCTTTGTATGGGGCTCTGCCCAAAATAAAACCTGTGTAATTTCATGGCGACCTGTCCCTGATATTGCCACAAACGACCACAGGGTTCACATACAGTAAAAATGGCCACGTAGGGCCCATTTATCCATATAAATACAAATCTATATCCTGCAGAGCCACTAAGGTTATTACATCACTCTTAATACAAAACATTATATTAAAGCCAACATGTTCTAATATAATATACAAAACATGAATCAAGGCCCACGGTAGGCGCCTTCATAATCTGGCCTCTAAGAACGCATCCTACACACTTTTGTATCACCATGCACGAAGGAGTCCCACGACGGGTGAGCTAACTCCTGATAGAGATAAGTCCTCTGAGGGCTATTCCCCACCAAAATGCACATGAATGGTCAAACAACCAAGCACACACCAACCTAGGACATGCAATCTGCACGAGAATCCTGCTTGTCATGAATGAGATGTGACTCGTCATGCCCCGTGTACCAGTCCTCACCCAGGCTCCCTCGAACATGCATTTATGAATGAAACCCTTTTCAAACAAAAGGTATGTGTTTTACCCGTGGACAACCTGGAGTATAAATAGTGGACACACTCAGATAATCTATTTTGTGGACAACCCTCAGTGTATATCGATTAGGCATACTCAGACGATTGATATTATATGTGGAATGACCCTCGACGTATATCGATTAGGCATACTCAGGCGATTGACATTTATGTACAACCCTCCGATGTATATCAATTGGGCATACTCAGCCAGTGAAGCATTATATGGGCAACCCTCAGTGTATATCAATTGGGCATACTCAGAAGCGATTGATATTGTGGACAACCTCAGATGTTAGTGGACATACTCAGATAAATAATATTGTTGTCGACCCTCAGAAACAATTCTCTCGAAACCACCTCATGCACTCACTCCCTCTCTTATTCTAGGGTGCCTAATGCATGTGAAATTCAATGAGCCATTTTCCATTTCCTTCACGAGTGCAGCACTATGCAAGCCGTGGATCTCATTGGACTTAGATCCGTCACGAGTCCTGACCCGTTCTGAGGATGATAAATGACCATGGCCCGGCACTCCACACACATGCGATGTCCCCATGCACCAGTGCAATGCAATTGTGCCATTTGAACTCTAAGTCATGTCCTATGTATAAAGAACCTCTACATGGACACCTTGCGTACACTCCACCGTGGCATACCATGGACACTCATATCTAAATGCACACAAAAGTCCATACATTCATTAAACGTTAATATACATGCGATTATACTAACATTGTACATTCATGTCAACACATCAAACAAGCATGCATCAACATCATTCAGACTACTACTTAGACAAAGTAATGTTATACTCAAATCCTTAGGCTACATCATGGCGCATAATGCCCGATAAGCTAGCCCTGACATTAAATGCAATAGCCAGGTCCACCGCAGAAAACACATCATGACCCAGCCTTATTTGAAACGCATATTGACATCCAAGCATCACACCTCTTAACCAAGAAATGCCATTTCAATCAATCATACAAACACATGTTAACATTTCATCAAGTCACTACCTAGGCAAGTAATGGCACACCTAATTTCCTAGGCTAATTCATGACATATCATGAACCTAAGATAGCTTACAACCTTCCATGTAATGGCCCTTGACACACACTCCTCCATCCACAACCCGATAATTAGCACACTTGTTGTAACAATCAATTTTTTTCAACAAGAATGTGACACTAATTGCCATTAAAAGCATATTGGTCGATTCTAGGCTCAAGATCTTTCCACTTAGAAGTCTAAGAACACCCAAAAGCAGACTCGGACTGAGAAAGTTATGAGTCGTCGAAAGTTGGAGGCCTCGAATGAGCAGTGGCGACCTTTTGGAACCGACGGGGGCCCTACTGTTTCGTCATTTTTGGACCAAATATGAGTTAAATTTATCAAGATATATATGGATGGATTCTAGACTCAAGGGCTTTCCATAGAGTCTAAGAACACCATGGCTCGGACGAGAAAGTACAGTCAAAGTTGGAGTCACCTGAACAGTGCGGTAGCGACAACGTGAAACCCACGAAATTGCTTTCGAGGCTCCTTTATAGCTCGTACATGCTACTTTTCCCTACGAGCTCATCCAGGAAACAACCGTTTCACGGCAACAAGCTGATCGATTGAGTCCATAATTGACCATAAACATGGCATAAAACTCGTCCCAAACTTAGCACAAATCAACTTCAAAGCTGCAAAAGCGTGGACATCATAGCTCCAAAACTAGAAAAATTTCAGTTTTTGTGTCTAGGAACACAACCAAACAGCCCCTAGGGCTCAACCAAGACCAAAACAGCATTTAGATGAAATATAAACCCGAGTAGGAAGGTTCCCTACCTCTTGGAGAGAAGACAAAACTTTTTGCAGTCCTAAAGACCCGAGACCCACGGCCTTCCTGAACTTCCTCTCGAATCTTCTTTGAAAATTCTTGATTTTGGTGTCCACGCGTTGCCCTCGACGAGTGCTCTGACTTTAAGTCTTGGCCCGATGGAAACCGAGCCACCGATCGCCGTAAATCTTAGAGAGAAGAGTGAGGTTCTGCAATATCCTTTTCTTCTCTAAACCCCGAAATCTTCGGTGAGCGCGTGTTGTCGGTACTCACGTGTAGCCCTCGTCGATGGATGAACTTTAAATCTTGGCTCGTGATTCGACTTAGATCTCAGTAGATGTCGTAGAGAGAGAAGGTGGAGATTTTCTCCTGTTCCCTTCTCTTATATTTTATCATTTTCCACAAAAAATATTAGGCATTTTCTTTTCTTCTTCCTTTTTAAGTTTAAGTTGGACGCGGGGCCCACTTCGCTCCACGAGTCCACGACCCGTCCGGGTTCGTTTATGTCCTGAAACAATTTATTTTCGTCTCAGTTCAATTTATTTTAAATGAACTTAACTCAAATCATTTCCTAACTCTCGAGATTTTTTAAGAAAATCTCATTCCTGAGGTTACTAGATACCTAACTTCACAAATTCATAAAGAATTCCCACTACTTAGGAATTCAGGGAAACTTTTCTGAGTTACTAGTTTTCGTGAGATGGATTCAATGTAGCAGTTCGTTTCGTCATCTGAGCTCTAGGGAATTTTCTAGGCTTCCTTGAGCCATTTCAACAATTTATTATTAAATTTTATACTTTTAGAAAATTTTAAATTTTTCGGGGTTCTACAGTTTGATAGATCTTGATTCTTCACTTTGGGGAAGATAATGGGAATGAGTTCACTTTGGGGTCTTCTTGAATTCTTCTAAGTCTTGCTCTTCCCTTCACGTATCTGGTTTGCTGCAACTTGGGTTTCAATGAGAGGGAAGATTCGTTCAAGTAACAGAGGGAGAGAAACGAGGGGTCAGGTATTTGTATTGAGAGGAGCCTTGTTGTACATAAGGTGTTTGTGAAAAAAGCTGAATAATGTTTGTTTTTCTCTGTACTGCGTTTCTATGAAGAACTCTTGCACCGTCTCACTTTACGGGTGTGTTTCTTGAGTTGTAGAGAATCTCATTTGCACGACAAGTGGTGCCGCAAGGTGATGAGCTTTGCATGTGTGGTGTAGAAGGTCGTCGAGAAAAATGTGTGTGAGAGAGGTATGGGAAAGAAAGGTTAGATGGGTTTGGGTCATCTGTGAAGGCGTATAACCATGCACAGGGAATAAGAGTGTTTTCTTTATTCTCTACATGCTGGATCATGTGGCTAAACCACTGGCACAATGTGTCTTTTCTGAGCTTTTTTGGCTAAGTCGAGGATCCTATATGGTGGTTTGTGCTATTGAGAAAATATGAGGCCGCGAGAGGTGTTCGAAGAAATGCCTAGGAGGTGAAATGTGGCTTGTGGGTTGTGATGCGGGCATGGTCTTAAGTGGAGCCGCTGACCATCGAATAGCTAAAGATTGTGGTGCCAAAGCTAAAGGAATGAGAGTGGAATTTGAGTTGCTTGCTGTGGTGTAAACCGGTGAGGTTCTTAAGGTTTCGATGTTGGAAGGGTGAGCGAAAGGAAGGATGAGGCTGTGATAATCCTGAGAGAGCGAGGTTGACATTTCAAGCAGTAGTGTTTTCTTGAGATCGAGATTCATGTTCTACATAGGTGGTTCTTGGGTTGGTTTTCTTACCCAAGAGGTGGAGAATGTGAAACATGGTTGCTTGGAGCAGAAAAGATAAGGAGAGTGTTGTTTATCTCTATTCTTGGTCTATCTTTTTCATAACAGTGAATGATTGTGAGGTGTTTGAAGAAAGACCTAAGTGAATAAATGGAGTTTTGTTGCATCTTGGGGTTTACCGTTCAAGAAGTGGTGTGGTCTTGGAGAAGAAATTAAAATTCTGAAATGAGCCATGACCATCAAGAGAGGTTCTGCAAAAGAATACCCAGAGAAGGAAGGGTGATGATCCGCATTAGGAAGGAAGAAGTGGTAATGGTGTGAGTAGCATGTTGTGGGACGTCGGAGAATTTGAGATGAAGGTGTGATGGGGATATGAGGCGTCTTGGTTTGCGGGAGGCGAGAGAGGCGAGGCATGGTGAGACACCCGGTGGTGTGAGGCTATAGTCAGGGCATCTTCTGGTGTGTGGCTATGCATAAGAGAACTAAAAGAGAGAAGAGGCATGGTGAAATGTCCTCTGGTGTGGTGTGTTCTCTGTGGCCATGGTATGAGACGGTGGCATGATTGAGCTTGCTAGTGTTGTCAGCCCCAGTTGCATTGGATGGTATTCATCTGTGTTGACTTGTGGATGTTTCTAACTCCAAGGATGATGAAGCTATATATAAAGTTCTGGGACGATGTGAGGCAGTAAAAGACCTCCTTTATGTGAGTGATGGTTGTTGGCTGCTACCTGCAGGTGAGTGTTTTTGTAAAACCCGATAAAATTCTAATTTTCTGAAAAATGGTAAAATGGTAATTTCGGTCAAAATTCCAAATTTTTCTAGATCTCGGATGAAGAAATGGACTTCACCGTTGGAATCATCTCGTGAAATCTAGCTATCACGTCAAATTTCGTCGAATTCCGAGACAGTCGAAATTTCACGTCTTTCGAGGCACCGAGTGTCGGATATCGTATGACAACTTGTGAGAGGTACACATGATATGAGAGGCATGTGGTGTGACAAGGGCCACCTGCTACATGTATCTATGTGACACATGTCACATGAATAGTGAGAGGATAAAAGATAAATGGCTTATATTAAACCATATGTCAAAAGGGTCCCTAAAGTCAACTATGAGGACAAAAAGGGAATAAATGAAAAGAAAAAAAGACATCTCCTCTTTTATTTGGCCTGGTATCCGATAGTGAGGGGAGAAAACATATTTTAGAGAGAGAGAGTCCAACTTCTCTCTAGATTTCCCGACGTTCGGACAGTTGGTTCTTGTCGGAGCAAGAGGAGAAGTTGGTCTATGCTACAAGGGCTATACGTGGACATCGGTTTTGTGGAGTTTTGACAACTCCGGGAGGTAGGGGTCTTCTCCTACTTGATTTATTCTTTGGCTAAGAGTCATTTTAATGGATGGGGATTTGTTAAGGCACGGATGAGCGCGTGTTTTTAATTCCATCGATTTGGGCCAGAATTGAAGAAATCCACTAGTGTGGTCGGCAGGCAGTTTTGAGACTGGGGTTGTGCATTCACGTGATGTAATGTGTGGTTTGTGTTGCTTGGCGGTTAAAATGAATTGCTTAAAATTGTTATTAGCCCATTTGAGCTAATTTTGATGTTATTTCCATGAGAGAGTAACATGTTGTTATGTAATGGTACGTTAATATATGCATGCTTGATAATATTATTAACATGTATAATGATTGTGGATAAATTCAGTTAGTATATGCATGATTAATATATTAACATGAATTGTTGTGAAATGGCATAATGCATTTCATATGCATTGGGGCAACCTAGAACAATAGGTGTGAGTGCATGACATGAAAGAAAATAAAAAGGAAAATGGTTGTGAAAGGAATTTCAAAGGAAGATTTTCGAGAAGGGTGCGCTTGGAGAGTTGTCCAATAGTTCATCTCGGAGGAAGACCCATGACTGTTTCGGAGAATTACCCAGCAATTCACCTCGGAGGGTTGTCCAATAGATTTTATTGAAACTCGGTATTATGTTTTCAAGAACAAAAACCTTTTGTTTTGAAAACAATGTTTTTCTCACGCTGGGCTTAGGCATGCGTGAGGGAGTCAGTGAGGGCTCGAGAAGTGGGGAAGGGTGAGTCACATTCTCATCCATTTCATGTAGACATTTGAGTAGGAATATATATGTTTTGCTTGAATGTTGGTTTGCCATTGCATGAGCACTTAGGTGGAGAGTAACCCATGTGGGGGATCATCACTACTGGGCATTGCTCACCTTGTCGAGGGAAAATTATTTCAGGTACTGAAGGTTCACTTGGGGATGGGACACATCCGAGGCCTTAGAGATGAAGAAATGGCCATATGTGGCCTTGTTATGTATTTTTGTAAAAGTCTGGGTAAAAGACCCAGTTTTGGATAATTTGTAATCAAAACAAATTGTGAATTGACTTATTTTTGTATAAAATACACATTTTGGTGAGTATGGATGTATGGGCCAAAGTGGCCGTTTTTACTCACGTATGGGTCTCATGATGTGAGACTCACAGTTTTCTGCAGGTTGATGGTGGTCAACGGGACCCCCGGGAATGGGGCGTCACAACTTGGTATCAAAGCATAGGTACACGAGTACGTAGGGCTTGAGGGACTTGGGCTTAGGCCATGGTCATTAAGGTATAAGAGCATCACAGCTTGGTATAACTTAGTATCAGTGAATTAGGTAAACGATTACCTAGGACTCGATGGGCACGGGTTAGATTATGCATTCATTGTGCATTCTGATGATTGAAGCGTGATTATGTGTTGTATGTGTATTGAGATTGTATGCTTGGTGAATAGGATATAGGAAAAATGTTGAACATTAGGGTCGAGAAAATATATCCCCTAAGTTTGAGGTTTAAGGTTTGTTTGAGGAATTTTGGGCATAATGGTCCAGAAATAAACCAAAAAAAAAAAAAAATGAATTTCTGGACAGTAGTTCCAATTTTTGAACATAAACAGAGTGTTTTATTAGATTACAGAAGATTATTCCAATTTTTGCACAAGAAAGAGTTTTAATTAGCTCTTTAAGTGCGAAATATATATGAATAGCGGTGTTTATAAATTTTTAGTAGTTTGGAGAGTCAAACTCGCATCTTAGGAGTAACGGGCTTTATAGAGGAGCTGCGGAAGGGAAAAAAAAAATATATATATATATATATATATATATATATATATATATATATATATATATTGAGGAAATTTTTACATTGATTTCTGATATGTAAACGGAAAAAAAAAAAGTTTACGAGGAGTTCTCTTTGGAAAGAAAAAATTTATAGTTTTCTGATGAGTAGAACAAATGAAAAAAAAATGAATGAAAAAAAAAAAAACATGCAGGGGAGAAGCTGGATGGGCTATTGCCCATTTTCTACCTCTGGTCGCGATACAACAAGATTGTATCGTGACGAAGCGAGAACTGTTGCGACAGCATACGACATGGTGTAGCAACAGCGAGATCTGACCAGTAGCGCCCGCGACGTGAGCATGGAGTTCCGTATCGCTATACAATTTTTGTATCGCGAAGGGGGGGCGGTCTTTTGTGTCGGGACATGACCCAATGCGTAGCAACACGGTGTTGTGCGCTCGCGACACGGCCAATGCGCCTTGTGACACGGCGTAGCGGCGGCACAGGTCCCTAGGTGTGCGCACTATGCACCGACCCGAGTTTGACACGATTACCTTTATTTTAAAGTCCTTGTTTGGATCAATATTCGTGGACAACGTTCATGTGGCCGCTGAATCGAAGTCGGGTTGATTACCGTCGACCGCGGAAACACTTGTAGTGTGTGGTGACGAGCATCTCTCACGAATCGGGCATGAGTCTCCTTTGTACGGGAGCTCTGCGAGGAAACAGGCACATCCCCAAACAATCCGATATAATCAATATGAGTACAAATGGCCACTTTGGCCCACATACCAATATTTCATCAAATACACTAACTATATACCATAGTTTAAAGTTAATAATTTTTCTCTTATCTGACCTTATTAAAAGTTTAAAACATTCTAATACTGCCTAACTGGACAGAAAGCCACAGCTTGGCTTTCTTGAAATCGGCCTCTAAGATGAGTCGTCTCCTCGTGCGCTCCACATGCACGAAATAATATAATTCCCTTGACAGGGTGAGCTAATGCCGATCGTGGAATCACCACTAAATGGAGTTTACTCCCCACCTAAGTGCATATGTAATGATCCTATGTAAACACACATTCAAGCAAATACGTGATTCTACTTGAATGTCTAAATGACTAACCCATGTCTCGAGTCCTCACCGACTCCCTCACACTTGCCTAAGCCGTGTAAGAGAAGACCATTTTCAAACAAAGGTATTTGTTCTTAACCTTGGACAACCCTCCGATATAAATAGTGGACCGACTCCGATAATCTAATTAGTGGACAACCCTCCGATGTATATCAATTGGGCCGACTCCGACGATTGATATTTTATATGGACTACCCTCTGATATTGTAATGGACACACTTCGATAAATTTATTATTATTATTAGTGATCGTCAGAACAAATCTCTCGAGAAACCGCCTCATACTTCCCACTTCTATTGTTAGGGTGCCCAGTGCATATGGATACATAATGCAATTCCAATACAATTCATATAACACATGCAAATATATATAACATGATATACATTTACATAATTTAATCCACACAAACATGTTATGAATTCGCGTCAATTCTACAGAAAGAATTAGCTCGTGTGGTTTCAATTAACATCCTGACGATTCAATGGATTACTCGGCTAAAACCGTTTTCTATACAAAATTTATTTGGTAGACACTATTCATGAGCCGATAAAACCCTCGGGTTCTTGTTCACGACCATATCGACCATCGATTCCGCCGACGACCGAAGTGCGGCCATTTTCGACCTTATACACATCGAAGCATAATTTATAGCGCAGGTGTATCTAGCAGCCCCGAATGGTAGTGGTATATTTAATCGGTAGGCTCAAAGAATTTCCAACAATTCGGTCCCAAGTTTTGGGACCGATCAAACGACCGTTTAAGGCCTCAAATCACCCGAATCATCAACCAAAACACTTAAATCGAAAATAAACCAAGTAGGATCGTCCACACCTCACGGGTTCTGATCGAGAAACCAGTACCTATCGTTGCCCTCTCGCGTAAGAGCGACTTTCCTTCTTGCTCTGAAGAATCGAATGATCGGATTAAATTTAGAAATCCTAGAGAGAAACGATACTCTCACTAAAACACAAAAATTTTATTTCTGCATCTCCCTTTTTCATTTTAACATTTTATTTCCTTTTCAATTGTAGGAAGCGGCACTATTGGAATATTTCGTCTTATTATCCCGTTTCAGTCAATTCAATAATGCCAATCATGTCCTCACTCTTGGATTTTTGACATTTGGCACTACCTCGACCGTCCATTTCCATCATTTCTCTACTCATGCAACATAAGTCATGAGTACATGTTATAGGTGACTTTCATCACATCACGTGTCGTTTACGGCACCTAAAAATATGATGCCTCGAAAGAAAAGCGTGCAAATTTACATTGTCTGCCAAGATTGATGAAATTCGACGTGTTAGCTAGATTTCGAGGCGATTCAACGGTGAAATCCATTTTCATTATCCGAGATCTAGAGAATAAATTTCGTATTTTTTTTTATCGAAATTACGATTTGCCCTTTTTTCCAAAAATTGAAATTTTCTCGGGTCTTACAGTTCACGGGGTTTAAAAAAAAAAAATGTTTGTGTATGATTTGATATATGGGATGTTTATCTTGCATTACCTATGAATGCATTGGCGTTGTGTATGAAATTTTTTTCGGTATGTGAATAGTGTCTCGGGGCTGTATTTACACCTTAGAGATACTTCATTAAAACTCAACTTGCCATTTGACATGTGTAGATGGCTAGTCAGGAAGCGTAAGTCGTCCATGAGGTGCTAGTCAAGCACCACGTATTTGACCAGCGGGGCCTTTCTTTGAGGCCGTAGGGTTCTTGGCTATTGCACGGGCGTGGCTAGTAGTGAGCAAGGTAGTCGAAGATTGACCTCCCGGCGTTTGGCTCTGTCATCCTCCGATGGCCATAGGGGAGGAGTAGATGCATCTGAGGCATCGAGATATGGGTGCTGGTACTTCAGAGGAAGGAAGATCCATCTTCTTCCAGCAGGAAAGAAGCGAAGACACGTTCACGCATGAAGTTTGGGGGCGGCGTGTACCGGGGCCGAGGCGAGGTCGATTATCGGAGATGGGGAACACTTGGAGGACTCCTCCCGGTCGAGGGGCGGAGTCGTGCTTCCATTGTCACCATCTGGGCATTGCTAAACGGGATTACTGTAGAGCGGACTTAATCCCACGAGTATCGGTCTGAGGACATGAGGGTTCTTGGTCGGCAGGCGGATGGTATGTTTCCACGCGACTGGACGTGGGAGGATTGCCCTAGAGGTAGAGATCCCAGGATTTTAGGACATCTCGGTTCCAATCGTAGTGGGACATGCGAGTGCGGTTTGTTTCCTCCTTCCCCATTGTGGTCGGAGGAACCCCGATTACCGGGTTCCGGGGATGTTCTGTGGCTTCCTCTCTCTTGCCTGAATGGGCAGTCGAGGGGTCGAGGGCCGAGCGGGGCTCCTTTGGTGGGACTTCTAGCCGGATAGGGTGAATGTGTCTGCTACTATATTCGTTGCTTTGGACAGGCGGGATTGTCCTCGAGGAGGCAAGGATCCGTGGTATCCTTGGTGAGCTTGGCTGAGTTAGTCGGTATACGAGTGCGTTTACACTCTCCTGAAATGTCGTTTAAATTAAGATGCGTCATATTCATGGTTATTATTGCATCTAGTGTAGAGGTTTGAGGCTAAGAGGTGAAAACCTTAGAAGAATGATGTATATGAATTCTTCCACAGGGATAGGCGAGAATAGGAATGATATGTCGTGGTTCTTGTTTAGAGATCTGGGGATTACGCTCCTGATGGGCTGAGGGTCATGGACATGTCAGAGTTCGATGTCATCTTGGGGATGGACTGGTTGACGGCATACAAAGTTGTCATCGATTGTGAGCGTAGGAGAGTTACCGCCCATACACAAGATTGTACTCGTGTAACGTTTCAGGGGGATAAGCATGATATTTTGCCCCATACGGTGTACGAGTCAATTAATCATAGACGGTGTGGGTTATTTGTAAGCCTTACCTTGGAGAACGAGTGAGGCCCAGGACTTAGATCTACCTCGAGTAATTACGCAAGTATAAGGATGTTTTTCGGACCAGGCTACCGAGAAATTGCCTCTGTTGAGGTTGTAGACCTTGTATCGAGTTACACCCTAGTGCTTCGCCCATCTCTATGACTCCTTAGGATGGCACGGTTGAGTTGCGGGGCTCGACGTCCGGCTGAGTTGCGGACAAAGGGATTTGGAGTGAGCGCTTTTGTAAGGCAAAGATTCAATTTGCGGAAAAATGGCAAAATCGTAATTTCGATTACAAAATAGTAATTTCGGTTAAAAATCCGAAATTTATTCTCTGGATCTCGGATGATGAAACGGATTTCACCATTGGAATCGTCTCGCGAAATCTAGCTAGCACGTAAAATTTCGTAGAATTCCGAGACAATCGGAGTTGACAAGTTTTTCAAGGCATCGCAATTCGGGTGCCGTAAAATGATTTTCGATGCAAGCGAATCACATATATAACTAAGTACTCATGTGCCATAAGTGGCATGAGTAGAAATGATGAAAATGGGCCGAATTTGAGATAGGCTAGGAATGACAAAGCGGGAAAAGAGAATGACATAATGGTCATTTTAGAAATTGTTTAAATGAGGATAATGCCAAAAATGAATAGTGAACATCTCTAACCTCAAAAAGGGGGAAAAAACGTGAAAACCAAAGAAATCGACAGTAGCCATTTTTTTGAGATTTTCTTTAGAGAGAGAGAAACTTCTCTCTAAAATATCGCGTGATCCGACCATCGGTAGTCTTCGGGACAAGAAGGAAGGTGCACTCACATCTGGAGAGAGGGGCTTCGCGTGGGTGCAGTTAGGAGTTTAGACAAACTCCGCAGGGTAGGGGTTTCTCCTACTTGGAGTTTATTCCTCTTTAAGTCTTTCACGAATGTTTGAGTCGATTGAGGCGGGTTGGGCCGTTGATGGAGTCCCCGAGCAGCGAGCAGAATTAATATAAAGGCCCAGAGCTCAAGGTAGTGCGTGGTAGTGACCATGACTACTTCAGGGTGTGAGTGTATATTTATATGTTAAATCATGTAGTGATTGAAATTAGGCCGGGAATGGCCGTGAAATGCGGGTTCACAAAGTGAATCGATGAATTGTGATTTTTCGGGAATAGTAACCAAGGGTTTCACTATTCCCGAAACAGTGTTCTCAAAAATATATTTTTGTGTGAAAATGTGTTGATCGAGTGATTCAAGTTGAATTGCTCGTGTTTGATCAGTCGTGCTTAGTGAAATTTTAATTTTTGATGTATAAAATGTGAATTTACATGACATGATTGTATTGAATTGAATGTTTTGTAAATATATGCATGTTTATATATTTACATGTGAATTAGACTGTATTGGAATTGGCATACATGCATTACATATGCACTAGAACACCTGGGGTATGGAGTGAGTGTGAAAGATGAGTCTCTAAGAAAATGGTTCGGAGGGTTGTCTAAAATGTTAATTATCGGAGGGTAGTCCAAACTAAAAAAACATCAATCGTCGGAGGTGGCCCAATTGATATACATCGGAGGGTAGTCCACAAATAATATCAATCGTCGGAGACGGCCCAATTGATATATACACATCGGAGGGTTGTCCACAAACTAACAAAACAATAATTCTCATACGAGTCTTAGGCGAGTGTGAAATCGATGAGGACTCGGGATGCGAGTTGGTCATGTAGACATTCCAGAGTAGGATCATGCATTTGCTTGAATGTAGTGTTTATTTTGGAACATTGCCTTTGCGCAGGTGGAGTAGCCCGCTTAGGCGATTCATGCGGGCGTGCTTCATGCAGCTCGGCAGAATATTGACTGCAGTCACGGGGGCGCGTGCGACGGCTAGATCTAAAGTTGAAGATTAGAAGAAAGCTAGGGTTGTGGCTGTTGATGATATATGCATGTATTGGGAAATGTCTAATTTTTAATATGTATTGTATAAGAGTGAAAATGTGTAACTCTTGTAACTGGCCTGGTATATAGTTGGATTCATAGATGTGTATGTATTGTAATTATCGTTTGTGGGGCCCCAAGTGAATCGTATTACTCATGTGTGATTGGATATATTAGATATATTGGATATATTACCTTTGTTTGGGACGGTATATACTGGGTTTTGTATTTGGTGAGAGCTCTGGTACAAAGAAGACTGCCGTTTAAATAATCTCAGGTCACCAGGCATTCACAAGTGTTTGGGTTCAACTGGGGTGCGGACCCCTAGTTTGAAGAACGTCCGCAACAATATCGGGGAAGCAAAGTTATCCCAGCGCAGATTCCACAAAGGGGCTCGGGTTTTGGGTAGCCATCACCACTTGGGTGGTTTGATATTCGGTTTAGGTATGAGATTACCTAGGAAGTACGGAATAGAACCACTTTGCATGCATAGTGTTTGATGTGTGAGTTAAATATATAACATGAGTTGTATATTATGTGAATGATGTTTATATGGTTTGAGGATCATGTTCTTGATGTTTGGGTGTAGGTGATTAGCACTTATTATGTTGGAAAAACAAATCTTAGGAGTTTACGAGTGTGGCGGAAATGAAATAAATTGTAATCCAATTTATTTGGTTTATTGAATGTGAAATAAAATTTTCAATAAATTTTAGGTGTTAGAACATTTTGAGAGTTTTACAATGGTAAAAACTGGAAAAGGAAACTAAAATGAAATAAATTATGTTCCAATTTATTTGGTTTGTAGGAATAATGAGATTTTTAATAAAATTTTAAGGTTGAGCGCTGGGTTTGAGTGTTGGATCAAGAGGTTTGGGGAGATTTTAGACAAAATGTCCAGTTAAAAGAAAAAAAAAATGAGGTGAAGAAAATAATTTTACAGGTTTCTGATGTGTAAGCGAAAGTGATTAAATTTAAAAAAAATTTTTTTAGTGTCTGAAAACGAAAATAATAATAATAATAATATAGGTATATATTTTTTTTTGTGCTTGTATCTTCCGGTAGCGGAAGAAATGAAAAAAAAGTAGAAGAAAATAAATTTTTTATAAGTTTATTTTCACAGTATCTTGGAAAATGAAAAAAAATCAAATAAATAAACTTTCTTAAGTTTTATTTGATGTGATGAAGAATAATGAAAATAAAATAAAATAAAATAAAATTTTCAAAAATGAAATTTTTGTGATAAATATGTTTTAAAATGCGTAAAATTGATTGTCTTGCATTACACCGTAAATGCCGAGAGACGATGTGTATCTGCTTGATTTATGTGTATGATTATTGTCTCGGGGCAGTGTTTATGCCTTAGAGATGCTGAATTGAGTGAGCACGTGCCATTGAGCGTGATGATGGCTGAAACGGGGCAGGCACAAGGGCGTAGAGGGCGTCCACGAGTGCTGAGTCGAAGCACCATCGGTGTTTGACCGACGAGACTTTTCTTTGAGGCGCATGATGTCCCCGTGAAATGTCTTTATCGCCTGGTGCGGAATAGCGGGTAGGCGGGAATATCCTAGTAACCTCCGAGGTTTGGGCGCATCATCCTCCAGAGCATTCACAGGGGAGGAGACCAGATGAGTGGCGAGACCATTGGTTTTATCTGCGGATACGAGAGCGTCTTGGGGCCCATGGAGATTACCTCTGACGACCGGATTAGACTAGTGCGTTCGGTTAGAGGTGAGGCTTAATTATGGTTTAAATGGGCAAGGACCTCTAGAGACTTAGAGGCTATGACATGGGCGAGTTTTAGAATTTGTTCGTGGGTAGGTACTTCCAGAGATTGTGAAGGCTCGGGGAGTTCTAGAGGCGAAGGCGATAGTTGTGATGGATTATGTGACTAGGTTCACGAGTTAGGCCGATTTATTTAGAAGATTATGTGGCCCTGAGCTTGTGAGTAGGAGATTTGAGAATGGTGAAGTTGTCCATTCGAGGCAGGATATGGGACCGCTACGGGATATAGGACTCGTAGTTAGAGACTGACCGACCGTAAAGAGAAATTGGGCTTAGAGGTTGAGACCTTAAAGGAGCCTTTATGCGTGAGTTCTCCCAAGGGATTGGGAGGCGAGGGAATAAGGATGATATGTCGAGGTTGCGGGTTAGGATCTGGGGACTCTGCTCACGGTGGACTGAGGAATCACGAGACATGTCGGAGTTCGATGTCATCACGGGGATGGGTGTGACGACTTACGAGTCGTTATCGATTGTGGCGTAGGAGGGTTCACGCCTACAGCGAGGGACGGTACTCGTGTGGTGTTTCGAGGAGACAAGCATGTTGTTTGCGAGGAGCGTTATGAGTCAGTGTCGGGGGCGGTTGGTAGGTTGGTAGCGAGCCTTACTGAGACGAGGTGAGACCGGACTTAGATCACCTCGAGTGGTTTGCGAGTATGCGGATGTTTTTCCGGATGAAGTGCACGGACTACCTCCAGGGATGTAGACTTAGTGTGGAGATTACACCACAGTACTTCACCCATCTCTATGACTCATAGGATGTACCGGTTGAGTGCGGGGAACTTCGAGTCGGCTACAGGGAAGCTATTGGACAAAGGGGTTCATTAGGCCAGAGCACTTCACCATGGGGCGCTCAGTTATTTGCAGAAGAGCCCAATGGTTGCCCGGTATGCGTGATGCAGACGGTTCAGGCCGAGGTTAAGATTAAGTGGTACCCATTAAGAAGTTGACGATTTGTTTTGGTCGGTTGAGAGGGCGAGTCTACTCGAAATGAATAACCATGCTTGGTTACCATCAGGCGAGGTTAGGGACATCTGAGGATATCTAAGGCAGGCGTTTAGGGCGATTATGGTCACTTTGAGTTCGATGATGCCACGGTTGTAGTGCGCCGGCGACATTCATAGATCTCATGCATAGGATATTCGACCTATTTAGATCAGTTTTTCGTAGTCTTCGTGGATGACATCTTGATATACTCCCAGTCAGAGTGGGAGCATGAGTATCACTTGAGGATCGTTTCTTTGTTGTTGAGAGACCATGGTGTCGCGAGGTTGGTAAGTGCGGTTCTGGCTTCTTGAGTGAGATTTTGGGACCGTAGTGTCGACATCGCGGGAGTGTCGGTCGACTCGGAGAAGGTCGGGCGGGTGATGAGTTGGGAGAGGCGAAGTCGATCTTCGAGATCGTGGTTTCTTGGGATTGTTTGGGCTGGAAATTCATTGAGATTTCTCGGGATAGCGGCCCCCTTATGACTAGGTTGACGGAAGAGTGAGTTTGATTAGGATGATCGATGCGGGCATTCAAGATTTGAACGGGAGACTTGCCCGGCTCCCGTCTTGATGGATTCGGACGGGGGACGGGGGTACACGATTATATTATGATGCCTCGAGGTGGTTAGGAGGTCTTTGATGCGATCCAGGGAGGGTAGTAGCTTATAGTTCTCGTCGGTTGAGAGAATCCTGACGGAATTACCCCACACACGACATGGGTTGGCGGCGTGATCTTCGCCTTGAAGATTTAGGCGCCACTACTTACGGCTAGAGTGCGAGGTGTACTCGGACCATAAAAGTCACGGAAATATATTTTCACCTTGACGGGACCTCGATATGAGGCAGCGCGGATGGATGGGTTCTGAGGATTATGGCTTCGCTGTTTACCATCTCGGTAAGGCAAATGTGGTGGTTGATGCACTCAGTCGGAAGTCACGGAGCGTTGGCTGTCTCCCAGCTCGGGAGTGGCGGATGCTCGAGGCTAATGGGACGGTTGTAGACTCTGATGCGTGACCGAGACTCAGTACCAACAGGGAGTTTAGTGGCTGCGAGTCTGCGGTGGCCAGTGATTGAGTCAAGTGGCGGGGGACGAAGATAGTGTCCATCGGGGACCAATCTGGGCCAGTCACGGGTAGCGAGATTTGGAGCGATTCACGTAGTGGTAGTCTTGATATAAGGGGCGGGTAGTGGTTCCCCCCGGTTGGCCGTTGAGAGAGATTCTCGGGAGTTTGCTTTGCTCTCGGTTGCGTGCATCCGGGTGACCACACGAAGATGTACGGGGATCTTGGTGTGAGTACTATTGAGTGGGATGAAGAGACACGTAGGGGACTTTGTTCGCTTGATGTCTCACGTGATGAGTTAAAGTGATGCGAAGCCAGCGGGGCTACTTCGGCCATTGGGGTGGCGGAGTGGAAGTAGAGCACGTCCGCGATGGACTTTGTGACCGCGCAGATGCGGCGAAGCATGGCCCGGCGGTATGGGTGATAGTGGACCGGCTCACGAAGTCGGCGCATTTTCTAGCCGTCGCGGATGACGCTGCGTTGGAGAGATTATGGGTTGTACATTCGAGAGATAGTCATTTACGCGGGTACCGATTATCCATAGTGTCGGATAGGGACTCGGGTTTTCACGACACACTTTTGGAAGAGTTTCAGGCTATGAGCACCTGGTGGCTTGATGAGTCTGATTTGCCTGAGAATGGATCAGTGATGATCCCGAGAGGACTATCTGAGGAATTAAAAGGACATGCTCACGAGCATCGTCACGGATCATAGGCGTTTGGGGAGCGTTTGCGCTAGTGGGTCGCCTACAACAAACGTTACCGGCGGGTATCACGGTCTTGCCGTGGGGCATTGTATGGGAGGCCATGTAAATCAGTTATGTTAGGCCAGGGGTGGGAGAGAGAGCTGTCAGTGGTCTGATGGTCAGAGACACCCCCGAGAAGGTGAGCTTGATACGACCGCGTCTTCTCATGGCTCAGAGCCGGTATAAGAGTTATGCAGATGTGCGACGTCGACCCTTAGAGTTTGAGGTTGGGGATCATGTCTTCTTGAAGGCGTGCACAAGAGGAGTAGTCGGGTTCGTGGCGCGGGAAGGTATCGCCCAGATTTGGGCCTTTCGAGGATGCTCGAGAGAATAGGCGTTGTAGCGTAGATTAGCGATTCTGTGACATGTTAGGTGTCCACGGGTGTGTCTCCATGCTCAGGAGTATACTTTAGATCCGGCTCATGTGGTGGATTGGGGGCGGATTAGGGTTGACAACGATGGGACCTTCGGAGGGACCGGTGTGCATTTTGGATAGTCGTGATCGGGTTTTGGCAAGGCCAGTGAGGCTAGTGAAGTCTTATGGAGGCCTGTCAGGTGGAGGAGTCACGTGGGGTGAGAACCGATACGGGCCACCTATCCCTTGTTGTTTAGGGATGAAGTGCGTGGTTTAGTCGTTTAATATTTAAATATTTGTTTACATGTGCATGATAGAATGCACGTTGCATGTATGCATGTGTTGTGTTGTAGATTGTCAGAATTTCGGGACGAAATTCCCTTTAAAGAGGGAGAATGTAAGACCAGAAATTCTAATTTACGGAAAAGGGCAAAATCGTAATTCGATTCTGAAAATAGTAATTTCGGTTAAAAATCGAAAATTAATTCTCTACGAATCTCGGATGGCGGCTTGATTTCACCATTTGAATCATCTCACGAAATCTAGCTGGCATGTAAAATTTCGTAAAATTCCAGAGGCGGTCGGAGTTGACACGTTTTCGAGGCATCACCAGTTTAGTCTTTGTAAAATGATTTTCGATGCAACGAAAATCATATAACACTAAGTACTCATGTGCCGCAAGTGACAGGAGTAGAGAAATGATGAAAATGGGCCAGTAGAGATAAATTTGAATGACAAAGCTTGGGAAAAGGACATAATGGTCATTTTTAGAAATTGTTTAAATGAGATAATGCCAAAATGAATAGTGACCATCTCTTACACTCAAAAGGAGAAAAAAAACGTGAAAACCGAGGAGAAATCGACGGTATGCATTTTGAGATTTTCTTTAGAGAGGAGAGACACTTCTCTCACAAAATATCAGCCTTGATCGTAGTCAGTCTTCGGAGACGAAGGAAAGATTTGCTCTACGAAGAGAGGGCTTAGCGTGGGTGCAGTTGGGGTTTGAACCGACTCAGAGGTAGAGGTTTCTCCACTGTTGGGTTTTTATTCCCCTCTTTAAGTACTTCTGAATGTTTAGTCGATTAGTAGTTAAGAATTTGTTTGATCGATCCCAAACCTTGGGTAGTCAATATGAAATTTTGAAATCAAAATGAGTGCAGTAGTGGCCGACCACGGTTTGCCCAGGCGTGAAGTGTATATTTATATGTTAAATCATGTAGTGATTGAAATTGGGTAGGAATGGCGGGTGAAATGCGGGTTCCTGAAATTGAATCGATGAATTGTGATTTTCGGAATAATGCTTAGGGGTTTCCTTTATTAAAGCAGTGTTCTAAAAAATATTTTTTGTGTGAAAATGTGTTGATCGAGTGATTCAAGTTGAATTGCTCGTGTTTGATCATTAGCCCAAGTAAGCTAATTTTGATGTATGAAATGAGAATTTACATGACATGATTGTGTGAATTGAATGTTTTGTAAATATATGCATGTTTATATATTTACATGTGAATTAGACCGTATTGGAATTGGCATACATGCATTTCATATGCACTGGAACACCCTAGGACTATAAGAGTGAGTGCATGAGATGAGTCTAGAGAAAATGGTTCGAAGGGTTGTCTAAAATGTTAATTATCGGAGGGTAGTCCAAACTAAAAAAATATCAATCGTCGGAGGCATCCCAATTGATATACATCGGAGGGTAGTCCTGAATAATGTGTCGTCGGAGCGGCCCAGATTGATATACACATCGGAGAGTTGTCCTGAGCTAACAAAACAATAGTTTATCATCTGAGGCTTAGGCGGGAGTGTGGGAGGAAGTTAGTGAGGACTCGGGATGAGTTGGTCATGTAGACATTCAATTAGGATCATGCATTTGCTTGAATGTATGTTTATTTTGGAACATTGCGCACTTAGGTGGAGAGTAAGCCGCAGAGGCGATTCCTTCTTGAGCATTAGCTCACCTGTCGGGGATATTATTTTACGGTACGGGGCGTGCGGGGGACGGCTCGATCTAGGGATTGAGAGAGGATTAGAAGAAAGCGGGTTGTGGCTTTGGTTGATGACTCTTCATGTATTGAAATGTCTAATTTTAATATATGTATTGTATAAAGTGAAAATATTGTAACTCTTGTAACTATTTGGTATATAGTTGGATTCATGGATTAGTGTATTATGAGTATCGTTTGTGGGCGAGTGGTCGTATTACTCATGTGATTGGATATATTGGATATATTGGATATATTGCCTTTGTTTGGAATGAGGGTATATGCGGGTTTTGTATTTGGGTAAAGGCTCCGTACAAAGACTCTGCCGATTTTCTTGAGAAATATCGGGTCACCAGGCATTCACAAGTGTTTGGCCCAGTTGTGGTGGTCAGCCCGGACCCCGGGTTCAGGGGCGTCACAACAGGCTTCACCATAGGGCGCTCAGGTTATTTGCGAAGAAGAAGAGCAGGCCCTTATTTGTACATTGACGCGATAGTTAGGCAGGGTTATGATCGAAATTGGTACCGCTAGAGGATTGATGACTTGTTTATTTGTCATTAGAGAGGAGGCGCAAGTCTACTCCTAAGATAGACGCCATGCTTGGTTACCATCGGTGAGGTTAGGGAGACGGATATCCTAAGGCAATTTGGGGATATGATATGGGCACTTTGAGTTTACGGTGATGCCCTTTAGATTGATGAATGTGGCGCTGTTCATGGACCTCATGCGCCAAGGTATTCGACCTATTTGGATCGGTTTATGCCGTAGTCTTCGTGGATGACTTGTTGTCTACTCCCGGTCGAGAGGAGCATGAGGATCACTTGAGGATTGTTTCACAGGTTGTTGAGAGGCGTCGGTACATCACGACAAGTTCGATGAGATGCGAGTTTTGGCTTATTAGGTGAGATTTTGGAATACGTGGTGTCGACGGGCGTGTCGGTGGACCCGAGGAAGGTCGGCGAGTGATGAGTTGGGAGAGGCGAAGTCAGTCTTAGAGATCGTAGTTTTCTTGGGATTGTTTGATCTTATGGAGATTCATTGAGGATTTCTCCCGATTAGTGGCACCTATGACGAGATTGACGAAGGAGTCGAAATTTGATTGGATCGTCGATCACGAGAGGCATTAGGGAGTTGAAGAGGAGGCTACTTGGCTCCTATCACGATCAGTTCGAGGAGAGAGGGCCCAGGGGGTACCTGAGTGTATTGTGTGATGCCTCGAGGTCGAACTAGGATGTGTTTAACCAGTTCCGGGAGAGTGGTAGCTTATGGTTCCGTCGGTTGAAGAAGTCGTAGGCGAAATTACCGCACGACATAAGGTTAGTGGCCATGATCTTCGCCTTGAAGATTTGGGGCCACTACTTATATAAGCGACAATTCGAGATGTGCTCGGACATTAAAAAGTACAGGTATATCTTCAAACGGGACCTCGATATGAGGCAACGCGAGATGGATGGAGTTCTAGAGGATTATGACTTCTTTACATTACCATCTAGTAAGGCAAATGTGGTGGCTGATGCACTCAGTCGAAGTCATGGGAGCACTGGCTAGTATGGCTTCCAGAGATAAGGCGGATGCTTTCGAGGCGTAAGGGCCCGAGTTTGGGTTCTGTCTGTGGCGGCTCGAGAATCTGGTGAGGATTTTAAGTAGCTACAGTCTCTATTGAGTAGAGTGGTCGAGTCGAGACGGGACGAAGATAGTGGCTCCATCGAGGGGCCAGGAATTTTGTCAGTATAGGTGAGGGTTGAACCATCCAGCATGATTGATAGTCTTGGTATAGAGGATGGAGTAGTGGTTCTGATTGGCCAGGTTGAGGAATCCTCGGGAGTTTCAGCGCTCGGTTTGTCGTGCATCCGAGTGGCACGGATGTACCCGAAGATCTTCGTCGTCGATTACTCTTTGGAGGGGGATGAAGAGACATGTAGGGAACTTTGTACGACGATGTCTCACGTGTCGGTAAGTTAGGTTGAGGCACGAGGAAGCCGGTGGGGCTACTTGACCATTGGAGGTGGGCGAGTGAAAGTGAGACACGTCACGATGGGTTATGACCAGCACCCGCGGGCCTTAGCGGAGGCATGACCGCGATGTGGGTGATAGTAAGCCAAACTCACAAAGTCGGCACATTTCCTAGCCGTGCGGATGACGTTTACATTGGAGGAATTATGTCAGTTGTATATTCGAGAGATCGTCCGGCTACATGAATACCCATTATCCATAGTGTCGGGATAGAGACCTGCGAGTTTCTGACGCTTGCTTTGGAAGCTTCAATTTATAGGCACACGATTGACCATGGTACATCCCACCCATAGACAGGATGGTCGGTCGAGGAGAGGACCATACGGGTGTTAGAGGGCGTCTGCGAGCATGCATACGGATCATAAAGGTAATTTGGGAAGAGCATTTGCCCTTAGTGAAATACGCTGCAGCCGCCAGGTTATCGAGCCAGTATACGGATGGCACCATATGAGGGCATTGTGTGTGGGGCCATGCGGATCCTTAATATATGTTGTTGGGGTAGGGGTGGGAGATGTTGAGCCAGGGTGGGAGGCTCCATCCGGTCTTTTTGATCACGGACACCTCAGGAAGGTGAGGCTTGATGGGACGGCGTCTTCTCACGACCTGGGTGACGGAAGGCTATGCGTGCGTCGACCCTTAGATATCGGGTTGGAGATCACGTCTTCTTGAAGGTGATGCCTAAAGAGAGGTGGTCAGGTTCGGCAAGCGCGAGAAGTTATCGCGAAATTCATTGGACCCTTGAATGCCGAGAGGGTAGGCAGCATGGCGTCTTGGTTGAGCTGCAGTCGAGCATGTCAGGGTGTGTGAGGTATTTCACGGCTCCATGCTCAGGAGGTACACTCCGAGATCCGGCTCATGTAGTTAAGGGAGAGAATGAGGTTGACACAAATGGGACCTTCGGAGGACCGGTGTGCGTATGGATAAGCGGGATCGGGTTTTGCGACGATAAGACCATGAGGCTAGTGAAGTGCGTAGCGACAGGTGGAGTGGAGGAGGCAATATGGGAGCGTGAGGACACGATGCGAGCCACCTATCCCTTCTTATTTAGGGATAAAGGTACGTGGTTTAGTCGTTTAATCCTTAAATGACTAGTTTACCTGCATGACATAGTGCACGTTGCATGTGCATGTGATTTGTTATGATTGTACAGAATTTCAGGACGAAATTCTTTTAAGGGGGGAAAAATGTAAAACCTGAGAAAATTCTAATTTTCTGAAAAAGAGTAAAATGGTAATTTCGGTCAAAATCCGGAATTTTTCTAGATCTCGGATGACGAAATGGACTTCACCGTTGGAATCATCTCGCGAAATCTAGCTACCACGTCGAATTTTGAGACAGTCAGAATTTCACTTCTTTCGAGGCACCGGGTATCGAGTGCCGTATGACAGTTTGTGAGATGTACACATGATATGAGAGATATGTGGTGTTACAAGGGCCACCTACTACATGTATCCATGTGACACATGTCACATGAATAGTGAGAGGATAAAAGATAAATGAAACTATATTAAGTCATATGTCATGAGTCCCACTAAAGTCGACTATGAGGACAAAAAGGGAATAAATGAAAGAAAAGACATCTCCTCTTTTATTTGGCACGGTATCGGCGAGTGAGGGAAAACATATTTTTAGAAAGAGAGAGTCCAGCTTCTCTCTAGATTTCGACGTTCGAGCGGTCGGTTCGTCGGAGGCCAGAGGAGAGGATTGATTTATCTGCAAAGACTCACAGCGTGGACAGGTTTGTGGGTTTCAAGCAACTCACGGGAGGTAGGGTCTTCTCCTACTTGATTTATTCTTTGGCTAAGAGTCATTTAATAGATGGGGATTTGTTAAGGCTGGATAGGCGTGTTTTTGGATTCCATCAGGATTTGGGTAAGTGGAAGAGAATCCCACTAGTGTGGTCGTGAGCGGTTTTGAGACCCACAAGGGTTATCACTATCATGTGGCCCCAATCGGGTGTCTAGTTGACTACCCGTCAACCTGCGGAAATCTACGTGTCTCATGTCATGAGGCACGTACATGTGCTCTAAATAGCCCTTAGGCTGCACATCTACTCATAAAAATGTACATTTTATACAAAAACGATTTATTACATTGTATTTAATTACAATTTATACAAAACTGGGTCTCTTGCCCAGAATTTTTACCAAAATTACAAAATACAAGATGAGGCCGAATTGGCCATTTCTTCGCCTCTAAGGTCAGGATCGTCCCGTCTGAAGTCGTCTTCGGTACACAAAAATAGTCCCACGCGAGGTGAGCAAAGCCCAATTAGAGGAATTTCCTAGCAGGTTGCTCCCGCTTTAAGTGAAATGCAATGGCGCTATAACATCTATTTAAATGCCCAATATATCGCTCCGTGCATATATTAACAATTTAAATCACATACATCATGTTATTCGATTTATAATAATAACATAAACTTAGCTCTTGTAGAATTTAAGGCAAAAATCCGTGATTGATACTTGAGCAGCCTGATTCTAATCAACATATTTATTCACCCATGGAAACAACACACATCACACAAATCACACAAAAGCGATTAGTGAGTGTCCAAACCCACACCAAGGATTTATTCCACTCGGTCCGATCTTTGGGCGAAATGCAAACAATCTCGACTCAGCAAATCCCGCCCCATTACAAGACCCTTAAGCAAAAAGTAAAACAAGTAGGAGAAAAGCCACTCACATTTTTGTAAGGTTTGTCAGGGGAAACTCCCCAAATCTAGTACTCACACGCAGCCCTCGTGTAGACCAACTTGCCTCTTCTTGGCCCCGAAGCGAGCCGACGGTCCGATCGTCGTAGATCTTAGAGAGAAGCCCGGTTTCTCTCTAGCCAAGCAGTAAATTTCTTGGATATTTTTGGCACTGTACCACACGTTTTCTTTTTCCTTTTCTTATTTCATTCCCCATTTGGTTTTCTTTCTTTTTCTCATCTCTTCTCATCCTCTTTCTTTTTCTCTTTCATTTTCTCCCCATTTCCCCTCATTTTCTCCTTTCTCTTTTCCCTTCTCTCCTCCTTTTTGGAGCACATCCCACATCCGGTCAAAGGAAATTTGCCCTTTTCCTCTAACCACTTGTGTGGCTATCAATTTTCCTTTCATTTCTTTTATTTCTTAATTCTCTTTTATGACATCATGTGCTCTTACATGGCTCTGATGAGCCGTGGATCCTCCTCTTGGTGCCAGCCATGTCCTCATGAGGACATGCAAATGGATTGGCATTTGGTCTCATCACGTGGCAGCCCTGCAATCACGCCATTTAGCAGCACCTTGCCATGTGTCATCAGGCACACTTGTACTCGAACGTGATTTCGACCGCACCAGATCAGAGGAAATTGACGTAGTAGCTAGATTCGAGACGATTAGCGGTGAAATCCGTTTCGTCATCAAAGATCTAGAAAAATTCGGATTTTCAGCAAGAGTACTATTTATCCTTAGTTAGGAAATATGGATTTTCTAGTCTCACATTCTTCCCCCTTAAAATTTCGTCCGGAATTGCGTATCTAGCGTCAATGGCGTGCATGTCATTACTACACAACCAGCTTGGTGTATAGCGATAACCTCTCAAGGCGCAATCGACCATCCTACATCCTATGGACAGTCAACCTAATCCCTGTCATGAATGACATCCATAAACTGAGTCCTTGCCGGTTCACCAACACGAATGAAATTTCCCTTGGGTATCAGATCTCGAGTCACTCTAGACTCTATCTTTCGACTCTAAGTGTGCGTGATAACCATGTCGGATTTGTTTTCATCTCGCGAGTCACCCCAGGCTCCTATCACTCAACTACAAGTGCGAATTTGACATCCTTCGGCGTGTTTGCATCTCGAGTCTCTCAGGCTCCTATCACTCCAGCTCTAAGTGCGGGTGATAACCGTGTCAGTATTTCCTCGTCTGAGTCTCTCTGAGGCTCTTTATCACTTTCGACTCTAGAATGCAGGTGATAACCATGTCCGTATGTTTTCTCTCTCGGGCAATAGAACTTTTCGGCCTACACTTCGAGCCTCTTATATCCACACAGAAATTCGGGATCGCTCCCCGGGTCTCTTACACCCACACAGAAATTCAGGATCGCTCCCCGGGTCTCTTACACCTGGTCGAGGATCACTCCCCGGTCTCTTACACCCACCGCAATCTGGGACATCTCCGGGTCTCTTACACCATCTGAAGTTGGGACATCTCCCCGGGTCTCTTACACCCATCTGAGAAGTCGAATCGCTAGGGTCTCTTGCACCATCTGAAATTTAGGACATTCTGGTCTCTTACACCCATCTCTGTTAGGACATCTCTGGGTCTCTTACACCCATCTGAGAAATTTGGGATCTCTCTGGGTCTCTTACACCCATAGAAATTAGGGATTTCTCTCGGGTCTCTTACACACCCTCCACAGGGACCTTTTCGGATACTACTCGCGGGTCTCCTTCACCTAACTCAGTTTCTCGCCTTAGGATTACGACCCCTTTCTCGCTTTGCCAACCACACTGCACTCTCTTCAGCTACGGTCGAACCATGAGTCTTCGTTGGACGTAGTCCGAAGACTAACTCAGCCACACTCACCCGAGAGTGGTGAGCGACCATCTCTGGAGTGCGCACGCGGCTCAGCGTGATGTCACATAGTGCACGTAGGCCATGATCAGGCCTGTCAGGTCAGCTCTCACCTATGCTCTAGGGAAGAACATCCATCTCTGGCTTCTCTAAAGGTCTCGACCTCTGGCCCAAATCCATTACACAAGATGCAATAATGAATGAATATGTTGCATCCCCAATTTAAACGCCTCTATTCGACAAGTGCAGTAGAAGCGTACCACGCATGTCATTTGTCACGAGATGCTCGATCGTACCACGAGACCTCTGCCTCCTAGGACAATCCGCCTCCATATGTCAAGGCTGTCGCGAAATAACATATCGTCACCTTACTGTCAGACTAGAGTCCTATTTGTGAGTCCTGTGCGACCTCGACCCACACTCTTGCCCTACGGCCCACGTGTCGAAGGTGCTCGTATAGCGCCTCGGCTGGCCAGTTCCTCGGCCCGTACTAGGGTGGAGGAATGGGCTATGCGCTCTCGTGTTCTACATTCTTGGAATTTCTTGTCCCCGAAATCCACGGGATCCTTGTCTGAGGCGATCCGAGTCTCACATGCCCAGTGTCGGCGAAATAACATATCACTGCCACTGCGTGCCTTACGATCGGCCACTGGTCACGAAACTCGTGTGAGCTGAAGTCTTACGCCTCTTCCCCCAGAACTAGAAGAGAGTGATCCTTCCTCTTTGTTACCAACTTTTGCATTATCAGAAATTGCTTTCCGACATCCTCGATCTCTATGGTCGGTAGTCTGACCATGGAGTCCATGTCCCCGTGGCGAAGTCTACTATCTTACCCCGAATGGACAACTTCAGTCCATTCTCGAATCTCTGACCTTGGCAGCCGTATACGTGGCCCGCGTGATGCGTCAGCGAATGTCGCTAACTCTGTGAGATCAGCCACGTAGTCCATCAACGTCATCACTCCTGCCCGACTCTGGAACTCCCGAGCTTTGGCATGTCTGCCGGAGTCTGCGGAAAGTACTTACCGCAGGCAGCTCACGAAACTCTGCCCGTGTCATAACCCTCTAGAGATCTCACAGAAGTCCCCAACCCGTCTCCGCCATACCGGGCCTGCCCTCTATTTGGAATCACGGCTAACTTTGATCCTGGCACGTGTCGGAGGTGATCTCCGTAGCCTCGATATGTTCTGTCTGCATAAACCAGTAGTGCGCCTGTCGGATCTCCTCTGTGAATGTCGGAGGGGATGGTGCGCTCTAAACCCACAGGAGGTTACTAGGACCTCACGACTACGCTACGTACACGTGCGATGCGACCGGCATGACTTTACGACCTCGTGAGCATGCGATCAAATACGGCGGTGGTCGAATGTCGGTGGTGTCGACGGTGCCACAGTCGGACGTCCTCGTCCTTGTCCTGCACTGGCCGATACCTGAGTCGACGGTAGATTAAATTTCAATGCGGTATCACAAGGGCTGAGCACGGCCCGAGATACTATTCATACACAAAAATTTTTTTCATATTACACCATGTCAAAGCGATTAATTTAATAACGTGTCTCAAAGGGTGAAAATGCGGCCCTCGAGACACTATTCTACCGTAAAAAATTTTTCACATACCACGTCGATGCACTTATAATAATTGCAATATAATTTTTCATATATTCGTCATCCCTGAAAATTTTTTAAAATTTTGTACTCTTTTTTTTTTTTTTTTTTTTTTGGAAATCCACATGGTAGTGTTCATGAGCCGATTATCCATGAAGCGATGATCAAAGCGATGTTTAATAAGCGATTACGAACCAAAAGCGGGTTGGGTGCACGGTCGCTACCAGGCCACGTGTCGCCCCGACCAGCTGCGGCGATGCCAGTGCGATGGCTAGCTGCCCGCCGCGGCCGGCGCTGTAGCCTTTCGGCGTCACGCCGGTCGGCGCGCGCCGCGCCCAGTCGTGGCGTATCGCGACCTCCCTCTTGCCCGATCGGCCGTAGAAGTCGCGGCGTCGTTTCGAATCGCGACCTCCTGGGCCGTCCGTGTCGCGACATCGCAGTGTCGCGACAACTCAGCAATCCGACCCCCGAGCGGTCGCCACCCTATGTCGTGACATCACATTGGTGTCGCGACATCGATCGACCAGCTCCATCAATCGCGACATCCACATGGAGTGTCGCGACCGCGAGTCTCTCTGCCGCGCGTCCGTATCGCGACATGAAATGATGTCGCGACATCCGACCTAACTAACCACGGCCACTCGTATCGCGACCTCACTTTGATGTCGCGACGCCATTCAACGGCGAAATCCCGGTCGTCCATCCCACGAGACCTGCGCACCCGGCCAGTCGCGGCGTCCCTTTCTGATCGCGACACTCCCGCGTCCAACCACGCAGTGGCGACCTCGTATCCGTGTCGCGACCTCAGCCAGTCTAACCTGCGGCGATTTTTTTCATCCTCCGATGGCCTTCTTTTTCTGCTACTTTTGATGCGTGCTTAACCTTCTTTATACCTAACCTTCAAAAAATTCAAGAGTTAATTTCAACTCTTTTTAGTAATGCGGCCCGAACGACCTTCGGGAATTTCTGACACCCATCTCTTGCTATTCTAAAAAGCCCGGAACCTTGCCCGAGAAAAATTAATTTTTTCAATTCCTCAGTAGCCTTCTGCTACTCTAAAGATACGGTAAGCAGCCTGCGCTCTTTTATCCACTTAGAATTTCTAGAATTTAATTTCCAATTCTTTTCGCTGTCTGGCTGGAATAAATTTCCAGAATTCCACAAATTCCATTCAGTTCATGTTCAAAAACTGGAGCACTGTCCAGAAAAATATATATATTTTTTTTCATTTATTTCTCGTTTACTTCTGGACTGTTCTGCCCATAATTCTCGAACACCTAAGGTTATGGTTTCTCAGCCCTAGTGTTCAACAATTCCTCCTATGCTACTCTCCAAGCATACAAATTCACACAATTCATGACAAAAATGTTATACGCCATCACACATCACATTTAATTCCTCAAATGCCTGCGATGTATGATCTATCCGGAGTGCCTGAGAGTCCACAGGTATCTGGTATACTGGCTCTACACCATAGGGCTCAGGAGTGGCAGTTTACCTTTGCTCTGATACAGCGTGACCTTGATCAGGTGTCCCGGGTTGTCACGTCGACCGGAAATCTACTTGTCTGTGTCATGAGGCACGTACATGTGCAAGCCCAGGCCCTACCGCCTACTCATAAAAATGTACATTTTATACAAAACGATTTATTACATTGTATTTAATTACAATTTATAGTGGGTCTCTTGCCGAATTTTTACAAAAATTCCTGAGAAATCTGAATGAGGCCGAATTGGCCGTTAACCGCCTCTAAGGTCGGGATCGTCCCACGTCCCAAGTCGTCTTCGGTACCTAAAAAAATGATCCCACGACGGTGAGCAAGCCCGGTGGGGAATTTCCACTTGCTGGGTGCCTCGCTCTAGAAATCTGATGTACGCAAACATACAACTCATGCTAATATCCTCGTCATTATATTAACAATTTAAATCATACATCATGTTATTGAGTTTATAATAATAACATAAACTTAGCTCATAGACTAAGGCAAAATCCGTGATTCGTCTTGGAACGGCCCACAATTTCTGATCAGCGTATTAAGCATGAAACAACCGCATCACACGTCGCCTGAGAAGCGGTCGCTGATCATCAGGCTCTGAGGATTTATTACCGGGTCCAATCTTTTGGAACGAGGCGTCGCATGATCACTAATTCTGAGACCATAGCGAAAATGCAAAACAAGTGGGAGAAAACCCACACCTTTATGGAGTTTGTCGAAACTCCCCAGTCTGAGCCTCCACCACGTAGCCCTCGACGTGTAGACCCCGAGCTTTGCCTGCTACCATGTGAAAATGGCCAAGCCAGAGTCAGATCGTCGAAGTGGTCTTAGAAGCCGGACTTTCTCTCTACAAACAAACGAAAATGGCTCTTTGGATATTTTCAACTATTACTCACCCCCGTTTTCTTTCCCTTTTCTTATTTGCGTTCCCATTTAGTTTTCTTTCTTTTTAAATCTCTTCTCATCTCTTTCTTTTTCTCTTTGCATTTTCTCATTTCCCCTCATTTCTCCTTCTTTTTTACTTCTGCCTCCTTTTTGGAGCACATCGCGCATCCGATTGAAAGGAGAGCTCCTCCCCTTGCTCACTCTAACCTTGTGTGTGGCTATCAATTTTCATTTCGTTTTAACATTTCTTGATTCTCTTTTTTATGACAGCCATTGCTCTTACATGGCTCTGATGTGAGCCATGGATCCTCCTCTTGGTCTCTTAATGTGGCCATCGCGAGGACATGCAGATGGTTGCATTTGGTCTCCTCACGTGGCAGCCCTACAATCCTGCCATTTGGCGTCACTTCACGCTATGTGTGTCGTAGACCTTACGCGGCCTCGAAGCGTGAATTTAAGGCGCCAGGATCGTGAGTTCACAGCGTAGTAGCTAGATTCGAGACGATTCCAGCGGTGGAGATCCAGTTTAGTCATCCGAGATCTACAGAAAAATTCGGTTTCAGAAATTACTATTTTATCTTCGTTAGGAAATATGGATTTTCAGGGGGTCTCTGACTCCGCGTGATCTTATTATTGTGGTTTGTGTTGTGGCGAGTTCAAAATGGTGCTTAAATTGTTTATTAGCCCATTTGAGCTAATTTTGGTGTTATTTCCATGAGAGAATAACATGTTCTTGTGTCAGTAATTTTTTGTTAATATATGCATGCTTGATATATTAATATATATGTATAACTGATTTGTGGATAAATTCGGTTAGTATGCATGATTAATATAATAACATGGTGTTGTGAAATAGCATATGCATTTCTGCAGGGCAACCTAAAACAATAGGTATGAGTGCATGACATGAAAAATAAAAGGAAAATGTGAAAGATTTCAAGGAAGATTTTAAGAATTGCCTTGAGTTGTCCAACGGTTCATCTCGGGCTTATGTGCTGTTTAGGATTACCGGCAATTCACCTCGGAGGTTGTCGATAGATTTTCGACTGGTGATATGTTTCAAAACAGCGTTTTGTTTTATGAGAAATATAGTGTTTTCTCTTGGGCTTAAGCATGCGTGAAGTCGATTGAGGCGAGAAGTGAAGGTGATCGCATTCTCATCCATTTCATGTAGACATTTGAGTGGGACATATATGTTCTGCTTGAATGTTGGTTTTGCCATTACATGAGCACTTAGGTGGAAGTAGCCATGTAGGGATCAAATCCATTTCTTGAAATTCTATTCGCACTGTCGAGAGAAAATTATTTGAGTCTTGAGGTTCACTTGGGGATGGGACATCAGGGCCTTAAGATGAAGAAATGGCCGTATGTGGCCTTGTTATGCTATGTAAAAATCTGGGTAACGGACCAGGTTTTGGATAATTTGTAATGTAATGAGTGTGGTGCGTATTTTTGTATAAAATACATTTTAGTGAGTAAGGATGTATGGAGCGATGTGGCGTTTCACTCGTATGGGTCTCATGATGTGAGGCTGCTGGTTCAGTGAGTTGACGGTGGTCGGCGGGAGCCTGAGAATGGGGCATCATAGTTTTTTTTTTCTTTTTATGGATTTGGTGTGCCCATGTGACTGCACTGGTATGGAATTCCATGTGGTTATGGTGGTGTAATATAAGGTGTAATGGGCCAAGCAAATGAGTGGTGAAAAAAACACAAGATGATGCTCAGATTAAGGTGGAGCATGTTGCTGAATTTGTTGGTAAACAAGAGCAATGAGGAGATGATCTCATTGGTGAACCTACCAACATCAAGGATAATAGCAGAAAGCGTGGACCAAGGTTTGGAGTTGGTTCAACTAGTGTGGTGTTTGTTTCCCAGAAGCTCGGTTTCAACTGTGCCATTGGGTTGGCTATCTGTTAAAAAAAGGTGTTACCTGATGCTCAGTTTCAGCACTACTTAGTGGCTGGAATGGTTTCTATAGTGATGAGAAAGCTATGACCTGTTTGAAGAAAATGAGGGCCGAGGTGGAGTTTGTGGTCACGTGTGTCCCTCATTTATCTTTGGATTTAAGCTAGATCATTAGGGTTGTTAAATAGAGTTGATAAAACATTGTGTAGATAACAGTTCTCAATAACTGAATTCTGTTTTCTATTACACATATGTTGTTAGGTTGTTAGATTTGACAGTTTTTTTGAGAGAACTCTTGGAAGGATTGATCTGAGCAGAAGATCAGAGAGAATGAGAGATTAAAGAACCCGTGCCTTAGCAGGTGCATGGTCTGTTCTTGTTTGCAGATGTTATTTCTGATTTAGATAAAATCTCTGGAATTTTCTCTCCTTTTCTTCTATTGTTTTGGCACCATGGGCTCGTCGCATATCGTTTAAGGAAGCTCCTTGCAGGTCTGATCCCTTTGCCTCATAGACTATTTTTTTCTTGATAATTTTTGAAGTTCATCCGAGCAACACGAATCAAATTAAAATCCATATTGTCACGCGGTTACCTTCAGATTGGTAGAGCCATCTTCTTGAAGATTTGAAGAACCATACTGTCTCGGCAACAAGAAGATCTACAGACTTGGCTTGGTGCCCATTGACAAGGTGATCTCTTGTCGTATTTATTTTTGTGATTTTTTGGCAAAAGTAAGTAAATTGAAGATCGATAGTTTCGTAACAGAAGGCCTCAGATTGTGGTTTGGTGTTGTTCAATAACCAAAATCAAGTCCTTGGTGGAAAGAAAATATCTAAAGGTAATGACTCTAGAAATTTTCTTGGTATGAGATACGAAGGTCTTGTGTGCGACTTCTTCTGGTATGCGTTGGTTCGTTTAATTATTTCTTGAACTTTGGCGAAAGCCAAGAGAAGGGTTTGATCGATCTTGATTCTTCACTTTGGGGTCTTCTTGACTTCTTCTAAGTCTTGCTCTTCCCTTCACGTTTCTGGTTTGCTGCAGCGAGAGGAAAGATTCGTTCAATAACAGAGGAGGCAGGGAATACAGAGTGTATTGAGAGGGCGGAGCCTTGTTGCTACGTAAAGGTGTTTGTGAAAAGCTGAATAATGGTTGTTTTTCTCTGCTTCTGCATTTTCTCTGAAGAACTCTTCTTTTTTCGTCTCACTTTCTGGTGTGTTTCTTGAGTTTCTGAGAATCTCATTTTGCACCAACAAGTGGTGCCACCAAAGGTGTGTGGTCTCAGATCAGAAAAGGTGTGAAGAGGTAATAAGGAAAGAAGAAAGGTTAGATGGGTTTGGGTCATCTGTGAAGACTGTCTCTTCTTTCATACCTAGGGAATAAGAGTGTTTTCTTTATTCTCTCTGTCTGGATCATGTGACTAAACCCTAACAATCTGTCTTTCTGAAGCTTTTTTAGCTAAGTCTCAGATCTATGGTGGTTTGTGTGAGGAAAATGAGCTGAGAGGTGTGGGAGGAAAAATGTGCCTTGTGGGGCTGCAGTCTAGGCATGGTTGGCAAGTGTGGAGCCATGAGTATCAAGAATTGCTGAAGATTGTGCATATATAATCTGCTATAACAAATATACTCAAAAACCATAACAATGGATTCATTTGACACTAGCAAGTTGTTGAAATGATCAAAATCTCTGAAAATTAAATAACAAAGTTTCATATTAAACCCAGGATCAATCTCTTAGCAACATCGTAACATCACCCAGAGTACTTAGGTATAGCTAACAGCCAAATACTGTCATGTACTGGAAAAAGCATAAAATACATATAATACCAAATTTCTATCTGCCCAAAGAAAGAAATTTATGGATAGTTGAGAAAGATGTAGATTATATGCTTGAGAAAAGGCCCGAGAGAGAACAGAAAATGGCAGAAAGGAAAAATCTTATTGATGCTCTATTCAGTTCTGTTTGCCTTTATATACACATGTCGGTTACACATTTTTAGGAGTAGTATTGCTTGTTCTTTTTTTTTGTAAATAGAATCGTTTGGTTACAGTCTCTTTCAAACGGTGATGCATTTTGGTTCACATTGTTAGGCAATAAAGAAAGATAAACGTAGCATTAAATGGTAGCTCAGAAGAGGTTTATGAGATGGATATGTGGAAAAGATTTGATCGAATACAATCTGACCTTAATTAATCTGATTATGTTGCAGCAAGAGACAGACAGTTATTAGAAAGTGTCTTCCAAATGGCCTTTATAGGGGCGGTGTCATGTGAAACAAGCGGAGGACATTGCAGCCTGGAGCTAACACCTCGTTTTCATATCTAATATAATACTTAGTTTTTGGTCGATGATAGATTGTATGCAAAGGGTGGAGCAGCTGAAGTTTCTCGTGGACATATTGCTTGGAATCAAATTTTCCACATGATCGCGGCAAATATGAGTGAGTTACTGCAAACCTTTCATTTCTTTGATTTAAAATAATGAAACCCCTTTGAAATAACCACCACTATTTGATAGAGTAGTACCACCTACAAAAACTGTTGCCTGCCTACTCCGGAACTTTACACTCCTTGCCTTTCCTACAGCGCATTCAGGGACTGTGGTTTTGAAAATTACATAAAATTATATTCTACAGGCTTCAGTTTTATGTTAATTTTTAAGAAACGCATTCCTTGTTTTAAGGATTAATTTTTAAAACCGTGTTTTACCAATTACACGATTTTGATTTAAAAATAAATGTATTTTAAAGTAATTTTAAAAACCATAATTAGTGAATGCAATTTTAAACACACTGGGATTCAAAGATTAGTTTATGATTATTTTAAAAGATTAGATAGATGATTATGTTGAAGAGAAATTTATTTATGCATTCTTTTTTTCAGATTTGAATCATTTCGACATTAAACTCCGTTTCCTTATCTCTCATATACGTTTTGGGCTTTGTAAAACACTGATTTTCGTCCGCTCCCCTACCGAAAAGAAACAAGGTGACTGGATTATAAATTGGATTTTCTCTTATTTGAACTAACTAACAACATTTCAAAAAGCATTTAGTAACATAAAAAACAATTTGAAGTTGCTTTTGGTCAGAATTTAAGGTCTTCAATAAAAAAAAAAAGTGTTTCATACATGATAAATGTAATTTTTATATCATACATTAAATACAAAAAACCATTAAAAACTTTCATCGCATACAAATTTGTAATATCTTTAGATTCGAATTGCTTCTAACATTAAGGTTCTTTTCAAAAGTGCTTTTAAAAAAATTTCCTGTAAATATTACCAGTAATTTTATTGTATCAAAATCGATTCTTTCATATTTTTAAAAGCAACTTCTAAATACTGACAAATACATAATTTTTTTATGAAAATATTACCCCAATATGAAAACAACACTAAAATTTGATACATTTTATAATTTTTATATTTTAAAATCTTTGTTTTTTTCTTTTTAATAATAACAATGAAACAGTTTTAGAGCTCTTTTTCCGTTTTACAGTTCAGAGAGACATTAATAATGGTCTGCAAAAATTGAATATGGAATGTTCATTAATGAGATATCGGCAAATTCAAAATAAAATATAAAAAGCAAAACAAAAACCCACTAGATACTAAAATTTAAATCTTTCTTTCGGGAAGAAAATATGAGATAGAAGATATAACAGGAAAATTGGAGCAAACATGAATTACCATGGATGATGATGCAGCCATCTCATTAAGGTGCCCAAGTCGGTCTTCAATAGAAATGGAAGCTCAAGTTCAACGCCAAGTTGTTGTAAGTTGCTGCTCGCTCCTTACTCTTTCCAAGAGTGTTTTTATGTTATTTTGAAGGCTTATTCTTTACATATGAATGCAGATACACCGTCGTCTCTAAGTCACCCGAGGCTTCAGGAATACCTGACTTTTGTCCATTGCGTGTGGGCTGACCATTCAAAACAGAATCATTTGAACACTACTATCTACCAACACAACCATTCTGTATATTTGTATAGCTCTAAATCTCACCACACATTTATACAGAACAGGAACATTTATGACAAATTATGATATGTTGTGATCTTAAAAGAAATAAAAGGAAAACTAGATGTCTAACCTTTAATTTAAGACAATATGAATTTTAAAAACCAAACCAGATCTTATCAAACATATGGTTACGTATGAAAATATCTAAATAGTCCTTTTATATTTTTAATAGATAAAATTTAAATATTCTCCAAAAATCTAAGCATAGACTCAAACCAAAAATAAAAAATAAAGCATTGTCGTGCATGACAATTTCTAAAAACTAAACATTGACTAAAGCCCAATTCTATCGGGCTTGGGGGAACAAATTGGAGAGTGAATCAGAAACAGATCGTCGAAAGCAGATGGCAGGAACAAGTGTGGAATCCTTGGCTACACAAATAAATGATAAACGTAACCAAAAAAAAAAGAAGAAAGAACAAGAACAGCTCTGCTTACAAAGATGGTCACATGCTAATTTCAAGAACAACCTGACACAACTCTTCATATTGTGATATTGACTTTCCTTTCTTCTGGTTTTCTGCAAAACTTCACACCAAGCTCACGCTGAATCAATCAAAGAACTTCAAAGAATTTTTTAGTTAAAGGTCGCGTGGACGTAAAATCATATAGTGGCCTAGAGAGTGTAATGGGGCCCTAAAAGAGCTTAAATTTGATAAAAACAAAATTACTGGATGACAACCCCGTACCTTCGAAAAAAGCGTCATAAAATGAATACAACTCGAGATTGTTGAGCTGAATGTCATTGCAGTTGAAATAAAAACACCCATTCCTAGCTTCTAAGAGTCACATGCCATTCCAGCTGAAATACAACCCCATTTTAGCTTTTATCTACTGTCAGCTATAACAATCTACAGTTGTATTAATAACTCCAGTCTCTCCCACTTGGTTTGACGCTATAACTCCATTCAAGAGCAAACTCAACTGAGACCAAAGTCAGTCCCAAGAAAAATCGAATGGGAGAAAGATACAACCCTCGAGCACCTAGATTTCCATGCTTTGCAAGGCCGACAACAGCACAGTGGGGGGGTCTCATTGATACTCATGCTGATTACGTCATTAGGGCAGACAGGTGATGCACAGGAGCTAACTGTCACTGTGCAATACAAATAGAGTCTTAAGCTATTATTCTTTAACACCCAAAGTTTTCAACACAGCTGCAGCTCATATTGAGATGACACTAGCAAGAACAAGCAATACTACTCCTAAAAATGTCTGTGAAGAAAAGCAATACAAAATCATGAGCTTCGCCCTACTGTAAATCAGCTTCCGATTCTCAGCACTATTCCTCATTCCTCTTCTGTTTCTTCAACACATACTCCGGAATCACTTGTCCTCCCTTGGCGTCCTCTTCACCTATCTCTGTACCAAGCCAAAAAACAATCAAATGATCACAAATTTTGGATCCATCAGAAACATTTGATGAGTGTCGCACTACAGGACAGCAAATTAAGTTCCCTAAAACGTAAGATACATCAAAGAGTGGGACCAAGGTTTTACTGAAATCATGAGGCCTTTTTTGAGACTTACAGTAGAAAAATCAGATTGTGTCTGATGCTCTACTTTCATGCCCTATGTAGGTCAGGAGGATTCCATCTTTGATTTCACTTTTCTGTATAAATTTGGGCCAGTGGGCTAATAAGTTCTACAAGTTGAAGGAATATACATGGCAAATTGATCACACCATTGCCCATCAAAGATTTTGCCATAAGAAAGGGAATCTGTATGTGTGTGGCTGCAAATTTGAGCACTTTCTTTTCTCTCAAACAGAAATCTTCTATCTCCAAACACCCAATTTCTAGAGACACGAGAAATAAAATTTGGAAAATGAAAAGGAAAGGAATTAAATTACAGTATGCAAAGGGAAAGCTTAAAGGCGATAAGTAGACTTACATAGCTCAAATGCTTAAACAAATTCTATTTAAGTGCATTATTCATCTACATTGACGGTAACAAGATAAGCAGTAGCCCAGAAGCGATGGTATTAGTATTTGTCGTCGAGTTTAAGAAAAGTGTTTAAGTGTACCTTTTTTAGAAAAGTGTTACACTTGGAAAACTAGATTAACACAATCAATCCTTTAACCATGAGTGAGTCTATTCTAGGTCACATTTATTCTAAGTTATGAGATTAGTGTTTAGAGGTATTCATAATTATAAAAAAAAAATCATCAGAACGAATGTGATTATAGTAAAAGAATCTACAGTGGCATTGAGGCTCATTCAACTCAATTATAGTTTTATGATTTTATCTACTGAAGTGATTATAGTATCTATTAATTTAAATATTTGAAGGTGTATGAAGACTAACAATTATTTATTAATCTCTCGGAATAAAACCATCCAAGTGAAAGGCCCTAAGATCTAAAAACAATAAAAAGAGCATTGTTAGCATATCTTACTAGTCATGAGTGCTTAAATTAACCTTGTAATACCGAGAATGCTCATTAAAGATTAAGTGGAAGTAATCCATGAATGAAATCTAAATCTAAATAAATAGATCTACGTCTAACAAGGTCCCTCAACCAATCTTTAAAGATTCTCTTGTTTTGCTTTGCTCTATCCTAACACTTAAAACAAACAGTAAGACCAATCTTGATATTCTCTTACTTCAAAATTGAACACCAATAAACCTGACTACCATATCAATAAATTTCAAAATAAAAATTAGCATATGTTGGCCAATCTGACAAAGTGATCTACCAAAAGAATTTGAGTCCTCTTGCTTTGTTGTGAATCGATGTGCCTTGTCGGATAATCACCTAGTTGGAGGGAATGATATATGCTTAGGGAGAGGTAATTGAACAACAAGATAATGTCCAAGGTTGAGAAAATTGAGGTAGAAAGAGAAATAAATGCAACAAAGGTTTTATCAATTGCTAAGCCTTCTGGAGCAGTTGATGCTTACACAACTAGATGCATATGTTTTAACTACATATGCAATATAATGAAAACAGGGGAAGTAAATGAACAAAGCAGGGGCTAATAAAAATAGATCGAGAGAACAAATTAGTAGCATACCTTTTAGTAAAGCGTGAAATTCACTCCAAAGCATAATATCATAAGGCATACGTTTATTTCCTTTGGGTATGATTTCTGGCATAGGTCACTCTTATTTCAAAAGACTAACCATTTGTAGTATTTTGTCCACAAAATCAAATATGCATCACCTGATTTTCATTGCCAAAACAAAATATGGACAAAATCCATAACAGCGATCCCAAGCCAATGCTCAAATAAAACCAGTGATCAACATAGCCACCATCGATTTTTGTCATCCAACAAAGCGCTGCCTTTATCTAAATCTTCATCGACATTTGCATAACTAATTAGATCCCACAAAGATTTGGATTTCTAGTAAGGAAACCCGGAGATACGTGAAAGTTGACATGTGCCCAGCCAAAGGGATCTTACGAAGAATTGTTATTTGATAGATTCAAATAACCCAAGAATGATAATGAGGACATGCTTGAAGGAATGGAGCCAAAAAGGTTATTACTTGACAAATCAAGGGATGATAGTTGACGCAACTTTGAAATGCTTTCAGGAATTTGGCCAGTAATGTGATTCATGGACAAGTTCAAAAACACCAAACCAAACAATTTGGTCATTCCCTTAGGAAATTCTCCATATTATCGTATAGATTTATACTAACAACAAGGAAAGAGCCTGAATATTCGAATTAGACCTTTTGTAGTGGTATAATCAACCTTTGCTTCATATTGATAAGCTACTCCCATTTTCGCTTACAAAGAATATATACCTTATCACGCTCCTAAGTCATGGCAAAGCTCAAACTGAAAGTTCTTTGGAGATTTCACTGTATCATGTATTGTTTGTGCAAGGTCCAACACAAGCAGGGAGCTTAAATTTGAAGCGGAGGAAGTAGTCTTCAGAAAACTATATTCGACCCTGAGGTGAGAGTGCAGACACAGTAGTTCAATCAAGCGGAATCGACCGATGATTATTATAAAGCGAGATCAAGGACATCCAAACTTGTTAAATTTTGCAAAGATGAGGGGATCTCTCCCAAAAGCTTGTTGCGATTCAGGTGCAGTGATTTGAGTAGTTGTAGTTGACCTAACGACTTTGGTATCCTCCAAGACAAACTGTTATTTCCAAGGTCTAGAACCATTAGGTGAGCAATTATTTATGGTAGAAGGAATGCTTCAAGTCAAATTATTACTTGAAAAATCAATTACTTCAAGAGAGGAGAGGTGTCCTAGATTTAGGATCCCAGATAATTGAATTACGAAAGAGAATCTGGATAGGAGTCTCGCCTATGTTTGAATTTAGTATTGGCCTTGTAGTAACTAATTGTGAGAAAGAATTACGTACTCTAGATTAGAAGAAATATTCCAAAACCAATTTGGAATACTACTTGAAATGCTAGCATTTGAGAGATCAAGATAAAAGAGATTTCTTTGAGACGGAAGCCAAGCTGGAAATGCAGGTACTATGTGACATGAACCCATAACAAGATATTTCAACTGGAAAGGGGGAGTCCAATTGGAACTAAAGTCCAAACGGAAATAATTGGAGTCTATGTATAGATACTCAAGTTGCCCTTTCCAAATTGTTGTTATGTCATAGTTCACTCAGTTGTTTCTAAGATTTAGATTGTTTAAATTGGAAAGGTTTCAATGAGATTTGGAGATTGAACGTGAATCAAGAGTAAAATAATGTCTTAATTAAAATTATATAATAGATTAAGAATAAAAATAATCAATAACACATAACAAATGAATGCATGAAATTAATTTAAGGAATTAAAGTAAGAAAAATGATTTTTCTTTCATCGGTTGGTGAATAAGTAATTCGAGTGACACATTTCATTTTATTTTATATATAACAATAAAAATAATAATCTATTTTTTGATAATGTTATATAAGATTAGAGTTAATAATGATAACTATTTTGATGATAAGCCAAAGTATTTTGAATTTAGTGATAGTTTATTACAAGAAAATAGAAATCAATTTTCATTTAAATCTAAATAATTTAGAGACTTTAATTTTATCAATGAACATCTAATCTAATTAATTAATTTTACAAAGGACAATTCATATATTTTATTTCTAAAGATACTCTAATAGAAATAGTAAATTTTACACCTGCCACAAATGTAGAGCTTGTTTAATAGAGTCCTAAACAAACATAAAAATTCATAATAAAATTTTAATAAAATAGTTTTAAAGTATACCATGTAGGAATAAAGAGGTTGAAGCTAAAATCAAGTATATATAATCAATAGAAAATTTAATGAAGTGATAACCTTGTAATTGATTATCGAGAAAGATTCTATCACATTCGATTTTTAAGCTCACCAAACCAATTTTAAATTTTCCACGTCAATTGATTCTTAGAACAAGTATAACTCTCCCTCAAATGAGCGGAGAGGGCTTTTAAGTGCAGAGTTTGATTCAGTGACAATCTGAGTAAGCTTCCATTCAAGTTAGTAACACTCAAATCAAATATTGCTTAAGTTGTAAAAGTTTCCAATGGAGCTTGGAATTGAACTGTAATGAGAAAAGAGTAAAAATATTTACTAATTAAAATTATGCAATAAACAAATGATAAAAATAGTAAATAAGAAAATAAATGCACTAAAAAACAATTAATTTAAAGAAAAAATATTATTATTTATGCATTAATAAACACAAATATTGAGAATGGTCATTTTTTTTGTCTTTTCTAGTAATAATAATGTAAAACCCAGGAAAATTAGAAAACTTTAGGAAAAATGGCAAAAACATTAAAATTGCCGAAATGGTTAGGGAAACTTCGAAATTTTTTATTGGATGATAAAGCAGTGGTTGGATTAAATCTGTAATCTAGTTACCAGAGAAAATTTTCGTCAAATTCAGGAACATTAGGAATTTTCACATTTCGAATGGCGGGTGTCAGGTGGACCTAAAAGCGAGATTTTGAAGAAAATCTTGAAATTTGGTAATAATTTAAAAAAGAAAGTTAGAGGCATAAGATAATTTGAACTTGAACTGAGACGAAATAAATTGTTTTAGGGCAAAAACGGACCCGAGCAAGGGGGGGCACGTGGCGCGATGTGAGCCACGTATCCAAAGTATAAAAAGAAAAAAAAATGGCATTTGGGGGAGGATCTCCCATTTTCCTGAATTTTGAGCGTAGAGAGAGAGGGAGGGAAGAGAAAAAAAATCAAAAATCAAAATTTCTCTCTTCGATGCCTGAGTTAGTCGGTCGAGGAATTAGGTATTCGGGCCAGAGCGAAAGTTCATCTACTTGACAGTATGTGTAGATGCAGAAGCGAGATTTCGTAGAGAGGATTCAAGAAGAATTCGAAATATTAAGAAAGGTTTGGGTTTTAGGAAGTGGGACTTCCTAGAGGTTTCTTCTATGCTCAAGAGGGTAGGATTCCTACTTTGATTTATTTTCCATTCTAGGGGTTGTTTAGTTGAGTTTTAATGCCCTAAGGGGCTGTTTGGCTGTTTTTTCCCTAAAGGGCTATTTGGCAAATTAATGGGTTATGGGAATAGTGCCCTGTTTTGACTCCATATAATGTCCAGTTTTTAGGGCTTATTTTCGGTTAGAAAAAGGAGAATTTGGACTAGTATCCTTCAAGGAAAATGTAGCCCTATATGAGAACTTGATATTAGGCTTTTGAATCACCCAAATTGAACATCTATAACTCAAGTTATGGTCCGTTTTGAGGCACACAGTTTTGCCCTGTTTTGGCGAACCTCTTGTCAGATTTTTTTGGGACTGATTTTTGAGGTTGGGAAAAGTGAGAATTTAGGCTAGTATCCCTTCAAGGAAATTATCCTCTATCTGAGAAATTGATGTTAGGCTTTTGAATCTTAAAATCGGACGCTATAACTGAGGATTGTTAATAGTTTTACAGGCCTTCATCTGACTTAAGTGTTTAATGATTACGTGTCAAACTTTTTGCCACAATTGGTGATATGATTGTAGTATATCATTTGCTTGAATTGAGGTGATATAAGTTGGTTGAAATTGTGTAGTAGAAGTCAAATTGTGTGTTCTAATATGGTTTGGCTTGTGATGTGTTTAATATTATTATGAACAAAGGCTATTGCCGCATGGCAGTTGTAGACTATTTGTGAACATGAACATCACAATAAAGCCTAGAGTATAATGTAAGTCATTACTTGATTGTTGATGACTTGTGAGTATAATACCATATGCATAATATATGTTGGCATATATACATTGTGTGTATGATTTATTACATACGTTAATTGGAAATGATTGTCGAATGATGCATGGAGTATTATGCATGGTTTAAAATGTCCATATAGCACTCATCATATATATGGCATGGTATAGGCATGGAATTGCATAATTGCATTTCATATGCAGGGGACATCATTGAATGATGCGTGTACATGGTCATAATCATTTATCATTCCTTGGTGAGTGAGTGGTGACTCAAATTTGCTTTGGACAGTCTCACGGATGCATTTCATGCTTTTGATTCGCCCGGTTTATCGGAGGAGGCGTAAATGCTTTTGAATAAAAACATCCAAATGCTTTTGAATAAAGCTGTTTATCGGAGGTTGTCCAATGGCTTTGAATAAAGCTTTTTATCAGAAGGTGTCAATGTTTTTATTAAAAGCGGTTTATCAGGAAACAGTGTCCAATGGCTTTGGATAGCGTTTTTATCAAGATTGTCAATGGATTTGAATAAGCGGTTTTTATGTCGGAGGATGTTCAATGAGTTTTAAAAACAAAAACACACGGAACTTGGTAAAAAACAGAAGTTGATATCAGCTCCAATGGATTTTGCAGTTACTCTAAAACAAAAAGCTTTTGTATTGAAAAAATATTCATTTATGGAACTAAATGAAGGTTTCACAGCATATATATATGTGTGAGGGAGTCGAGTGAGGACTGGGTGGAGACGGTGAGTCACATTCTCATCCATGACATGTAGACATTTGAATAGAAATATCAATGTGTTTTTACTACTTGCTGAATGTGAAATAGCATTGCCGCGTGCACTTAGGTGGGAGTAGGCCCTTGGCGGGTGTATTCTCTCTTGGTGCTCATCAGATCGTGGGACCCTCTTTAAAGGTCGCAGGGGAGTGTACGGGGAGGCAGACGGCGAGGCGCGATTAGAAGAAAGCCCCGGAGATTAATGGCTACCGTAATTAAGTTTTTATCAAGCTTAGTTGAAGCTAGTTCACAAGCTTGTATTTTAGTGTAAAAGAATTGTAAAATACTTTGGAACAACCGTTCTAATTTGTAATATTTGTGAGTGTTATGTAATTAAACTCACGAGAGTCTTATGCGGGATTGACCAGGTTTAATCAATGGACTCACGCGGGTTTTGGGGCGTCACAAATAAAATAAAATGTTTTATTTAAATATTGGAGAGAATTAGTATGAGGATTAATCATCCGTGCTAATTATTTCTTAAATAACAAACTAAAATATTTTGAACAAAAGCAATAGTTCAATAAGAGAAGATAGAAAATAAAAATGAAAACTACATGAGTGAAAAGAAAATTACCAAATTATCAAAATATAATTTATAATTTTAGAAATGAAAACAATTGTTTAGCTAAACAATTATTTTAATTTCAAGTGATTTTTCTATTTCTTCACAAACTCTTGGCTATGAATGAGAAAGTATAAGCTATATAAAATTTACACAATTGGAGAGCTTATAATAAAAAGCAGGGGGAAATAGCGGAGGAACAAGCAAGAACAGCGAAAGTGTTTTGGGGTGCATGTAAGGCAGAGAAAAACCTAAAAATTTGAATTTTTGCTAGGAAGGCAAAATGGTAATTTTTGTTGAAATTCTTCTAGATCTCGGATGATATAAACGAGACTTCGCGTTGGAATGATCATGAATCTAGTCGCGTAGAATTTATTGAATTAGAAACCGTCAGTTTTTCGCGGTGTTGACGGCAATCAGTGGGTGGCAAGCGAGATTTTAGAAAATCAATATAATCTTTAGTATCTGTGATCAGATGGGAAACCATGTGAAATAAATTGTTCGAGGGCAAGGAAACGAGCAGAAGAAGTGTGACCGTGAGAGCACTTAATTTATGTCCACACTATAAATATCCTAAAATATCCTAGTACAAGGGGATCTCATTTTTTGTCTAGAGAAAAAGCGTGATAGAGAGAGAGAGAGAGGAAAGAAGCAAGCCTTTCTCCGATTTCACGGGGAGTTTACCGGTCGAACCGACAGGACTGAGGAGTTAAAGGCTGCTCTCATTAAGGCTACGTGAGCCTTGGAATCACAAGCGGGTTCGCGAGATTAGGGTTTTCATGAAAGCGCGAGAAAAGGTGTCGAGGAAATCACGCAACGAGGTGTAGAAGGGTAGGGTTTTATCTACTCGGTTTAATTTCTATCTAAGGGCATGTGTGTGTGTGTCAAAGTAGAGAATGTTATCCAGTTTTTTTTCTCCGACCCTATAACTATATTTTGGCCATAACTTGGTCATCCCTTATCTAAATTGAGTGATTCCAATTTCTAGATAAACTAGACTTATAGGAGAACATATTTCCTTGAAATAGGTCTATCAAGTCTGATCATTTTGAACTGAAATGCCTCATTCAAAGTAGAGCTATGTTTAGGCAGTTTCCTGCTCTGTTTTGAGAACCCGTGATTAAGTTTTGGTGCCAACGGCCCATCACTCATCTGATTGAGTGATTCCACTTCTTTATGTGCAAACTAGACTTATAGAACATCTCTTGAAATAGGTCTATCAATTCTGACCCATTGGAATCGAAATGCATTCAAGTGGAGCTATGTTCGAGTTTTTCTCTTCTGTTTTTTGAGACCCGTATTGATTGAGTTTTGGTCATAACTTGGCCATCACTTATCTGAATTGAGTGATTCCAATTGTTGTCTAAACTAGACTTATAGAATAACATATTTCACCAGAGCTAGGTCATCAATCGATACGACCCTTTTGAATCAAATCTTCAAAGGGTATGTTGAGTTACAGTTACATTTGAAAATGAGTAGTCGATTGTTTTAGGACCCTTATCTTGAGTTTGGTGATTCGATTTGGATAAGAACCTAAGAACCATATCTTCAAATGAGTATAAAAAACCAGTGTTAAATTATGGATTAAGACCCCTGAAATGGGTATCATAGGCGTTTCAGTGCTTAAGCAAGAAAATCAGCCGACCGATTTTAGAAAGGCTATAATGTCTTCGTCGAACTGGTTTCAGGTGTTCTTAGACTCTGGAAGCCCATTGAGTCAGATTCCAGCCTTGCTGTGGAGGGTAGTGAGTCTCTTAGAGAGCGAAAGCGTGGGAAAGGGGAGATGGTGGAGGCTTTAGCCCGGTGAAATTTTGCCCTATTCATGTGTGACCTCCAACCGGAAGGTCATAACTGTAGATCAGAACTCCGGGTCCCAGTTGTTCTTGGACTCTATGGAAAGCCCATTGAGTCAAGATTCCATCCATATGCTTGTGGAGGGCAGTAGGTACTGGATCTGTCCGGAAAGGGGAGATCGGGCAGGTCGAGATGACTAATGGGTGAAGTGCTTATTCATGTGTGACCTCAACCGGAAGGTCATAGCACGCTTGAACTCTAACAAATCCCAGTGGTCCGTCCCAGTCATATATACACATGGAGGGCAGTGGAGTCTTGGGCTGTGGGAAGGAAGATCAGACAGGTCGGGTAGGCCGCGGGTGGGGCACTATTCATGTGTGACCTCTCTAACCGGAAGGTCATAATAGCCGTCCGAACTCCGACTCGGTGTTCTTGGACTCTATGGAAGACCGTGAGTCAGATTTGGCCATGTTCCTGTGGAGGACAATTGGGTGGCTCCATAACACCTTGCACTTCAGAATCTGTTTTCAAGTGTGCAGGTTGCATGGTTACGTCGAGGTGAATAGCCGGGATATAACATGACCATTGTATGGCAAGTTGTAGGCTACTGTATTGGGTATGGTATGGTTGTCTATGGGAGGCCATGAGAGGCCATATGGTTTAGTTCCAAAAACTTAGTATTGGAGGATAAAGGATTTTTATGACCGGTTTCACCGCGATCGAAAATTGTAGTGATTGAGGTTGAAGCCCAGAGAAACTAAAAAGTTTTCTGGAGTTTTGCAGTTGTTTGATGCTATGTGGATGATTGGGACCGGTTCATGTTTGTGAAGGGACCGTGGGGTACCCTGTTGATGGAGTCCTAGTTTGTGACCTGGTTGTGTGGCGTGGCCCAAAATCGGGGTCGGGTTAATAACCGTCGGCCGCGAATACTGGTCTGTCGGGACACCGCTCCTTGAGTCTCCTTTGTACGGAGCTCTACCCAGGTATAACACAATCCCAATACGCATATCTAACGACCACACAGAGTCCCAAATGCAGAAAGTGAAAATAATGGCCACTTGAATTTTGAATCAAATACTATAATATAAATATCTGACCGAATATATATCAGTTCGAGGATTTTACATTACTCTTAATACATCATATATTAAACCTTAAATTTTAATACATATAAAATACAAAGCACAACTGGCTTTCTTCTCAAAACGACCTCTATTGAGTGCACACCGCCTTCTACGATAAGCTCCATGTACCTGAAATGGTGATCCCTCGACAGGGTGAGCAAAGCCCAGTAGAGATAATTTCCTACATGGGTTACTCTACACCCCTAAAGTGCACATACTGGCAAACACTCACACATTCAAGCGTTTCATGAGCCTGCTCAAAATGTCTACATGCAACATCATGTCTCGGAAGGTCTCTGGGCACTCACTCACATATACTAAGTCCATTGCAGTAAAATCACGATTTGAAACAAAGCTTTTTGTTCTCAAAAACTCCTCACTGAATTTTGAGCCAAAGTATTGGACTACCCTCCGAGGCGAATGTGTTGGAGAACCTTCCTAAACAATTCATAGGCTCCTCCAACATGTAATTGTTGGACCATCTCCCAACACAATTCTCTGGAAAATCATCCATTGAAATTCCTTTCACAAACATGTTCGTTTATCTTTTCTTTCATGTATCGTGCACTCGCTCCTAATATTCTAGGGTGCCGGAGTTCATATGGAATCGTGATGCAGATCCAACACATTAAATCTTAATATATTATATTGCATATATATTAACATAATTAAATCACATAAAACATGTTATGCAAATTCACAATCAATTACACCAAAAATTAGCTCATGGGCACAATTAACAAGCAACGGTCATTTGAATCATTTCAATAGAAACGCATTTCGCGCGAAAATAATTTCGTGTCACTATTCATATGAGCAGGTGAAACCCTCGGATTCTTATTCCACGACCACAATAGGAATTTTCTCCACTTTCGGTTTAAAGCTTTTGAGACCAAGTTCTGCAGAAGTAAACAGCCTCGAACATTCCTAACCATTTACATGTGGCTCTTAGCAGATTAACAATTGGGAAAATCCCTACATCTGAGCATTTTAACTCCACAAAACCTAAGGTCAATGCCAGAGTCTTCGCCAGGTAGAACGACTTAGTTTCTTCGTCCACAGAACCGAGGGTCCATTTTGCCGAATCCTAGAGAGGCCAAAGATTTCTAAAAAAATCACAAAATCCACCCCATCGTAGTCGCCCCAGCCATCGCCCGTTTTTTTTGCCTTTGAAGAAAGAAGACTACTATTCACATTTTTGTCTTTTTCCTCATTTATTATTTTCCAAAATTTCTATGTGTCCCCTTTCTTGATTTTCGACACTTAAGACTCATCTCTACGATCCATTTCCTTCCTCTCTCTACTCATGCAACACTTGCTCATACTTAAAGATACACGTTATAAAAAGTAATTTTGTCACATTCACATGTCGCTTTTATGGCACCCGACACTATAATTGTGCCCTGAAACTGCAAATCTGACCGTCTCTTAATTCGACGTCAGAAATTAGATTTCGTGGAGATCGATTCCAATCTGAAGTCCGCTTTCATCATTCGAGATCTAGAAAAATTTTGATTTTTACCAAATGACCGTTTTTCCTTTTCCGAAAATCGAATTCCTTCTGGCCTTCCATGTGCTGTGTGTTATCGCAGGCGAATAACATGCAATGTAATGAAGGACCTACACGCATGCTATGATGTAAGAACATGAATGGTATGGAATTATATGAAATATAATCAGATATGAGCCATTGGAATCGATATATGAATTGCAACATCAGATTCACGTGCACTACAGCATCACAATTTAGCCCAGTGTGGGTGCACAAGATGGCTCGTTTCACCAACCTCGTGAACGTGTGATGAGCTCAGATGGAACAATACCCACAAGCACTACGCTCGGGATCATGTACGGCAGGTCAGTAAAGCAAGAAGGGGGTCGTTAATCCCCACAGGTCAAAGGCTTGGAATTTGGGTGTAAGAGACCCGCGGAGATATCCGAAAGTTCAGTATGGGTGTAAGAACCTGTGGCATGAGCCAAAAGTTCTGTACAAGTGTAAGAGACCCGCGGTGTTATCCGGAAAGTTCTGTGTGGGTGTAAGAGACCCACGGTGTAATCCAAAAAAAGCTCTATTGCCCAAAAAAAAAAAAAAAAAAGAATACGCATTCGCTATGGCTATCACATAGACTTCGAGTTGTGCATAGGAGCCTGGATTGACTCCTGGATTAGTTACTCCATTGGCACTTGCATTATACCGCGAGCCTGGGTGCCTGCATGTGTGTACTGTACTACTCTGGTGGATTCCATTGTCACACTCGCATAGGCATTTGTGAGGGAGTCTGAGTGACTTTGATATGGGCATGAAAACATTTCATGCATGACATGACATTCATGTAGACATTCATTTTGATGTTTGTTTGTTCAGGCGATTTCATTGCATGCACTTAGACGAGGAGTGTACTCTTATAGGAGTTATTTCTACCGGGTTTGCCTCACTTGTCGTGACCTCTTTCAAGTATGTGAAGATCGGCGCTCCTTCAAGGCCGTGAGTACAAGAAGGCCTGGCCAGTATTTATATACTTTTGGTAAAAATATTATTGTAACTAAGTTTTCATCAGCAGCTCCTATAATGTAAAAGTGTAGAAGAGTTGTACATTAAACTCTTGTAAAATATTATAAAAAATTAGAAAAAATATACAAAACGGGTCTCTGAGTGTAATGGTGACACGGAGGATCTGAGCAACTGACATTCACAGGTTTCCACGTCGACGTTGTCAACGGACCCCGGATGTGGGCGTCACAACATGGTATCGCAGCTAAGGTATACCCATTACCCGAGCTGCTGCACGGGCCTCAAGATACGGAGTGCAAGTGTAGTGCCCCGATTATGATTACCCCGGTGTTGATGTCCGATACCAATTTTCACAAAGATGGTATCGAGCATGCATACGACTACCTAGGGCTCGAGGGACATGGGCTTTTAGTCATGGCTAGCTTGTGGTGAAATTGATGCCACACATAAACATGCCTGAGCTTATGGTGATATGAATACCGTGGAGCTCGAGTTTGATATCCAAAAGAAACAGTTTGGTATCAGGATTTAGCTAGGTGACTACTCAGAGTTTACGGGATCTGGGTTTAGACTGGCTGTACGGTATCAGGTGTTTCATGTTGTGTTCTCGATATATGTTCCATGTTTCAGATCGTTGATTGTGTGTTACGAATTGCGCAGGAGACACACATGGTAAAGTGTATGTAGGACAAGTGGAATGCTATGTCGTAAAACACGACCTAGTGTTCGAAAAGATAAACCGAATGTGACATATCAGAGCAAGGCACATACTGGTACATGTGATTCGGGAAATGAGTATTCTAAATTAAAATCGACCGTTTGGCAAGTATGGTCGTGGTGCGCTGGCACCACTAGCAAAAAAAGGTGATGAACGTTAGTTCATGCATGCACTACTAGTAAGACTCCGGATAGAAAATTTAATAACTCATGGTCATCGACATGTAGATGGCACGTCAAGGACTGTGGCAATTGTTGTTTGATGCATCAGTGTTCATTGGTCACCCGATGTGGGTAGGCTCGGGGCTTGGAAGGTCGAGGCCTTGAAGAGCCGTTGTTTGGAAAATTCTCCCCAAGACCTAGGTGAGAGCGACGGCGTAGGTTGGAAACTATGAGCTTCCAGATCTCAGGATTCTCACATGCTGACCTTCGTGGCACATATATCGGATTTTGATATCATTTTCGACATGGATGAGTTGACGGCCCATCGGGTTGTCAGTGATTGTGACCTTAGGAGGTCATCGCTTACACACAAAGCAGAAATTAAGTTGTGTAGGGTTACATATGCATGTGATTTGATGTTGAGAAGTGGAATTCTCGACCCAAATTTTTATAAAAATGTGAAACCCCGAAAAATCCAAATTTTCGGATAAATGGTAATTTCGGTCAAAAAATCCTGTGGAATTTTTCAACTGATGACCGAAACGGACTTCACCGTTGGAATCGCTCGCTAAATCTAATACCTCACGACTTCGCTTAATTCCAAGACAAGTAGAATTTTACGCTTTTTCGAGGCACCGGAGCTATATGACACTCGGTATCAGGAGCTGCTCAAGAAGTGCCACGTGTCATGTGCGCACGAGTCAAACATGAGCTCTAATGGACCCCATTAGAGACATGTAAAGCACATGATAGTGGGTGGGTAGTAAAACTACATGGTAAATGGATAAGTGAATATGGTGTAATCCAAAGAGTCACTTAGAAGTGGACATGTGGCAAGTGAGAGGACATCTCACTTGACTTCTATCTTCTCCCTACCAGTTGGGAGAGGGGGAAGGAGAGGGAGAAAGGCAAAACCAAATTGGAGAGGAAGAGTTGTAGAGAGAGAGACTCCACCTTCTCTCTAAGTTTCCCGACGATTGAACCGACGTTTTCAGGCGGAGCAAGAGGAAGATTCATCCTCACTTGTATTGCTGGCTTCAGATAGAATGAGTCAGAGCCTAAAATTCGAGAGTAGGAGTTTTCTCCTACTTGGTTTAATCCTTGTCTAAGGGACATTCAAATGGCATATCGTGTGAGGCCGTGAGTGGTCGAGAGGAACCGGTCCCAAGACTTTTGACAAGCAGCTTCCAGGATTCCTGGATCAGTTTCTGACAAATCGTGACCGATTGTGGATCAAGTAATTGTCCTCAGCCATATTTATGTGTTAGAGTTAAAATGAATAATGGTGTTGGCTAACTTCTCTCCCTTAAGGGAATGTTTGGTTCTCGCTTTTGAACCATGGGAAGTCGCTTATATCGTAAGAGTACATATTAACCTAGACTTTAGAACCCGGTTTCGCAGGAAATAAAGGGAATTCCGTAAAGGAGTCCCCAGTAAATCAGAGCCACAACAAGAACTTGATGTTAGGTTTTGAATCTCAAATCAGACCTCTGTAGCCCAAGCATGGGTCCGCTTACCCCGAACAGCCCACAGTACTGCAAGCCACCTGGCTGTTCCCTGGCTAGCCCACCCGACCGGGTCTCGGCCGGGCCGGGTCACCCCGACTGGTCCGGTCATCCAGGGTCATGCATGACCTCCAACTTCAGAAGGTCATAACTTCTTCGTCCGAACTCCGATTCGGGTGTTCTTAAACTCTATGGAAAGCTCATTGAGTCAAGATTTCAGCCATGTTCCTGTGGTAGACATTGGGCAATCAGGTCGACTAGGGTTGGCCGGTTAGTGCTGGCCGGTTAGGATTGGTTAGTCATATGTGACCTCCAACTTCGGAAGGTCATAACTTCTTCATCCGAACTCCGTTTCGGGTGTTCTTTGACTCTATGGAAAGCCCATTGAGTAAAGATTCCATCCATATGCCTGAGGAGGGCAGTGGGTACTGGAGCTGGCCGGAAAGGAGATCAGTAGGCTCAAGTTGGCTACTGCAGGGCTGCCTATTCATGTGTGACCTCCAACTTCGGAAGGTCATAACTTCTTCGTCCGAACTCCGATTCGAGTGTTCTTGGACTCTATAGAAAGCCCATTGAATCAAGATTTCAGTCATATTCTTGTGGAGGGCAGTGGGTACTGGAGCTGGCCGGAAAGGGGAAATCGGGCAGGTCGGGTAGGCTAGCCGGGTAGGGCTGCCTATTCATGTGTGACCTCCAACTTCGGAAGGTCATAACTTCTTCGTCCGAACTCCGATTCAGGTGTTCTTGAACTCTATGGAAATCCCATTGAGTCAAGATTCCAGCCATATGCCCGTGGAGAGAGCGGGTACCGGAGCCGCCGTAAAGGGAGATCTAGCAGTTCGGGTAGGCTAGCCGGTGGTCGCTTATTCACTAAGGGCCTCCAACTCGAAAAAGGTCATAACTTTGTCCAAACTCCGATTCGTGTTCTCGGATCATAAAGCCCCATTGAGTCAAGATTTCAAATTATGTTCCCGTGGAGGACAAGGATGACCATAACTCATTGAATCTATGTTTTGCACCAAGTGTGCAGGTTGCATGGTTACGTCGAGGTGAATAGTCAGGATATAACATGACCATTGTATGGCATGTTATAGGCTACTGTATTGGGTATGGTATGGTTGTCTATGGGAGGCCATGAGAGGCCATATGGTTTAGTTCCAAAAACTGTGGATCGAGGATAGAGGATTTCTATGATCGGTTTCACATACCAAAGACTGTGCGGGTCAGTTTGAATCAAAACTGCCGCAGCACTTAAATTCCAATTTCGAAAAAGGGCAAAATCGTAATTTCGATTACATAATCGTTATTTTGTTAAAAACCAATTTATTCTCTAGATTCCTTATGACGCAAACGGATTGCACCGCTTGAATCATCTCGCCAAATCTAGCTAGCACGTAAAATTTCGCAAAAATTCGGTATTACGAGCTTGGCACGCTTTTCGAGGCATTGCGCCGAGTGCCGTGAAACGATTTTCGACATGCATTTAAAGTCACACGGTAACACGCATCAGCGTGCCGCAAGTGGTAAGTGAGTAGAGAAATGATGAAAATGGACAGCCGAGATAGAGCCGAATGACAAAACTGGGAAATGAAGGGATATAAGGGTCATTTTGGAAGTTTTTAAGTCACTAAATGACAAAATAGTGAATAGAGACTGTCTTCTCCAAATAATAAAAGACCAAAAACGTGGGAAAGAAGAGAGGACTTACAGTAGATCGAAAATTTGAGTTTTAGAGGGAGAACGTCATACTTCTCTCTAGAAATACGCGCGATCCAACCGTCAGCGGTCTTCGGGACAAGAAGGAGAACCGGTCTGTGGACGCGAGAGGGCTGCAAGGCCGATTTAGGAGTTTCTCAAACCCTTGAGGTAGGGTTTTCCTTATTTGGGTTTTATTCTTCGTTAAGTACTTTAGAATGCTCGAGTCACGAAGCCGTGAGGGGTCAAGCTGACGGCTCCAAATCTCGAACCGTGTCATAAATTTTGAACCCAAAATGGGTGTAGATGCTGTGTGCACTGCAGTTTGTCTGGGGCTTTTAATTGTGTAAAAAATTGTGAAACAAATCATGTATTGTTGGTTTGAGGCCCTGAATGTTGATCGTCCCAAAACTCGACCAAATTATTGAGACATTTTCAGAACTGTGATCATCCACTACCCGAATCTGAGCTGCTTGTTGTGCAATCATGTGTTAAATCATGTATTGATTGAATGAGGCCAAAATGGTCGGTGATAAACAAAGTGTTCACAAAGTGAACCGATGAAATGTGATTTTTCGAGAATAGTAACTGAGGGTTTCACTATTCCCGAAACAAAGGTTTTCAAAATATTTTTGTGTGAAATCGTTTGGCCGAGACTAAAGTCAATTGCTCGGTGGTTCGATCATTAGCCCAAGTTTGAGCTAATTTTGATGTATGGAAATGAGAATTTACATGACATGATTGTGTGTGAATTGATTGCTCTTGTAAATATATGTATGCTTATATATTTACATGTGAATTAGATCAGATTGAATCAACATACATGCATTCCATATGTAATCGGAACACCCTAGACTATAGGAGTGAGTGCACAGATGAGTCTAGAGAAAATGGTTCTGAGGGCTGGGGTCTAAAAATGTTAATTATCTGAGGGTAGTTCAAACTAAAAATATCAATCGTCGAGCGCCCAATTGATATTCATCGGAGGGTAGTCCACAACAAATAATGAGGTATCAATCGCTCTGAAATGGCCCACCGATATATACACATCGAGGCATCCACAAATAAACAAAATAAAAATTTTCATACGAGGCTTAGGCGAGCGGGATGGAGCTTCAAGTGAGGAATTCCTGATCTCGAGTTTGGTAAATGTAGACATTCAAGTAGATCATGCATTTGCCGTAATGTGTGTTTATTTCTGAACATCGTGACCGCACTTAGGTGGAGTAGCCCACTTAGGCGATTCCCCACTCACTCGAGCATTAGCCTACCCTCGTCGAGGATATTATTTTATGTGCACAGTGGGAGCGTGCGAGGGATCAAGCTCCTAGAGACCGAGATTTAGAAGAAAGCTCTGAGTGTGGCTTCTGAGGGTTCTTCTGATGTTTACATGTATTAGAATTCGTGTATTTTAATATATGTTGTATAAGAGTAAAACATTTGAACTCTTAGAACTATTGAATATAGTGGATTCATAGTTGGTATGTTTTTTATGGGTATTGTAGTATGGGCTCAAGAGGCCGTTTTTATCCATATTTCAGGATTACTATGATTATATTTGACTCAGTTGGGACAGTTTCATTGTGTTGTATCAGTAGAAGCCCCGCATAGCGGAGACTCGCCTGATTCGGCGGCGCCTGCAACCCGACATCCACTTGTATTCCGCAGCCGACGGGTAGTCAACTGACCCTGCATCGGTGCCACAAAAGTTCTGTGCTCTCTGGCCGCTTGACGTCAGGTGACGATCGGGACCAAACCGTCTATGTTCATGAAGTAAATGAGGCACCCATTATTGATGGCCCAGATTCAAGCAATTGCTGTGTGTGTTATCGCGTATGAATAACATGTAGTGTGAATATGACCTGTTAATGCATGCTAATTGATGTGTTAACATGAATGGTATGAATTATATGAAATATAATTGTGCATGAGCCATTGGAATCTGATATATGAATTGGCATCATTGCATTCATGTGCACCCAAGCATCGCGTCGAGTCTGGGTGTAGTGCACTCGCATGGTTAGCACCACCAACCCAGTGGGACTCAGGATGAGCTGTACTGGAACGGCGTCCAATAAAAGACTCATGGTCTGGGATCATAGCGGTGTGTCACGGCAAGAAGGCGCTAATCCCCACAGTCAAATTGAATTGGGTGTAAGAGACCCGCTGAGACATCCGAAGTTCAAGATGGGGCGTAAGAGACCCGTGGCATGAGCCAAAGTTCTCGCATCTGCAAGAGACCCGCTGTGTAATCCGAAAAGCCTCGTCATTCAAAAAAAAAAAAAAAGAATACACACTCCGCTATTAAGCATCACATGTATTCTCGAGTTTGCGGTGGATAGAGCTCAGATTGACTCGGGATTAGTTGCCCATCGCACTGTGATTGCACCGTGAGCCGGTAAGGGCTCAAGCAGATGCAAGTTGGTACTAATAAGTGATCACACAAGACTTGTATGGAAGTATGTGTGAGGGAGTTCTGTGAGTGACTCTGGATATGTGGGCATGAAAACATTTCATGATGACATGTGACATTCATGCAGACATTTTACTTTCGATGTTTGTTTGTTCAGGCGACCACGATGCGCATTTGGGATGCCAGCAGCCCCTCAGAGGAGTTATTTCTCATCGGGGCTTTGCTCACCCCGTCAGATCCCCTTTCAGTATCGCTGAGAAGACTACGCCCTTCGAGGCCTCAGTAATGTGAAGAAGGCCGTTGTGGCCTCGAGAATATTTTTGTAAAATATATTATAACAATATAGTTTTAATATATTTTGGTATGTAAGCCGTAGAAGAGTCAGACATCAAACTCTTGTAAAATATTATAAGAAATCGTTAATTGTAGTTAAAAAATATACGTAAATCGTCTCGATGTATAAGATACTTAGTGTGATTTCTGAGCACCCGATATTCACAGTGTTTCCTCACGGTCGACGCAAGCTGGCTCAACCTGACCCCAGATGGGTGTCACAATCCTGACAAGTGTGGGAGAGCACGTGAATGCAACATGCCTTAGGAAAACGAATCACGTGGGTCAAACATGACGAAGGAGTTGGTGTATCTCGCATTCTTTCAAATCGCATGTTGATATGATAGGCAAACACAGCCCACATCCTCACGACCTTTTCATTTCCATTGACACCTTCTCCCACTTTCACAACATCTAGCCAGGCATCATCTTCGTCTACTGTGATTGCGACACGTAATATGAAGATGGATAGTGGGACCTAGGTGTGACGAGTCATAGTTTGATAGGTACCTAAGCTCAATGGAAGAATCCAACCCAAAAGACTAGCCTATTAGGTTGAAGAACCCATCAAGCTTAAAGTATCACTTCACACTCTTGTGTAGAATTGATGTGGGATCGTGATTATTCTATAAATTCTGAGAAACCGTGACGTTCATGGATGATATTCATCAGGTGGCTTACACTCAGCTAAGATTCATTTCGAACTCACCTTAGGGGCAATCGGAAGTAGCCCTTCAGTAGCTCTCTCCCACGTGACTGGCTCAATGAAAGTACCAATAGGTACCCAAGTTCACTAAAGAGCTAACCCAAAAGATTAATTAAAGTCAAACAGAGGAACTCACCAATGAATAGAGTTTATCAGGTGGTGGTGAATTCATGTCTCCTCTCTCTCTCTCTCTCTCTCTTTCTTGTCCGAAACAAATAAGTTGTCATCAGCTTCACTAATACAGTTGACTTTGAACTCAAGAATAACACAGGAGTTATGTTGAAACATAAAGATGTCTGAGTCTTTTCTTCGTTTTCAGTTAATAGTTTCTTGTATCTGAATAGTTTATTTTCATATTGTGATGGGAGGAGTTCTTAGAACAAACAGTCAAACAACAGATACAGAAGTTCCCTTCTCTTCCAATGTTAGGTGTTAAGACGGTAACACGGTACGTGGTTCAAACGTCGGAAGAAGAAGAGGCGCGTCCGCGCCATTTAACGATAACAGGCGGTTTGGTTTCCCACCGTATCGTTGGTCAACACTTCAGATTTCATTGGTCAACAGCCCGGCTGGCGAAAGATACCAAACTTTGACGCTTCGAAAACGTTTCGATGTTCCAACTCGGCAAGAGCGCTTTTTGGTATCGTCGGCTAAACAAAGGCATAATTTGTTGAACACTATGAAATATCACTCACTTTATATATGATTGAAACAATAACAAGAAATAGGTGGACATAAATATGTAATATATACATATATAACATACACATATATAAAGAGAAGAATAGAGGATAATATAGATAAACATACTACATCAGATGTCAAAGTCAAACGCGCTTCCTTCCTTCATATCATCGTGCTCTACACGCTGATAATGAGAGTCGTCATCCTTATCTCATTAAAATAACAGTTTATAATTCGAAAGTAAACACAATATCTAAATGTCTAATATATTTTCTTAAATAATAAATTATTTTTGAATAAAATAACTGAAACAAACAGATATAATATGGAATATTCAATAATATCCAATATAAATTGCAATAAGAACGGTTATTAGAAGAAATATAATTATTATCAATTATAATATTAAGAGATATTTATATAAAAAAAATTAATAAAACTATTAACAAACCCATCAATAACTGCTGAAGTCAAGTCAACAGAAGTTCTTGGTAACAATGTACAGATAAACAAAAAGGTAACTAATAAAACTAGAAAAGGACAAAGAAAATAAGTTTCCAAGAACATTTCTTTATTTTTATGAGTTTATCAGAAACAGTTTATATCTTTATATTTCTATCCTTTCTAAGAAAACGTTTTTAAGAAAAGAAAATAACAAAAGAAACAAGGAGTAATGTCTTAAGACAAGTTGGTTTAATAAGACAACAAACGATTTATAATCCACATAGTCGTCGTAACAAACAAGAAGATTTGAAAGACGGTACTTGAATATAAAACTTAACAAAGGAATATTTGGTCTTATATTGAACAGGCGTTACATATGGAACTAAAAGAACAAAACAGAATCCGCGTCGATTCATTCTAACGGATATAAATACAAGTGAGGTGGTTAGGCAACGCCAGGTCCAAGGACAACATAACAACAATAACAAGAACAGAGTGGCAACAAAGTCAAACAAAACAATAACGAATTTGAAGTTGAGTCAACTATCAAAGTTTGAGTTATAATCATTATCTCAAGAGAGTCATATTTCATGTCCGAACTTTTCCTTCTCGTCTTAGACTCCAGTAACTTCAAATATGGTATGGTGGTGTGAGGTGAATGAAAGAAGGTGAACGAAAGAGCTCAAAGGTGGTGTGTGGTCACCAGATGAGTGCCATGGTCACAATGGGGTGCTCTAGTCTCAGGGAAGGTCTCCAACAGTTTGACTGAAGTCAAATGGTTCCTATCTTTGGGAGGTCAAGTTTTTTATGGCCCAGCACTCAAGAGGTTTTATGTGAATAGAGATCAATGGAATATGGTGCCCTCCCAGAAGAGGTGAACATCTCGAACAGATCAGTCGGTGAATCGGACTGAACTCACAGGTGGCTCAAGGCTCATGTACGGTCCTCGAATCCTCTCCTTCAACATAATATTATGGTTCTGAAGTATATCTCTAGTGTGCTCACTCAGAGAAGATAGAAATATGCATGTAATGGCCCGGTGCGGTGTCATCTCAGACTGACTAGGGCTGAGGTGAGTAAGAAGAGTCAGCAGAGCAAGATTTCGGTGGCTGTGAAGTGGTCTGTGAACAATGCTGTACAGTGTGGCCACAGAATGTAAGGATAATGAAGAACAGCAGATGTCAGATCAGTATCTCTGAAGAACATTTAGGAAGACGATATGGCAGGTGGCAAGGCTTCATCCCTCAATAGGTAAGATGAAGTCAGAGCACATGGGAGAGATCCATCCAATTTATATTCTGATAGTAAAGTTTCTGAGGTAGATCCCATGTTCTATAGTGGTGGTGGTGTCTAGATGTTAAAGTAGATCAACCGCTTTATGCAATGAGGTAACACACAGAGCACACTATGAATGAGAGTCACAGTAAGAGAGAGTCCCATGGCACATTTGTCTCTACTCTGAACATATCTCCATCCAACAACATGTCTTTTGTTAAAGATCCCTCAAGAGTTATAAGATATAACAACTCATGAGAAACAGAGTTTCATGAGTATAAGAGGAGAATGTTAAACACATATGTGGTGAGTCTCATGGTTTAATGATCTCATAAACACACATCTCATGCCCTCTCTCACTTCATGCTATAGTAGTCTCTTCCTTCCCCTCAGCCTTCTCAAAAAGTCAATACATACATCCCTCCTTCCTTTTTTCTTCTGTCTTCAAAGAGAGAAAATGTTACTATTTATCTAAAGAGTTAGAATACACTTCCAGCCAAAACAGAGAGTGTTAAAGAGTTTGAGGTGGAGAATCATGGTGATCCCAGTGAAGGCAGATAACAGAGAGGAGTGCAGAGGCAGAAGGCCACTCAAGCAGCACTCATGGCAAGCCTCACTTCTCACCTCAAGATTCATCGCACTGATTATCATATGAACAGAGATCCAGAGTTGGTCGCTACATCAAGGATGAGAAGATGCATAGGTATCATCATGCTCATGGTACATGCACTCTGTTTAGGAGTCAAATAAGAAAGTCGCAGAAGTCATGGTGGGTCTAATGAGTCCCATCTCAAGATGTGGTGAAAGTCAGGGGGTGGCATGGCGCAAGATCAACGATCAGAACGCGTTGTCGTAAGCACGGCAGCACGCAGAAGCTCATAATCAGGAATATGAAACCCCATTCGCAGAAGAATATTTGAACCAAAGAAACAGCTATGAGTCGCGCTCCAAGAAAGCTGCCGAAACACCAAGAAAGATAAAGAATGTCATGGCAGGCTCAGATCAAGTTGAGTCGATCAGATCTGAAGATAAACAATATGATCATATCATAGAGTATTTCTGAGTCTGCTCTAAATCTCAGAGTTAAAGTCTTAGTTTCCGCTTCACCCTTGGTGAAGGTCAATCAAGGTCTTTCTTCCTGAACGCTGCTGGGATGTAAAACAGTATTGAGTCAGTAGGTGATACACAGGAGAGCTCAACAAGAACGTGAACAACTAAGAAGATGTCATGAAGTTAAGACTTCAAACACTCAGAACGGTGTCGAATCAACATAGAGTCCGCTTCCAACAAGCTCTAATTTATTAATCGCGCGTTCACAGATATTATTTCTGAAAGTCCAATCCCCCATAAAACCATGATAAACTCTTGAGATCAAAGATAAAGAGAAACAGTCACATAGTGTCAGAGGTCACAAGATCACAGATATGTAGAAACAGGATGTAAGGATCCCATGGAATCAACACTCACATCTCTCAGTCTCCATCAGATGAATAACACTTTCATATCACTATCAGATTTGTTAATTGTTGGTCAAGTCCACACCCATTTGATAATCAAGGTCACACATCGTCTCCCATTTCCAAGAAATGGCATCGGAATACATCATTTATTTCGGTTAACAAACGGATCCCATCGTAACATTTCGAACATCATCAAACACTCAGATCTTTCACTTACAACAGATCTCGCTGATCCATCGTCAGTACAACAACGCCAGCTAGTTATCTCTCTGGCCTGAACTGAAAAACAAAGTTTATGTCCCCCTCTCCATAAGAGGAGTCATCTGTCCACAGGAACGAGATCATGGTGTCGGTGGCGGTGGAGTTCAACACAATGGAGAAACGACAGATCGCGGAACATGATGAGCTTCATATCGATCATAAGATCTGATCGGTTTCAAGATTGTCTCTTCAAACTGATTGATTATCTTAATGTCTTTCAACATGTTTCCAAGATCCTCATCCGCACCAAGGCTTTCCTTTAGTGACAACAGATTTCCTTCCACACTTCATGTCTGTGCGGATATAGAGTAGAATCAATCTTTACAAGTGATCACTCTATAGCCGAACACCAAAACCGCTCTTTAAACTCCGATTACAAAATTCAAGGAGCTTCTGCCGAAAGACAAAAACTATCAATAAGGAGGTGTTTCAGAAACTCCTCTCAGCAGAGCAATCAGGAGGCTCAGTATCCCGAATGGTCGGCTAACGTCGTACTCGTCAAAAGCAATGGTGCGGCTACCTGGTATCGACTTCACCGACATAAACAAAGCTGGTGTTTGAAGGACACAACTTCCCTTTGCCAAGGATCGACCTCATCGTGGACGCTACGACTGGCCATGAACTTCTCGCCATGGACGCCTCCCGCTACAACTGCATCAAGATGGACCCTGCATCGAACAAGAAAACCTTATTCGTCACAAATACAAGGAACTTATTGTTATCATGTGATGCCATTCGGACTCAAGAATGCAGGAGCCACCTATCAGAGGTTAGTAAACCGAATGTTCCAGAAACAGATAGGCACAACTATGGAAGTATACATCACCTTATTACGTCGTAAAATCCACCACTACCAGCTTCACACAGACACCTCTTCGAGTATGCTCCGCATCCCGAGAAATTACAACATGAACTTAATCCACTAAATGTGCCTCGTACGACCCTCAGAATTCCTGCTTCATAGTCAATCACCGAGGAATCGAAGCAAATCCAGATAAAATAAAGGATGTGCTCGACATGCCATCACCATCATGTATAAAGAAGTCCACAAGGGAAATTACCTGCAGAAGGATTGCGCCCTAGCTTCGATCTGTGATCCGTGGCGAAAGGATAAGTGCCACCTTCTTCAAAATCCCCACAAGTGCCTTCCACTGGATGGTTAAGTGTGAAGAAGCATTCACAAAGATTAAAAAACATACCTCGAGTTCTCCACCCATCTCTAGTAAGTCCTATCAAGGAACTCCTCACTCTATACTTACGTGATCGACTTCTCAACCACTGTAGTACTCGTGAGCAAAGAACTAGTACAACACCCAGTTTAATATTGTAGCCGAGCTCGAGGAGGAGCCGGAGGAGGAGGTACCCCAAAGATGGAAAACACTGGCGCCGGTAACCGCAGCCTAAGCCCGCCCTATTTCCAGGCTCATACCATAGAAGTCCCAACAGAATATCCGATGAAGCAAGTATTGCACAAACCAGAAGTCTCCGGAAGGTTGATGAAGTGGGCCATAGAGCTGAGCGAGTTCGATGTCAGTCTGGCCGCGCGATAAAGGACCAGGTCTAAGCGAAACCGTCTTAAATTCCACCCGGCAAAAACTTGCTTTCTGAGACCGCTCCGAAAGGGCGACCTCCCAATTTGGAAACTCTCTGTAGATGGAGCCTCAAATGCACAAGGAAGCGGAGCAGGTCTAATTCTAACCTCTCCAGAAGGGATAGACATTGAATACGCACTAAGATTTGGTTTCATCTTTTTAACAAACGCAGAATGTGAGGCCATCATGCGACCTCGACCTCGCCCATTCATTAGAAGTCGACCCTGACTAGGGTCTCTGTGACTCAGTGGTGGTCAGACAAATAGAAGATACCTACGAGGCCAAAAGTGAAAGGATGATTCTATATCTCCGGAAAGTTCGTGACATATTAAAAAAATTCGTGTTGGTTCAGGTCAAGTATGTCCCAGAGCAGAGAACTCCCGAGCCGACGCCTTGGCAAAGCTAGCCATAGCCTCCGGGAAGACCTCGTGGTCGACACTTGTCGGAAATACAGCGAGACCTCAATCGATCTCTGTAAGTGGTTGCGGTTGGGTCCCAAGCTTGACTTGGATGGAGCCCGTGCGGGATTGCGTATTGACGGAAGCCTACCGGGCGACCCGAGAAGAAGCGGCTAAAATAAGGGCGAAGTGCGAGGGTTTGCAATCACAAGGGAAGCCTCTGCGAGGATTCTTCACGCCTTTCCTCTGATGCATCGCGGAGAGACACCGGTACGTCTTGAGAGAAGTACACGGGCATATGCGGGAATCATGTCGGGCTCGGGCATTAGCGGGGAAAAGGTCTTGAGGCGAGTCTTACACGGCTCTGATGCTCCAGATCTGGCCAGAGCCCTAGTCGAGAAATCTGAATCTGCGGGAGCAGCGAGATCTGTGCCTCCCGTCGGGGAACCCTTAACGTCGATCCACAAGCCTGGCCCTTCCAGCGATGGGGTTTGGACATCGCGGGACCCATGCCCATTGGTAAGGGTCGGTCTGGGTGTAATCATCGCGGTGGGTGCTTCACTAAGTGGCGGGGCTGAGCCCTTAGCCACAATTACGAGACGGAAGATCGCAATTTTGTGTGGCGAGGCCATCATATCACGATTTAGTATTCAGAGCCAGTATCGAACAACGGAAAAAAAAGTTAAAACAACGCCAAATTGAGAGATTTGTTCCCATGCGAGCTTCGAATTAAAAATTAATACTCATCCAGCACACACTGATCAACGGACGGGCCGAAGTCACTATCAGAATCCTTAAAGCCGCCCGAAGACCAAATTGGAAGACCTTAAAGGCGGGTAGAATACGCACAGAGTACTATGGGCCCTCTGGGGCGACACGAAGTCGACAACGGGAAACCCTAATTGCCTGGCACGGCGCGACGGTAGCCCCATTGAGGTGGAATAAAGTCTCCTAGAATCGAGTTAGCATCGGGTGGAACACAATGGCCAAAAGCCCTTCGGTCTAAACTTAGATTTCCTAGATGGCGCGAGCCCAGTCCTAAACGCCTGAGAGGACTATCAAAGGAGGCGGTACTACGATCAAAGTTAACTGAAGCTACATGCTAGGGGTGATTTAGTCTTAAAGAGCTCCTGCCCGACAAGGAAGAACCCGGCGCATGGAAAGCTGGGCCCAATGGCCCAGGAAGGTCATACAACATATCTCGAGTCGTCGAGTAGGACAATTACGAGCTCTAGGCAGGAGGAGGAAAAATCTTCTGACATACATGGAATGCGAGAACTTATCTTAAAGTGTTTCTACCAGTAGGCATCGGTTTGTAATGTTAAATAAAGCCTTATCGATTCTTATGTGACAAGTGGAGCGTTCATTGATTATTTAGTTAGACATCTCAAGCAGTTCAGATATGTAAGATACAGAAAAGACATAAGAGAAAGTTCATATAAAGTCACTCTTTATTTTCAATCGGATTACGTTCGATTCTGATGGTGATGTCTTGATTACGATCCGGTCTGGCAGGTTCCTCGATAAAAGGAAAGGGGGCAAAGGAAAGGCAGGATGAAAAGAGGAAGGAAAGGGTGATGTGATTAAGTGGCTGGAGAAAGAGAAAAAGAAAAAAAAAAGGAGAAAAGAAAAGGAGAAAGAGGGAAAAGGGAGAAAGAAAGGAGGAGAGAAAGAAAAGAGGAGAAAGAAGAAAGATGAAAAGAAGGAGAATGAGAAGAGAAAGAGAGAAAAAAGAGATGAGAGAAAGCAGAGAGCCGCGCAGAGATGCAGCCCTCTCAGGATGCGTCCCTACTAGGCTAGGGAATAACATGACTCCCATAAAGGGGAGACTAGGGAAAAACACAACTCCCACAAGCAGAAAGCAGGCAGGACCGCTTCAGAATCCCCAGGTGGATCCCTAGTGAAGACCACCAGACTTCGATACTTCATCTCACACAGACTCCAGTCACATACCGCAAAAGCCAAAGTATTCGAAATGTAAACTCTTTAGCTATGAAGCCACCATTTATAAGAAGATCAAAGCCACTTGGGAAACACTTACGAGCAGCTCCAAATTCTCCATCAATCGACTATTAAAGATATTAGCACCTTTTCAAGAAAATCGAAGAGTCGAATGGCCGCCATGAGAGCGCTCACCTTGACGGTTCACATGGATAAGCTCTGCAAGCATGCGCAATGGCGAGCTCATCTACTCCCGCCTGAGCCACGGCGCCTGATCGAGAGTCGGACCGGCTCGGTACGTGCCGCTCGTTGGGGCAGCCACCAAGGCCATAGCGCCAGGAGCCAAGTAGCTCATTTTGACGAGTTCATCTACTATACACGAGCCCGCGGCTTTGCCTCGAAAGTCAGTTGGCTTTCGGTCTACATTGCCACTTTGTTTGGAGCAGCCCGCCCGATTGGAGCGCCACGAGGCGCCAGCGCCGGGGAGCGAAGTAGCTCATTTTGACAAGCTCATCTACTCTTGCGTGTCTTGCCTCGAGTCGAACCTGTTTCGGGGCTACATTGCCACTTTCAATTTGGAACGCCACTCGAATTTGGAGCGCCGCTCGGTTGGAACGCCACAAGGCCACGGCGCCGGGGCCAAAGTAGCTCATTTGTGAGCTCATCTACGTCGGCACAGAGACCACGTTGCCTGAAGTTAAGACCAGCTCGGGCTACATTGCCACTCGTTGGCGCCCTTTCGGCCCAGGCCGCCGCTCTCGGAACTCCACCAGGAGCCTGGCGCCGGGACGACGGCTCACGCCCGACAAAGCTCTTCCCACCCGATTCATATGGGCGAGTTCTCCCCGGTTCCACATAGTGAGCTGGCCCCGAATGGTTCGTTGTGAGTTCGCGTGCGAGCCCTTCCCATCCCTGCACATAAGGCGAGCTGGTAGCAGTCTACAGCGGCGAGCTCAACGATCCGGCCGCGGGACATGCAACGCAAAGGTCGGCTCGGTTCGGGGCAAATTCGGTGATGGAGGTCGGCCGGCTCAAAATGGCCGACTACGACAAAAAATAGGTCATGCAACCTAAGGAATCAGGTCTACTCATGCAAGTCGGCCAATGGAGGTCAGCCGCTCAAAATGACGAGCTCTGACAAAAATAGGTCATGCAGCCTAAGGAATCAGTCCTACTCATGCAAGCCAGTCGATGGAGTCGACCGCTCAAAATGGCTTGAGCTCACGATAAAAATAGGTCATCGTGACCCTAAGGAATCGAATTACGCAAATGCGAGTCGACGAAGGAGGTCAATGCGCTCAAGATGACGAGCTGCGCTCAGGTCATCTTGCGGCCTAAGAATCGAGCCAGCTCGTACAAGTTAACCCACGAAGCCTCAGCGACTCAGCCTGACGAGCTTAATTGCCCAACTCAGACCCTCAATTCGGGCCATACGATTCATGAAGAAAAGCGGAAATACTACAGTGAGAACGCAGACGATAAAAAATGAATATTTATTAAAAGGAGAGCTACATATGTCTCGGGCCCCAAGCTCGACAAAAGAAAGCAAGTGTACATAGAAGAGAAATATAAAAGTCGATATCAGGCGGGCAAAAATGATCTGAAACCTAAGTTCGTGGAGGAGCAGGGACGATGAAGAGGGAGCGGGCATCAGCGGGAGTTTCGGTTCTTGAAATTATTTGCGAGAAGACTCCTGCGCCTCATCGTCACTTGGGAGATCGAAGTTGAAGTCAAGTCTGGGTAGGCGCTAACGGCCTTCGAAGCGAGCCACCGGAGGTGTGCAGCGGCTTGGTCCCTCGATGCGCTAATAACATCATCCCTACGGCTTGACCAAGGATATGCGCTGGTGAATCACTTCAATCCGCGACACTTCGTCATTCGGCCCCGACTCGCGAATTCTGACCTCGGAGGCCTCACGACGAGCCGCGTCTAGCAGCGCCCTAGCCTCGGAGGCCTCACCCCGAGCCACGGCTAGCTGCGCTACTTTATCACGCAGATCGCCATTGGCCGCATGCAGCTCCTCTTAAGACTCCTTGGCTCGCCAGAGATGTAACGAGCTCATCCTAACACTTTTGGCTTCGTCTTGGGAGGCATGACCGCATCACGGGTCTCGATCGGATCATTCGGTGCAACATGGAGCTCACCGGACCTTGAGCTCACCTTGACCCTTAGCCAAGCTATTTGAATTTCATCCTCTACTTTCCGCCGAGGCACGAGCAGCGCATTGTGCTTCAAATCGATTTAAGTCTCTCCACCTCTTCGAGTCATCGCAGCGTACTCGTTCTTGTAGCCTCAGTCCGCTCAAAAGAAGAGAGGCCGCGCCGCTTAGCCTTATAAATCAGGCCGATTTTACATGCTTTTCATATAGTTTGGCCTTATCGGACGGACCCTTCAAATGGTGGCTACGCATCAAACGCAAAGTTAACATCGACGGGATCGGCGAGAAACAAACACTATCGAGGAAGCGAGGGGACTTGCGAGACAGCTGAGAGGGATAGAGACGAGAAGTCTCATCAACATGCGGCGCTTTACAGGCCTCAAAATTGAATCATAGGACGGACGAGATTGCACGCCCTTGAGTTAACGTGAGGAGCAAAGAATCCTCATCGCCATGACGCAGTTCGGATTTTCCGCCCGGCTGTCACCCTTGAGGTGGCCTGGCACTCTCGAAGGAGGATTCAGTGATAATAGGCATAGCCAGCGGTTGCTCGGCGGCTCCATCAGAGACTCTTTGCCTGCGGGCTCGGAAGGGGCGGAGAGCTCACGGCAGTAGGAACCTCGGTAGTAAACGGCTGCGCCCTTTCAGGCTTTCGACGAAAGTTAAGGAGGCCCCCATTTCCTGAACCTTGACCCGGCTTAGGCCGATCTTCCTCGGTGTTTGATTTTTCCGTTTTGCACTCGGGGCTTCCCAGACCAGTGCCTAGGCTGGACGAAATCTCTCCTAGTAGGAGTGGCTGCGGTAAGCCTAATGGGAGGGTCGACGGGCCAGGAATGCCCGATTTTATCAGCTCCGCATAAGGATGAGCAGGACATTTCGCCAACGCCCAGGAACTTTCTGACATTATCTTGACGCCCAGGGTGACGAGCGCACGGGAAGCATGAAACCGTAAGTCAGAAATATTCAGCAACCTTCACCACCCGAGTTATCACGAAAACCGGCAAACACTCCACGGAGATTATCGGGGTGGTCTGACCAAGGCGCCCGAGTGTAGATCGCTTGTCGGAAGGATCGTATTCCGATTCACGACCACTAACAAAAATAAACGTCCCTTCCATGACCTATGGAAGGAGATCGATGATCACGGAGGAGCTCAGGAAGCTGGAGAAATAAAGGAAGCCCTGTTAATCTCCTTTGGAATTTGAAAAGATAGGAGCGAGCCACATTAGGAGCGGTCGAGGCTGTCCTAAAAGGCCAATGAGGCCCACGAAATGCTGACCATTAGGAGCGAGTTGGGAAGGACAGACATTGAAATGTTGCAGAACCTCTTTCATAAAGGGATGCAGTGGAAAACGAAGACCATTATCAAAGGCGACTTCAAAGAAACATACCATCCCAGGCACGGAAGCTACATAAAAAGTCAAGACGTCAAGGGTCGAGCCGGACGCCGGAGGAAGGTCGATGCGTTCGCGAGTGGCAATACGAGAAGGACCGACCTTGCCAGTCCCACAGTCCTGACATGTTGGGCTGGCCCGATTTAAGGTAATCGACCCAGGATATTAATTAGGTTTATTTTCCTTTATCCTTATCGAAGGGAAAGGCGCAGAGGCGTTTGAGGGGTTCAACTACTGTCAAACGGCCGGAAGCATCCCTAACGCCGCAGGCAGACAACAAGCGAAGAGTCATCGCCATCGTAAAGAAGAAGCGACAGGACCCATAATAAAAACAAGCATTAAAAAACGAGAAATCAATCAATTTTAGCCTAGCGCCTCATCGTACCCGATCAAAGAGAAACGAAGAAGTAGAGCAGCGATGGTCCGAAGTCAACGGAAAGAGCTACCTCGGAAAATGCCGGGAAAGACTACACAAAAGGGTCGAGCAGAGAACTCGAAGAAGAGAAAGCGAATAAAGTCTGAAATCGCGGGAAGAGGTTGGAGGACCGGAAGAAGCCTGGGACGGAGGAGGTTTGCGAAAAGAAACTAAAGAAACTAGAAGAGGTAGGAAGCAGCGCGAAAACCGAAGTCATAATTACCTGCGAGACATGTAATGGCGTTAAGCCTTAACTAACCCACCCCAGGCAGACCGTGGAAATTGCATCGATGCAGAAGCGATACAGCCCTTACCCACGTGCCGTGCGAGGTGGGGGAGCATGATAGGGTTTGAAAAATGGCGCGCGGAGCCTCACTAGGCCCGAGAAAGGCATCGAGCCGGGATGTAAGAGGCGATCCGTGGGCATACCCATTTGAATACTCAAACTACTTGACGATGGGCCAGGTTGAAGGCCCAATCCGCTTAGAGGTCAGTTTTGGATAACCCAGCAGCCCATGATCTACGAACTAAGCCAAGATCGGCCCAGAGCGATTATGGGAAAACTCCCATAGGTACAGAAAATAGAATGATCCCCAATCATATACTATCCAGCTAATCAGACCAAACATTATCAGTTAGGAAAGTAAGATAATCCTCGACATTACAGCTCATCAAATGGGATCTCGCCAATAAAGAAAGAAAGACAATAATACATCATCAAATCGGATCCCCTATCACCAATAAGGAAGGAAGACTATCCCAAGTAAACTACTCTTTCTATATCCTGTACCAAATCCGATACGGACTAAAATAAGAAATATCCCATCCAATGGGGGACTCTAGTACCATCAAGCGGTTGAACATCTCTTACAAATACAAGGCCGCACAGCCCTATTCCACCGGTGAAAGATGCTGTTTAAGACCCATACTCATGCCCTCTAAAATTTGTCGAGCATTCTCGCTCTTTTCTCTCAGAAAAGCCGCTTAGGCATCGGTGGCCACGGGCACGGCCCTGCAGGCCCCGCTTCTTCCTTGTTTTGCGGGAGAAGTGCTACGACCAGAGTTTGCATATCAACAGTGTAGCGATCCTACCTCGACCAGACTGATCCAAGAGCTGCATCCCGGCCCGCCGATCGGGTCCCCGGCCAATGACCCTACACGCTCGAAGCCACAGTTAGGTTGAAAAAAGCATCATCGATTGTCCTCTTTGTCATAATAGATTGTAACAAGTTAGTATATGTGTCTATGTCAAACTTCCTAATTAAACTCCTAAAAAGAAATGCCTGACTAAATACAATTTTATACAATAAAATGAATAACTAATTACTTCAATAGGAAAATTCATGAAAATTTCCTTACATGTTAAAAGCTATATTTAAAACCTAGACTTTAGGTTATAACCTAGACTTGGATATATTACAACTTTAGGAAAAAGAAGTTGCAAAAGGGTCTCATACAACTTTAGGAGACCTAGACTTGGCGATAAAAGAAGGGACAATGTGAATATCGTTTTAAACTTTAGACGTTGGAAGACCTAAACTTTGAGTGGAGGCAAGGTTTTAAACTTTAGACCCATTTTCTCTTTTTTTATTTATTTATTTTTTATCATAAATATGTTGTTAAATTTTCAATTTTATAATGCTTTAAGGGTTCATCTTTTAGGGTGGTTTTTTATGAGGTCACGTCAAAATTATTTTATAATATGAAATCACAGTCTATGTGATCCAATAATTTTACATTGAGTTAATATAAATTTGTAAACATCAGCTTAGCTAGGAGATTAAAACTACATAAGTCCTAATAATAGGCAAAAGTTGTCATACTAGGATTCTTAATTTACAGATAATTAAATAAATAATTGTCAAAATATTTTAGATTGAAAAATAATTCCAATTCTATGGTAGTTTTTGACACATAAGTAATGAGGTGGTAATTCTCTAACCATGAAATCGTGTCTTCACAACTACAATTTGTCAATCGTGTCTTAAGCACTACTTTACAATTTAATATTGAAATCGTGTCTTCAAAACAAGACTTCACAATTTTACACTGACATCATGTTTTCAAAATACGACTTCACAATTTTGTTGAATCGTGTCTTTAAATGCGACTTCCCACCCGATTTAAAAATTTACACTAAAATCGTGTTTTGAAAACACGATTTCATATTATTACACTGAAATCGTATCTATAAAACAAGATTTCACAATTTTACAATTTACATTAAAATTGTGTTTTCAAAACACGATTTCACATTTTAACCTTTATGTCGTGTTTTGAAACCACGATTTCACGACCCACTACATTGAAATCATGTTTTGAAGACATAGCATCTATGTGGTAGCAGTTGACAATAAATATCATAGATTTGAAAATATTTATTTTGTTCTATAGTTTAAAAATATTTTTATAATTATTGTGGCAGCCAGATCAGGGGAATTAAGATTGTCTAGTCGGCCGCGGAATACAAGTGGGTGTCGGGTTACCCGACACCACTGAAAATCGGGTGTTAGAGTCTCCATACGTGCAAGGGAGCTCTACTGACCACGATACACACATGAAACCTATCCCCGGCGGTCGATGTAATCACAATGATACAATGGTTTTGACCTCTTGGGCCCATACTACAATACCCATAAACATACCAACTATATACAATAGTTACAAGAGTTAAAATTTTCTCTTATACAACACATATTAAAATCTAAAATTCTAATACATGTAGTACATCTAGCACTTGAGCCACGGCTTCGGCTTTCTTAAGCGGCCTACATGAAGAGTCGTCTCCTCATTGTGCACAAAATAATAAATTCCCACGACGGGGTGAGCTATCGCTCAGTAGTGGAATCGCCCTAAGTGGGCTATTCTCCACCTAAGTGCATATGTAATGCTCCAAAATAAACATAGTGTCCAAATAAATCACGTGATCACTTGCCCAGATATGCATGGCCAGCTAGGATCTCGAGTCCTCACCCAGGCTCCTCACACTCTTTAAGCCTCGTATGAGGAATTCTTATATTCATTTGTTTGTTAGTGGACAACCCTCCGATGTGTAGATATCAATTGGGCCGTCTCCGGCCCGATTGATATTGTTATGGACTACCCTCCAGATATATCAATTGGTAGTCTCAGATGATTGATATTTTAATTTAGATACACCCTCAGATAATTAATATTTTTAGACCACCCTCCGAACCATTTTCTCTAGACTCGTCTCATGCACTAACTCCTATAGTCCTAGGATATTCTAGTGCATATGGAATGCATGTATGTCATTTCCATTATAGTCTATAACACATGCAAATATATAAACATGCATATATTCACATGAGAATTTAATCACACAATCATGTTATGTAATTTCACATTTCGCACTCCGAAAAAATTAGCTCACTTGAAATTTGTGGTCGAACAAAACAATTCCACTTGAATTACTCAGCAAACACATATTCTCACAAAAATTGTTGTGATCAGCATTCAGGTGATAAAACCCTCGAATGCTTGTTCCTATAAAAACCTAAATTATCGGTTCACTTAGTGAACCCGTATTTCTTGGCCGACCCCGACCTCATACACATCACAACACAATCCATAGCATAAATCACACCATTAGCCACCCCAAGCGATTCGTGGCTTGATCCGCGGATGAAAAATTTGAGTTCCATAAATCCTAAACAATTCGGTCTCGAGTTTTGGGATGGAGTCGAAATGACCTCACGGCCTCGACGACTCGAAGCATCAGCATGAGTTCTTAAGCGAAGAATAAAATAAAATGGGATTACCTCGAAAGGTTTATTAGCTCCTTAAATCTGGTACCTACGCGTTGCCCTTTCCGAGTAGAGCAACTTTCCTCCTTGCCCAGAGCTGCTTAGGCGGTGAGATCTTACCCGGCATTTACAGAAGTCTAGCAGCCACCATTACAAAGCCGAAACAATGTTTGCGTGGCTTTCTCCTCCTTACGTTTTTCTCTTGAAAGCTAATGAAGAGGCCAATCCCGTATGATACTATTTTGTCTTAATGACTTAGAAAGCTTACGAAATAGTAATTTGTCCATTCATTTCCCGGTTGATGACCTTATCTCGTAGTTCATTTTCATCATTTCTCTACTCACACCACTTATGGCACATGAGTACTTGCTATGTGTGACTTTCGTCGCATCGAAATTAGTTTTACGGTACCCGAACCGCGATGCCTCGAAAAATGTGCCGACTCCGACTGTCTCGGAATTCTACGAAATTATACGTGCCTTGGTTGCTGCGAGCGATTCACAGCAGACAATCCGTTTAGATCATCACGAGATCTAGAGAATAAATTACGGATTTTTAATCGAAATTACAATTTCATAATCGAAATTACAATTTCGTAATCGAAATTACGATTTTGTCCTTTTTCGAAGTGGAATTTTATACAGGTCTTTAATTGTAGTATTATCTAAAAAGCCAAGCTTAGAAGTATGTGTGCATCCAAACTTCTAATTAATAGACCTCCCCAAAAAGAAATGCACAACTAAATACAATTTTTATACCATAAAATGAATATCTAATTCCTTTGATAGGAAAATTCATAAAAATTTCCTTACATGCATGTTAAAAGCTATATTTAAAAAAAAAAATGGAAGACCTAGACGGGATTAAAGATAAAAATAAAAAATAAAAAAAATAAAAATAAAAAGTGGTGTTTAGGCATTTAGATGGGTGAAATATAATTAAATTCTCAAAGACCTTGACTTTGGGCTAATATGTTAAAGAAGAAAAGTAATATAAATTGATTTACAAATTAAAAAATACATTTATTTTACTTATACTTTAGAAGACTTTGACTATGAGGAAAAAAAAGTGTCAGTAAGCATTTAGGTGGAAATGTAATTAATTGGAAGACTTAGACTCGAAGGAAAAAGAAGTTGCAAAAGGGTCTCATACAACTTTACGATACCTATACTTGGAGGGAAATAAATGGCATGGGGCATAAAGTTTTAAACTTTGGAAGACCTAGACTTGGAAGTAAATAGTAGAAGACCAAGACTTAAAGGGAAAGGTAGTGGTAATTGACATATACTCTTTAACTTTGGAAGACCTTGTTTAAACGAGATGACACTTGAGCCTTGTGGCAAATGAGGTGTAAGTCTCAGCTCAAACAAATAAATAACTAAAATTATCCTAAAAATTTAAAAACAACCCATAAAATCACAAAAAAAAAAAAAAGTTATAATAAAAAGAACAAATTTCATAATGATTGTTTTTATAAGTAAAAAAAATCATAATGTTAAGATAATTTTTCTTCATGTAAATAATTTTAATTTATTTCCTTTTTCATGAAATTGCTTCCTCGATCTCATAAATTTATGAGATAATTTTCCAACATTATTTTCAACATCCCCGAAGAAATATAAATTATATAATTATAATCAATGCCATGTTATCTTCCCCATTGGTGTTAATATCCACCCATCCTTCTTCTTGCCCACCAATTAGAGTGTCGTCTTTTGATCTTTGAGATCAGCCATTAAGAATCACCAATCACTCATTTCAAATTATAATTTTATCTATTGCTTTATTTTTCTTTTATTATTCTATTTCAAATCATTGTTGTGGATATCATATCACATCGGGGTATTAGAGCCTAGTTGTAAGACGGTAGATGGTAACTTGTATGGTTGTAAGAAAATTTTATCAAAAAGATGATACGAGCTCAAAACAAGTGGTGAACAACAACTACGGAAGGTAGAAAAAGATTTGCTAAAATTTTCATAGAGAATGGTTTCACCAAATGGATTGTGTACATGGATAATAATTATGTTTGAAGATAGTTAGAGGATTGGTCAAAGCATAATGAAGTCAAACATCACTTCATTAGGGAGGTAACATAACAATATACTATCATGGTTGAGAAAATTTTGACTGAAGATATATAATGCAACAAATGTTTTAACAAAGGTTTTATTAGTTAAGCCTTTTGGAGCCATTGATGCTTACACAACTAGTTGTAGAACAAATCTTTTACATCTCTTTACTAATTATGCAATATAATAAAAACAAGAGAAGTAACATAACAGGGACTCTACTTCATAAGGAGTTTTAGGGTGTGTTTGGAAGAAAACAATGATTGATTTTTTTTTCTTGGTAAGTTTTCTGGGGCATTCAAACACATTAGAGATGCTTGTACTCAAATCTATTGATCAATCAATACAAAGATATCTTGTACACACTTTGTGCTAACAACTCAAGCTTATGCTACCAAAATAAGGTCCTCAATTAATACAAATATATATATATATAGAAATCTCAAAGAAAGGCCCTAACATTTAGAAAAAAAAGCTTAAAATTAACCATAGTGAATAAGTATTAGGAACAAGAAGTTGGTACTATAATATAGAGAATGGATTAGTATATGGTTGGGACAAACAAATAAAATATCTTATGTTGCACTGATCAAATGCTTTTATAATTATAAATTTTAAGCATGAACTGAAACATTTTACATGACGTTGTAATACAACCATGATGCCTACTAAAAATTTAAAAGAGTTAAAAGAAGACTAATAATCACATTTTTTAAAAGAGTTTTTGAAACTCTTAAATTGCAATTTTCTTCTAATACTTTTTAGTAACAATTTTTTGTGGGCAATTATTAATTCTAACTACAATGGGAAACTTGTTTTTATAGCTGCAGCTGCACCAAAACAGCAGCTATAGGTTCACCAGGATGCTAATATAATGCTTTGATTTGTTAGAATCTCCTTTCAATAATATTCATTTTTAGTGCCGCCTTTGTCAAGGAACAATTCAAAATAAGAACTTAAAAGAAAATAGGCACTGCAGTCAATCAGAATAGATGAGTTATTAAATGATACATTTACATCAAATGGACTGAAGGAAAATCCAATTCTTTCATAAATGCTTCTTGTTAATTAGCCATTGTTGAACAATGCAGTTCACAGTATTAGATAAATAAAGAACCTACCTACTATGGGTTAGATTTTGAGCTTCAATGGGAAAATATGATTGAGTTCGATTGTGCTTGGACAAATATGTTCCAACTGCGCATTGTGCAGAAACCTTAGGAGATTAAGTGCAAGTGTATGACACTAGCATGAATGACAACATCATCACAAATGCTAATAGCTAGAAGATTGGAAAGAAACTACAGTAGGTTTAAATCTTAGAGAAGGCAACTAAGATAAGGTGATACTGTGGATAAATGGCATTCTTTAGTAGTTAATAGTACCTAATATATTATTGAAAAGCTCTCACTACTACCACAGCCCCAAAACCATGGGAAAAAAATTAATATTATTATGGAGACATACTGAAATTATAAATAAGGTTTATTACTGCAGAAGCAAAATGAATAACATGGAAAAAAAATGGAGAGAACCCTAAACAGAAAGAGTACATCCTACATACACAAGCAGCATACAAAGAAATAACCAAGGCAAACCATTGACAAAGATGATCTATATAATGAGAAACGTGGCTCTAATACCATGTTGAGAAACGTGGTGAGAAAGACAACCAAGAGAGAAGGTTGAAGCTTGTGCACCAAGATTATCACTCCAAAGAATTGAAGGCTGAGGGTGAAGACTAATTCCAATTTCAGTAAGCAAGTTCTGAACCCAGACAAGATCTGTTGCAGCAGAGATATTGCAAAGCTCCTATAGTACTTCTATATAAGGACGGATGAGAAAAAGCTTCACTGTCATGAAGAGATAGTTTGTTACTGAGAACCATAGGAGTAGGACAAGACTTGGCATTGTACATATTGGTCTTATGAAGTTATTCAGTGGCATATTTGGTCTGGGACAGATGGAGACCGAAGACTCTGATGCACTTCAAACCAAGTAATTTACAGCTCAATAGACTTGAGAGCAAACTGAGCATGAAGGTCTTGCTGTGGATTAGTTTCTGCTGAATATCTTCTTTATTTTCACCCGTAATAAGAATATCATCAACTTATAATAAAAAGCAATTAATAGCCTTCCATGTTTGCAGGTGTGAAAGAGAGATGTGGTCAGACATGGAATTTGAAAACCCAAGCAAGAAGAACTCCTTGTAAGCCAAACCAGGCTCTAGGAGCCTGCTCTAAACCATATGCTAAAGCCTTCAAGTTTGTACATGGCTTGGGCCAGGATCAACAACCCTTCAGGTTGTGCCATAAAAACATTTTCTGTAAATCACCATTACGTAAGAAAAGCATTATTGATGTCAATTTGTTGATGTCCCAACCTTGTGAAACAGCTAAGGTGAATACAATTCGAATAGTAGAGGCTTTCACAACTGGACTAAACTGGCCTTATGAAAATCCACACCAGCAGTTTGTTGAAAGTCTTATGTCCAAATTCCAGCCTTGTATTTATCAAGAGATCATCAAATTTTTAAGTTTTGTTCTGAAACCCACTTACAACTGACCATGAAGATCATCTGAACTAGGTACCAAACTCTATGTATTTGCTAATCAAGGCTGATATCCATCATCCATGTAGCCTTCTTCGAATGTGGAAGATTAAAAGCAATAGATGCAGTAGCAGGTTCAGAATGTAGAGAGGTCAGAAATATTTTTGGCTTAAAAATACCAGACTTAGACTGTGTTTGCATAGGATGAATTGAGGAAACTGGAATGGAACAGTGGCATCTGAACCTGAACTGGGACATGGAGAGGCAGAATCAAAGAACAGAGATAAGCTTCTCAGCGACAACTGGAATAAGGAAATCAGAAGGATGAGTTTGATGAATAAGATAAGGGACTGGTGAAGGTGTGAAGCAGTTGTAGGTGCAGTAGGAGCTATAGGTGCAGCAGAAGATGGTGAAGCAGCAGTAGATGAAGGGGTTACAGAAGCATTTAATATACCAGAGCCAGAGGTTGAAATTGAATTGACGTAGGAAGAAAAAATGCAGGAGCACCAAACTGTTTGACAAACTGAGAAGGAGGAGAAGAAGCTTTTGGTGCAAAAAGAGACTTATATGGAAAACTGTTTTCATCAAATTCACGCTGCGAGCAACATAAATTCTGCCTGGAGATAGCATCTGTATTCCTGTGAAAGGGGCGGTACCCCAAGACAAGTCGTTTGGAAGTTCTGAAAGCAAGTTTGTGTTTATTATAAGGTTGCAGGTATGAAAAACAGGCACACCCAAAAATTGAGAAATTTATATTCAGGAGGGGTACCCAAAGAGTGATTCACAAGGAGAAAAATGATGAAGAAACAGGGTTGGTGTCGATTCAACAAATATGTAGCAGACACAAAGCTTCCCACCAAAACAGAAGATCCATTGAAGCCTGAGCAAGCAGAGTGAGACCGTATCACAATACTTCGTGTTTTTACGCTCAGCTCGGGCTCCTTCTTAGTTACGGACAAGGATGGCGAAAAACAATACTAACTCATTCAGGAACAGATTGTGCTTTCTGTATTCACTTCCCCAATCTGATTGGGGACATTGGATATGAGCATCAAACTGTTTTTTAACTATAGTGATAAAAATGTAGAAACACTGAGGGAACTTCATGACTTCAATCGAAGGAGGAAAACTGGCGTGATATCCTGGTGAAAATCATCAACGAAAGAGACATAGTACTGCAACCATCTGTGTGGAAAGATGAGGAGCAGGCCCCCAAACGCTAAAATGCACGATCTGAAATGCTCATGTTGATCAGACAGGAAATGAATGTTGGTGTAATTTGCCATATTGGCAAGCATTACAAAATAAAGGAGTAGTGTGAGACAAACTATGAAGATTTAACTAAGTACTTTATTTAAAACCATCAGATTGGGATGACCAAGTCGATTGTGCCAGAAGGCTACTACATGTTGTGCATTACAGGAACTTGAAGTAGCAGAATTACAAGAATCAGACATATCAGTAGTTTGAGAAACATTGTGAGCAAGGTAAACACCTGAGCAGAGTAGTAACAGGAGTGTGATAGCAAAGAGGACGAGGAGCTGAAGTTACAAGTGCAGGTGCCAGGAATATGAAGCTGATACAACCCATTCTTAAGCATGCCGTGCAGGAGGACAGCCTTCGAACTTTTGTCCTTTACATAAGAGCAAGAAGAATCAAATTCAATAACAACATCATTCTCTAGTGTTAGCTTGGATATGCGGACTAGATTTTTGGTAATTGAGGGAACCAACAAGATATTGAGGAGCTTGAGAGGTTTAGAAGCAGGGATGTTAAAATGTCCAACATGAGATATAGACAATTGAGAGCCATCACCAAGAGCAAGTTTACCTGGAGCTAGAGTAATGAGGATTTGACTGTCATGGAGGCATCATCTGCAGCAACATGATGTGTGCCCAAATTGTCCAAGAACCATGCTGTATCAGGTACAGCAGACTGAGAGGCTACACAAGCTTGAGGTGCTGTAAAGCTGAGGAATCATCAGAAGAAACTATAGATGAGTTTCGATAACTAAGATCAAACGGGGATAGCCTTTTAGGCAATATGGCCAGTTCGACCACATATCTGACATAGAGGCTTATTGGGAACGCCATCGTTGAAATGGCGGCCACCAGAAGAGAAACGACCACGTCTTCCTCGACTATGACGACCACACGGCCTCGGCTGAAAACCACGAGTGCCTGAATAATGGTAATTTACAAAACAAAGAGATTGCATCTACTATTGAGCACGAACTGCAGGAAGTATTTGAGATTTCCAAAGGTAAATTAGAATCGGTCAAGCTTGACAGTTATGGGAGTAAGAGTTGTAGAATCACCATGAAAAACTGGAGGAAAAGAAGAAGAAATCGTGATAAGGAGAGTAGAAGGAGAGGGTGAAGCCATGGCTGAACCTTTCTAGTGCCTATTACCATACTACAGAATGGTGGAGGAAGATAACCAAGAGAGGGAAGGTTTAGAGAACCTCAACCATTTTATTAAAGAAGACCAGATCAATTTATACAACCAACAGAAGATTCCAGAAAGGGAAAAACAGAGTCTTAATCAGAAGTCATAATTCAGACGTGGTAAAATGATGGCTGGTTGAGCAAGCTTTGATTAGGCTCACGTGAAGCTTCACGTGTTGCTGCAGTTACTTCAACAGACAAAGATGATCTATATAATGAGGCAAAGCTAATCACAATAAAAAGCATCTAGGAGATATCATACCTTCTGAAATAAGTCTAGAGCACATTAATCCAGATTGAAAACAACATTAACTCAAATGGTCATTGGTTAGTATTAATGTATAGGATATGGAAAGTCCTAGATGAATGTGAAGTGAAGCTAAAGTAATATAAGTTGAATTCAAGACACCTCAGTCTCCGGAAAGCTCAGATTTGAGTCTTTTGTTAAGATCCTCTAGAAAATCTCTCTTGATAAGCCAGCCTTGATCGCTTCCTCTTGATCTGCATTTCTATGACCTATAGCATCTATATTATAAATTCTCTCATCCTGTAATTCCCATCCTGAAAAAATGTTGCCTAAATGAATTAATCTGCTTTGATTATAAAAAGAATTATATTACATAGAAGCACGAATGAAAGGGCCTGTTTGTTTATGGTTTACGGTTTTTTAAAACTGTTTTTTTGTCGCATAAACAAGGTAACATAGAGAACATAGAAATGTAATAAACTTAGAGAATAAAACAGTTTGAGATAACACAAAATAGTGTTCTCTGTGTTTTCAAAAAACAAGAACCAAACAGTACATATAATTTGCTTTGTCTCCACACATAATCCTCATGGATTTATAGACATTAAACATGGAAATATATGAAAGAAAATGGGATTGTTACTAAGAAAGAAGTACCTTCAAAAGCCTTGTTCAGGGCCATGGCATCTTCATCGGGAGAAAAGTCCTCAGGCGTTGTGGTAGCCATTGTTTTGATTCACCTACATATTGCGCATTTTCCAAAGTTCAAGGGATACTATGGGCCAAATTTTAACCCTCAATTATTTTATGAAATAAAAAAACACCAATTTCATACAGGTTTGAAAAAAATGCTCAAACTAGTACACCCCCATCAAAACCGTAATTGGTGACTATAGTTTGAAGCTTGAAGTTAAAAACGTAGTCAAACTACTCATTTAAGCATTAATTGGGCTTTTAAAACTTCAGATAGATTGGTATATTTTTATTTTAAAAGTACTAGAAACAAAACTCCAAAAAAAATGATACATAATAATTACGAAAATAAAATAAATAAATAAAATGAAACGAAATCTATTATTATTCTTATGATTATTTTTATTTTTACACAAATGGGAACCAAATACCAATCCCAAATCCACCTACTACCACATATTAATACACAAGAAAAATGAAGAAAGCACAACCTTCCCATTTTTGCCGTCTATTATGGCCGATGATATACATATTTTGTTCGGGATCTACCATACACCCTTCCTCCATTCACTTCTAAATCATGCCGCATAAAATCATATGGTTAAAACTCATTAGAACCCGGGATTTTATCCTACAACTTTAAGCTCCATAGTAGCGCTTTGAAATTCTCCGATGGATCTATAGAATCAAAAAGCTTCCAAATGGATTGTTTCAGGGGAAATCAGGAGCAATTAACAATAGCACTTACTATTTAATCGATTTATGGCATGTTTGGTTACGCTTTGAAATGCTTTTTGTTCTGAAAATAAGGAGAACAACGAAAACATAGAGAACACTTTTGGTTCTTAGGTTTTTTTTTCTTGGAAAACACAAACAACACTAAATTCAGATAATAATAACAGTTTTTAGAAAATACTAAAATGTTGTTCTCTCACAGCTTTTGAAAACTGCCTTTGAAACACCAAAAATGATGTCCTTTCAGGTTTTTGAGAACAAAATAAATTAGAGCCAAACATGTTCTTGTTTTTCTTGCTCTGAGAAATAGTAAACAGATTTCAAAATCACAAACTAAACATGCCTATATATCTCGTTACTCCACGATGTACCAATTAAGCTTACACTAGAATAAATGAAAAGTACTTTGGTTATTCAAAAGAATCAAAACTGGGATCAAAACAGATCCAAAACTTACAGAATCCGTGATTTTTGCTTTTATTTTCAAGACATCTTCATTCATAGCCTGTGTTTGAAAATTTCATCGCTTCGCTCACCTCTTCATTTAAGGCTTTTGTGCCTGTAATATCTATTAATTTAGTCAACAAGCTAAGCATTGGTCAATATCTTCCTCACGTTTGTTCATGCCATCGGTTATTCTGGATTACATTTGTGAGTTCATTTCTTTACCCCTCCTCATATTTTGTTCTAATTATTTAAGTTTGAATGGAAGAAAGCCTAATGCCTCCATGTTGTAGACTTGTAGTTAATAGATTCTACCAAATGGTTACTAATGTTTTTTTTTTCTTTTACTTTTAAGAACTCTAATCCCTTTTTTGAGGATACCAAGCTGACAAAGACTTTTACCTTCAGTGATGAAGGCATTACAAAAATATCTGCTACATCAATCATATGGAAGGAAGGCATAGTATGTTCTTTTACCTTGTACTTTAGGTTTGTGCACACACAACACCTTTTGAATAGCATATTTGTGATATTTGATATTCTTGGTGTCTCATTTCCACTTTCACTTGTGTTAGACTAGAAAGCAGCAACAATAGAATTAAATATCACCCCAATGTAGTTTAAATAGATCTGATCTACATTTCAGAATCAAATCCAATATTCCAAAATCCTCTTCAGGAGCCCGTGGGACATAATGGCGCCAATGCCTAGAAACTCCCTCATGATGCTCAATAAACTAAGACTCCGCGATTAAGAATAATGTCCTTTCTCCGCACTGGGAAGAACAGTGCATTATAGAATTTCCTTTAGCAATATTAACAGATTGTGTTTTCAAAAAGGTCTGATGGAAAGCTGTATGCCACTGGATTATGGACCCAATTGAACGCGAGGCTATCTTAGCTTACGAAGCAATAAAGAATTACAGACCTGATTATCAAGTAATTCTTGAAACTGCATTCACGAAATCTGCAGAAGAGCTCATGACAGTGAATCGCACTTATCAGTTTCTCTACAACCCTAAAATCGCATTGAAGAAGCCCTGAAACAAAACCAAAACTCAACCAACCAATCAATCTGGAAACCATCATGAAAAAAGTCAAAAAGCACATGCAAAAATAGAAATTGGTGCCCCAAGTCAAAGAAACGTAGGATGGAAACCCTGAACCCAAGAGACAAAAGGAGAGAGGTAGAGAAGAGTTGATTCTCATGGGCATGAGTCATAGTGGTGGTCAAAGTCTATGTCTATTACAAGCCTTATATATAGTAGCAGGAATAAAATAAATGTGTCTATCAGGTCGCTTATATAGAAGGGGGGTTTAATTTTTTTGCAACTATAGCTTCTGTATAATCTCATTTTTCCGCGGGGATCGATGAAACATGACTATATGTATTTTTAGTCATGAAATTTTTTGACCCTTGATAAAATTATTTGGACAAAAAAAAAGTTTAAAATGTAAATAGGATATTTTAAGAAAACCTTGTCACCCAATCCTCAAGCCAAATCGCACTAGAATGGAAGGCATAAGGCCAATCAAACCCTTGAAGAAGCCTTATTGAAATATTCATGCCGACCATCACACGATCACCTAACTATATGTCCACACCCATATATAATATGCCTGATGCCGAACATCAATAGGAGAAATAAAGTCTCGATTCCACATACACCATCATCATATACAAAATGAAAGAATTATCCGACCATAAACCATACTGGCTTATTCCAGTACTCCATGTTGACACCTAGAGTAATTAGACAAAGATTAATAATAATATATTAGTACATGTAACCGCCGTACAAGAGAATTCCACGCTTATCGGGTGTCCGGAGGCTGAGGACCGACAGAACTGAAATAAACTAGACCACTACCCCGAGAGTGAGCACTATCGTATAATTTATACCACATCCACAACCAAATGTTATATATTACTATGGAAATTTACAATATAAACATGGTAATGAAAATTATAATACAAGGAAATTTCCATAATCATGTATACGCACCAAGATAGTCGTCATACACAAACATCATATCAATCAGATACAAGAGACCCTATATTCTAATATCATATAAGCCCTACGCCTTCCGAATCCAATGAGACCTGCGCCCCGAGAGAATGCTCCACTCCAGGTCCTAACCCGCCGACACTTTAATCCAATGTTCCTCATGGAACTGGCGCCCGAGAGTGCTCAACCGTATCCCACCTCCCAAAGAACTAACATATCATGGAATCCATAGCTGCCTTCTAGAGTGGCGCCTAATCAGGACCTTTACCTCCCAGATCCCCAGAGAAACGTCAACCAGGGAACTCCATGTCCATAACCATAAACCTATAACATAATCCGATCACAATTTGAGGCACGCGGTCCCGATGTAACCCATTAGGTGTATGTCCTCGCTATAGTTCCCACATAAACATTTCAAATACAATGGCCAATATCACTCCCAACAATACACACTCACATTCATCATCATAATTGGGCCTGCTATGATATATTTCAGTAACAACTAAATACCTAGTTATCATAGTAAATACAATTCCAATAGTAATAATCTAAGTGTCGTGATGATGCAGGGTGTAGCCAATGCCGCCATGTAAACATATGCAATGTACGCAGATGGATGTGTCATAAACTATATGATATCAACTACGTAAGAATCTGGTCTCGTGAGCCGTTTCTTACACCTCAGCCGCCTCGCGAATGGGTTGACAATTCCAGAAATAGAAAAGACATAATCAATATCGAGGATTGGTGCTTAAGTTTAATTTCAGACTCATCATTAAATCACAGTTAATCGATATAAAGACATTTAAATTTAATGTACCCTAAGTAGAATCTCCCAAAAAATGACTAACTCAGAACAAGTCTGTGAACTCATAATGAACATTTCCAAATATACACAAGAATTAAATATCGAGTCAGCCATACAACTACAATTTTATCATTCCACTGTCCCAATCCATCAAATCAACAATTTGTATTCGTAATATACAATCAGTTCCTATTAAATTACGATCATAAAGGCAAGTAACTAATTCAACGAACCAAACATGCTGGATATATTCAACGTATATATTATTGAACAATTAAAATCGACATCGATAAATACACGATTAGAGTTCCCACACGCTTTAGTATATTCTTTACCGAAGCTCGACGCGGAAATCACTCATCGCCAATCATCGGAATCGAGACGAACGCTCTGGTCTCGCACGCTTCCTGAACCGCCGCCGCCGACGGCAAGGGCTTTGAAAATCAGAGGGTTGCCTAATTAGATTCTAAGGATGCATCCACGCCAAGCCCAAAGCTCCAAGGACCCAAAATGTGATCGTCACGAGGGCCAACGGAGTGGTCGGACCTGGGCCTCGACAACCCTCAACTCCACGAGCTTCACCCCCGTCTCACTCGGCAAACTGGTCTGGAACGGGCCGATCAAGGGTGGATCCCTAAAGCTCATGTGGGCAGGAGCTCAGATCCCCGTGGGTGTCTGGGTTTGGGCGAGGTATCGGAATGAATGGGCCGCGGCGGCAGGCCATGGCAGGGCTCATGGGCGACTCCCGCGAGACTCGTAGCCTCCTCTGCCAGCGACCCAAGCAGACAAGGGTGGCCTGGTGACTCGGTCAGCTCTTCCCCGTGCTCATGTCGCATCACATCGAAATGGTCGGACTGAGGGTGGCTGGCAGGTGCCAGTAGGAAGGGGGTCATGAAGGAGGCAAGAAGAAAAGGGCCAAAATGAAATTTTGGCAATTTCCAAAATTACCCCAAATCCTTCCCTTATTTTTAATTCATTATAATTAAGTCCCTAATTACTTATTGTAATTGAGTTAAGTCGCAATTAAAACTTAATTAGTAAGATAATTAAAAGACATATTTAAGTATTTACTTTATTTTTAACACTTAAATTACTAACTATTAAAATAATTACCAAGTATAATTTGGTATGGCTAAAAACAATTATTAAGCACTTAAAAATAAATACTTGGTGGTCAACATAAATATATATAATTAGGAAAATTTATATTAATAACTAATTTAAAACGCGCTTAAATTTCGGCATTACAACCTGAGGAGCCGCTTTTGCACCTTTAACTAAATGATTTTTAACTAAACTTTTAAAACTCTTAGAGTGAGATACTGGGCCCAATGCAAAGAACAAGTCAATATCCACTGAGCTATGCTTCTCCAATTACAAAACAAGTACACTTATTAGAGGTGAGATAATGTGGCCTAAACCCCGACTGGCTAAACACTTTGACCGTATTTTAAAGGCCGAAGAAGAAACACTCATCGAACATAATTGGGGGCTTACTGCTCGACCCAACAAAGCCCCATAGGGCCAGATCGACTCTACTACTGCCCATTTGGACCCCTTTTTTTTTACTTTTTAATATTCTAAGCAGAGTTTCTGACTATTAAAAATATTAATTTTTCATTATGAAAAATATAAAAATAGTTGTTTATAGAAAAACTAATGAAGTAGTTAAATAATTATTTTTAATAAAATAAAATAATACTATAGTATAAAAGGTTTCAAAATAAAATAAAAATTAAATCAAAATATTTCTATTTATATAATTCCTTTAAGAACATGAGAATAAACTATATATTCATAGAACTTGTGAACTAGAAATTTTAGAGATTAAGGTATGAACATAACAAAAATTTTCCAATTCACACCCTTTGAAACTAAATACCACTAATAGTACTTTTATATTATTTGTCTAATCGTCCAAATACGTGACACCTAAATTTAAGACCCTGAGGTAGAAAATTTATGTGGGCATAACAATGCAAAACCCTAGGTTCAGAAATATCCAAATGTTCATTTATTCAAGAAATTGAAAACTGTAAAAAGAAAATCAATAGGAGGAAAGAAAGGAATGGGAATATTATATAGTTACCTCGAGAAGCAAAACCCAATGGGCTGCTTGCTCATGTGTGTCTTAAGAAGAGGAAGAAGTCACCCGTAGGGAAACATTAAAACCAAAGATGAATCTACAATAATTATTAGGAAGAGGTGCGAGGTGCAAGAAGAAGAAGAAGACAGATATGAGGAAAGAGGACGATATATGGTTATATTCTTTGTGTTTGACAATGGGAGCAGCTTATCGATATGAAGAAAGGTTGATTTGCATCACAAAGGTCTACTTAGAATACACCGTGACTCTTTCCTTGTCAGGAGCATAGATCTATCCGAAGGTAAATACTTTAAGTGGAGAATTTCCAGGAATAACAAAATTGTTTGGTTTGGTGTTTCTAAACTTCTGTCCATGAATCACATCACCACCACTTAATTCTTAAAGCATTTCAAAGCTACATCAGCTGTCCTCCCTTGATTTGTCAAGAATAAACCTTTTTTGGCCCATTCTCTCAAGCATGCCCTTATTATTATTCTTGGGTTATTTGAATCTATCGAATAACAATTTCTCCGGTAAGATTCCTTTTATTGGGCAAATGACAACTTTCTCAAAGTTGGCTTTTGCTGGAAATCCAAATCTCTATGGAACTCCGCTAGTCACAAAATGCCAAGTTGAAGATTCAGATAAAAGGCAAAGTGATGTTGAGGACAAAATTGATGGTGGCTATGTTGATCAATGGTTCTATTTGAGCATTGGCTTGGGATTTGCTATGGGCATTTATATTCAATATTTTGTGTTGCACCGAGGAGATTCTGGTGTGATGCATATTTCGATTTTGTGGACAAATTGTCAATGGCTACTTTAGAAGAAGAGCCTACCTTATGCTAGAAATCATCCTCAAAAGGCAATAAATATTGTTTGTAGATCTTTGTATGCTTATGATTCATCATAAGTTTAAAGTAAAATTCATTATTTCTCAATAGAAGGAAACACTTACTGGGTCTCACTATAATTATTCTATGTTATAACTTCCTACTAGTTTCAGAAGGTATACTACTAATTTATTCTCTATCTAAATCTGCATTATATGTTTTTGTTTTGCTCCGTTCACCAAGACATGAATATTTAAATAAATCAACTCCACCTAAATGGATTCAAAACCGGAAAGTATGCTTTACACTAAAGTCTATTGATTTGGTATTTGGATTTACTTATGTTCAATTTTGTTTTGGCTTATAGAATAAAGAAGTAAAACTTAAATATTGGGAAGAGAATATCAAGTTTTGGATCTTCACTTTTGTGTTTGAGTGTCAGACATAGAGTAGAACAAGAAGATATCCAAAGATTAGTTGAGGGATCTGATCTTGTTGTTGATGTTGATTTGTCACAATGCCATTGTACTCTTTTATTATAGTCATTAGTCATACCTCATTAGTGAAGAAAACACAGTATTTTTTGTCGAGAAAATCAAGGCAAACTTTTCTTCACTGAGAAGAAAAAGGTAGCATTCAGAAGAAAAAGAACAAGTTAATATCAGAAATAAGTACCTGGGGAGGAGAGAAGAGTTTGAGTTTTTTTATGTCACTGCTGAGGATATTGATGAAGACTTGTAAGATGATAGACCAAGTAAGTATCTGAAATAAGTACCGAATGATGATCATTAGTATCCCCAATACAGAAAGGAAAAAAGAAGCCCAAATATTATCTTTCTAATATTACTGAGAAAGGAAAAGAACTGAAAAAGAGATGCAATATTGATTTAGAATAGTTTGGTTTGTAATATTCTCTGATTCTCAAATGAATTTAGCTTATTACTAGAATTTAAAACTTTATACAAACAAAATCATACATTTGCAGCAGCCAATTTTAGACAAATGCCATAAGGCTCAAGTCTCCCAACAAAATGCCTCAAGATCATCTTTTAGCCATTAATTATTAAATGTTTCTGATGTATTCAGGTCAGAAAAGGAATTCAGGAGTATGTTGAAGAAACAAAAAGAGGACGAGGAACGGATTAGCAGCAAAGGCAAGAGTTTCGATGAAAAGAAAGCAAAGAATTTGAGGATCAAAGCTGACATATAGTGAGAGTGAGGACACTATAGCTTCATCTCATGTACATTTTCTTGTTTTTCTTTTTAACTGATAGAGGACATATTTTTATGCAGCTAAACTTCTATTCATTATTTAGACACTTAACCCTCCCCAATGCCTAACTGATGAAACTGGTTCAGTTATTAACAGAGCTTCACAGAGACCTCAAACTGTAACAAACAAACCTAACTACTCTGCAACAATTTTCAGTGTTAAAACTCCTTTTAAAATACTGTTTGTACTCTCTTGTGACTCGTGAATGACTGTCAATCCATTTCTGCTCATCCCGTTTCTAAAGCTCAAATTTCTGTTCTGTCTCTCTCAAAATATTTCATCAAACACCTTCAGGGTATGCACTTTAAAACCTTTATTTCTACTGATAATTTCACTTTCATCTTAATGTGCTTCTCTCTTTCAAAGTCACTAATTATGGGGCATCTTGGAGATCATTTGTCAGACCGGTCCAACATGTGAACAACGAAATTTAAGACCCTTTGAGGTAGAAAATTTATGGGCATAACAAATGCAGAAACCCTAGGTTCAGAAATGAGTCCAAATGCTCCCATTTATTCAAGAAATTGAAAATAGAAGAAGAAAAATGAAATAGGAGGAGCGAAATGGGAATATTATAGTTACCCTCGAGAAGCGAAACCTCCAACGGCCAAGCGGTTCGTGTGGCCTTAAGAAGAGGAAGAAGTCACCAGGGAACACAGAAACCAGAGATAAATCTTAGAATAATTGTCAAGAGGAAGAAGAAAAAGAAGAAGAAGGAAGATGATAGAGGAAGAAGATACAGGATCTTCCTGAGGAAAAGAGTAGACAGGAGGTTATTTTGTGGCTCCTGTCTGCTGCCTCCGTCAACTTTTTTCATGAGTTCCAGATCTCTTTCCCACATCTGTCATGATGATCCTCTTCTCTCACAATGATGCTGTCTTTCCCACTTCAATCTGAACTGGGACATCACAAACGATACACTACATCCTGCAATCATATGTCAGGTCCAATATTAATCACTGTTGATATTTTAATAATCATCTTTATAAAAAGAAGTCACAGTATTTGAATGTTGTTATAAATGAACATAAAATGATGTCCTAATATATAATAAAAAACATAATGTTAATATGTTGACAAATAGTTGTCAAAAAATGTTAATATTGTAAACAATGCTCAAGATTTAAAAGGTATCAATTGAAAAATATATAATATAATCAACATTTTTAAATGAAAAGATAAGTTATGTAAAAATGATTAACAAAATCAATTAACATCCTCATATTCGGTTACTTTATATCATTATCGTCTTATCTGCTGTCATATATGGTCCAACAGTATATAGAAAATCTAATGATGAAGACATAATGCACTCCCACTTTCATATCTTGAAAGCCCATTAAATAAATAGTTTTTGTACTATGGTTTTCAACTGATCTACATCTAAATGTGAAAGAAAGAACGAAAATGTTTGCAGTTTCTTTGTTGAAAAACTGTTAATAAAAATATTTATAATGTGTTAAAATATTAATAAGTTTTAGTTATTTTTCAGTTTAAGGTCATGAACAGAGAAAACATTTAATCAGATTAAGTCAAAGGAACATGGTTTTTGTGGTTTTAAGTTTAAAACCATTAAAAATAATAGAAATAATCAACAGACTCAATGTTCCTGTTAGTTTAATCCTTACAGCTGGAAGACTTCCAATATCTCCAAAATTTTCTCCCAACGATCAAAAGCACCGCCAATCATCAGGCTAAAATAATGAGAATACGAAAGAATCAAGAACATTTCATCTTTTTTTGTTTAAAAATAAGTGAAATCACAAAAACACCATCCATATAATAAGTCAAAAATCTAAATTAGGTAAAGATTCAGATTTCAAAACTAATCAAAGCATTCTAATAAACAATCAATAGATAGATTCCAAACAAAGTCCAATTTTAAGAAGCTACAAAACTATAGTTTCTAAATGTTAAAATTCAAATGCATATTTCTAAATGGGATTCTATGAGTAGATGCAAAAAAATCAAATAATAAATAAAAATCAAAATCATGATCAATCCCAAGGTTTATAATGATGTGTGAGAATGTGATTTGTAAATTAATAATTAAAAACCATAATCCAATAGGGAGATCGCCTAATGCTGATCTGACCAAAATAGATTCACATGATATAATGCTTATAAATTAACACCTGACTGAAAATGAACTCCATTATGATAGTTTCTAAATGATTTGATGCAGCAATAATCATTGTTCATCAATAAACCTGATACCTGATGATCCTCACCACAACTCAAAATAAAAAGTCTATTCGCTCAAAACAAAATATTTTACACTATTAAAAAAGTGTTTCAAATTTCCTGATTGATGATTTGTTTTACATCCATTTTTGTCTGATGATCTTTAAAAAAATGAGTTATATTTTTTGTAAGAACTGGAACACATTTACTCAAAGCTCCTTCTGAGAGTTGATTTAGAATTTGTTCTTTTGAAGTGTTAAATGAGCAATTTTCTTATGCAAATATTTAAAACAAATAAAATATAAAGTTTAACAAATTTGAATGAAACTTTGACAAACTTATTGTTTCTATGTTTCAAAGAATAATAAGTCTGCTGTTGAATCAAAAAAAAAATAGCTTTACTAATTAATCTTTCTTGTAAGATAATGGTTTTGGTTTATAAAATATAACATGTTATTAGTTTACTATTATAAAGTCTCAATCATTGTTGAATCGTGATAAAAATGATGTCCCAGATAAACACATGAAGGGTCTGCGCACTCAAATCTGGAAAACCATTATCATCTGTCAATCTCATGAATTGTTAATGTTTCATAATGTTGATAGATTCACATGCCGTACAAGAGTATTACTTCTGTCATGATGATCCATCATAAATCTACATTTTGATACAAAATATCCGACTATAAACATTGATACCTGCTACAATAGCATGGTCTGTTCTGACTTTAGAAAATATATATTAAGGCTGATCCCAATGTTTAGTCTCCTCTATGTCCTGACAAACATCCCCAGCGTACCTTCAAGACTAAAAAGAGGATTCCCAATTAAAACAAATAGAATCGCCTTAAGATAATTCCTCCCATTGGATTGATTTCACTAAGTGCAATGTAATGCCATAACAAATATTCAACATATGTAATGAGGATCACCATATTATGAGTTTAACAAATCACTGACTGATAATCTTTATCATTATACCAATGATAAGATTTAGGTCTCACACGCCATAGATGACCTAATACTTCATCTGAAACTACTCTAGTAATCATGAGATCAGATAGTTATTTTCACATAATAATTACAATATCACACATAAATTCATAATAATAATCCATAATCGTCTAAACTCACTCAGGGATCTGATTCAATGGTCCAAATCTTTCGAATTGAACCACTCTCTACTATCCATACCTAACAAATCTCAATCAATATATCTTTAAACAATGTCACAAGTATGAGAAAACCCATCTTTTTAGAGCTTGTCTAAACTCTCCTAAATCCTGGTATTCACGCAGATCCTTCATTTTTTATGAGCACTCTACTTCCAGATCGTTTGAGTTTCATGTACCTTATTATTCGCTTGGAATGAGTGAGAGAAGGTAGACCTTCTCTCAAAATCCTAATCCTCCCCTTCCAGCTGGTCTCTCTCTCCTCTTCCCCTCCAAACTGTTGATTTCCATTGGCATCGTCAAAAGAATTGTTCCTTCATCGTTACGTCATTCATCAAGTCATGATTTATGACCTTGATCTTTATCCATTCATCTTAGATCTCACCCCAACACACTAGATTTATGGTTCAAAGTGAGTCACTGATCTCGGCTGAATGGACCTGATCGGATATTGCATGCCTTCTCAAGCCACCCAAACGCCGCTGGTTTGCTCACATCCATCTTACCTGGAAAATGGAAATCCCACTATTCTAATCTACAATCACTGTCGAGTCAGATTTCTCACAGATTTATTCTAATCATGAAGTCCGTTTCTGTCATCCATTATCTAGAAGTGTCTGATCCATCAAAAATTATCATTTACTGTCTATGAAACTTGATTTTTCCAATCTCCACACTGCAAAACAATATTAATCTATTTTAGATTCTTTCACTGAGTTTATTTTTACAATTGTTATATATTAACGTGAACATCAATAAAGAAATAATCAAAATAAAATAAAAAGTAGAGTAATCTATGACGCCTGATCCTCCAGTGTCCCAAGGATCATCCATTGGTCCGTGAGAATATATGTAATATTTCAAGCTCCTTGGTATCACACTGCTTTGCCAGAGAGGAAGACCCTGGTCATTATAATTTCTCTTACTGTAACAATCATTATTTTATAAGAGAAGTTTGAGATGCATAAATCGAGCTTTATACTATGAGTGTCAAATTGATGAGTTAAAAACTGAGATTGTTTCTGTTATATTTTACAAAATTATCCGGCGTCAACCCCAAGCCTTTCTTCGTATCAATGTTCTGGCGACGCTGTTTTCTCAGGCTCCAAAGGGGGTCCCACTGATGGGTGAGGTCAAGAGGTCCCACCCATATATGCATATCACACCACATTATTTAAAACATGCTATGTCTTATCAAATGCCCATATGGTCATGATGAGAAAAGGATCCGTCCATCTCCCATGGTGTCCCAGCCCTCATTTGCTCCCTTATACCTTGTTTCAAACATATGAGGAGTACAATAATTTTCAAAATAAAAAACTGATGAATGAAAATAGGTCACCTGGTCGTCAGAAAATATGGTTCGTTCCCTCCTGAGGCGGTCTTGTCGGAGAACCTTCCAATGTTTATAACTCCTTGTCCAATGATCTCTGTTTGACCGTCTCAACCGTATTTCCTGGTAGTCTGATCCCAGAAATTTTCGCCACCATACTGCCTCGCAACTCAATGGCGTACCCAATTGTTCTCAAAGTCCTCAAGCACACAATACATATTATTTCATCATAATTCATGTTAAGTTGCATGCATATATCAACATTATACATAATCAATATAATATCATTAATATATAGTACAAATATAATTAGCCTACATATTAATATACAAACCAATAAATTGATCTGAATCCGCTCAACGTGATCACATCAAGACATTATCTATGTTATTGAAACAATACACACAGAGTATCACGATCTCAATCTGATCTGGTCCTAAAAGTTCAATGCTCTTCACAATTTAAGGAACTGCTGGCTTTAACTGGTCCTGATACTACATCAAATAGGTCCTATAAACTGGTAAAAACTTTAGTTTCCAGTCAAACTTTAATCCACCCACAAATTTTTGACTGTTGTGTCCAAGAGAGTTATCTTCATTATTCATTCCAGTTTTGAACTAACTGAGGCGGTTTCTCTCACGCTTCCATAGACAGCTCCTATAATACTTAATATGGGATTCGCAAGGCGTCATGCAATATCATGTTATATCCCTGCTTATACACATCGACACAACTACAAATCGAACGCTGCAAAAACACATAATTCGTGAATGTTGCGGATCACCCACTGGTCCCCCACAAGAACATGGATGGAATCTTGACTCAATGGGCTTTCCATAGAGTCCAAGAACACCCGAAGAAGAAGAAGGTGACCTTCCGTCGAGGTCATGCGTAACCAGCTCACCACCCGCAAATTACTCCATTTGCCAGATCTACCATTTCTACGCCGCATACACCCAACGCCCCAAAGTGGTCCATCCGAAAGTCGACCACCCGGGATTTACGAGTTCAAGAACATCCGAATCTGAAGTTCGACGGCGGAAGCGCGACCTTCCGGGTTGGAGGTCACACATGACTAAGCCGCTCAACGGGGTAAAATTTACCTTACTTGCCCGGACAGCCATTTCCGGCCGGTTCAGACACCTAATGCCCTCCAAAGTGGTCTGGCTGGAAAGTTGACTAAATGGGCTTTCCATGGAGTCCAAGAACACCTGAATCGGAGTTCGAACGAAGAAGTTGCTTTAATCTTCCGGTCAAGGTCACGCAGATCCACGGACGAACCCACCGGGAACCCATCCAGTGAACCTAAACGGCAGCATCTAATGCGACCCAACCGGGGCGCACTACCGGCAGTCCCAAAATTCGAACAGCCATTCCACCATTAGGATCTGCTCAGATTAAACGGACTATAACTTCTTGCCACGGGGGGTCCGAATTGAGAAATTCAAAAGCCTAACATCAAGTTCATTGGCGTGGCTACCATTTATCAGAAGGACTCACTACCAAATTCCCTTTATTTCCTACCCAAAAATCAGTTCTAAAGTCCGGCCATTGTGTGCTACCCCAATGTGGAAGCTTCGCATGGTTAAAGATACAACCAAACATTCCCCTTAGGGCAAAACAACCACCACATAACCCTTAGGATAGAAAGTAACCAAAGTAGGAGAAGACCTACTTCTTGGAGTTTGTCGAAACTCCCCAACTCCGGTCTCTATGTGAAACCCTTGCCGTGAGGATGAACTCTTCCTCTTGCTTCTCTTGAAACCGCCGGTCTGATCGCCGGGAAATTTAGAGAGAAGGTGGAGTCTCTCTCTAAAAATCTTTTCAAATTTGGTTTGCCTTTTCTCTCCCTCTCTCCCCAACCGACGGGGAGAAGATAAAAGTCAAGGAGATGTCCTCTCACTGGCACTTATCAAATTCTGGGCATTGATTATCTTATCACCTTATCCATCTACTCCGATTCAATCATGCTGTCATTACGTCCATGCGATCCCACATCAGCTCAAGTCAATCGATTCAACACCTGACACGTGGCATACTGTGAGCCACTCAAATGCGCCAAGTGTCCCCCACCACGTCAAGGTTCTAAAACGCGCAAATTCCTACGTCTATAATTCGACGAAATTCGACACAAGCAATGCATTCTCAGATCTATTCTAACTAAGTGAAATGGGGTCATTCGAGATCTAGAAAATTTTCGGATTTTTAACAAATTACGATTTTGTCATTTTTCTAAAATTGGAATTTTCGTTTCACATCCATCCCAACTCCATACTAGCCAATGCTCCCGTGACTTCCGACTAAGTTCATCACCATCACATTTACCTTACCATGATGGTAATGCAAAGTGAAGTCATAATCCTCTAGGAAATCCATCCACCTACGTTGCCTCATATTGAGGTCCCGCTGCGTGAAAATATACTTCAGACTTTTGTGGTCTGAGTACACCTCGAACTCCTCGCCATATAAATAGTGGCGCAAAATATTCAAGACGAAGACTACGGCTGCCAACTCCATGTCGTGTGTGGGGTAATTATGCTCATGATTATTCAACTCCGGGACGGAACCATGTTACTACCTCCCGACTACATCAAACGCATCCCGCCCGATCCGAGTATCACTGCAATACACTGTACCCTGTCCGAATTATCAAGATAGGAGTCCTGGCAAGTCTCCTTTTCAACTCCCCGAACGCCTCCTCGTGACGGTGTCATCCCAATCAAACTTTACTCCTTCCGGTCACCCCCTTCATAAAAAGCCGGCTAATCGAAAAGAAATCCTAAATGAATAGTGCCCGTAAGACCCAACCAATCCCAAGAAACCGCGTATCCTCGGCACCAACTTTAGCCTCTCCCAACTCATCACGACCTCAACCTTCTCATGGTCCACTAACACGCCCCACGCCTCGACACCACATGTCCCTAAAATCCCCACCTCAAGAAGCCAAAAACTCGTGACTTAATTAAATTGGCATACAACCGATCTCCTCAATAACTCGTAAAACGATCCTCGCGATACTCATGTCTCCACTCGACTAGAGTAGATCAAAATGTCATCCATGAAGACTACGACAACCGATCTAGATAGGTTGGAATACTCCTATGCAGCGCAGGTCCATGAATGTTGGCCGCGCATTCACAATCCAAAGGGCATCAGAACTCAAAGTGCCCATAACGCCCTAAACGCCGCCTTTGGTGGATATCCGCCTCCCCTAACCTCGCTGATGTAACCATGCGAAGGTTTATTCGGAGTGCACTCGCGCCTCCTCTCAACTCGACAAATAAATCGCCAATCCTGCAAATGGGTACCGATTTGATCGTGAACCTGTTCAACCGCTTCATAGTTAATGCACAATCGAAGGGTCTCGCCCTTCTTCTTCGCAAATAGAATCGGAGCGCCTCATGGCAGCGCCTCGCCTAATGAACCACTTCATTCAAGAATCCCCCAGAATTTGACTATGAGTTCCCGTAACTCAACTGGTGCCATCCTATGTGCAGTCATAAAGATGGGAAGTAAGTACTAGGTGTAACTCCGATACCGGGTCTACAACCTCCTCGCGAGGCAATCCGGAGAAGCTCATCCCGAAAAACATCCTCATACTCGCAACCACGAGGTAGATCTAAGTCCTGGGCTCACTGGGCCCCAAGTAGGTAAGGCTTGCTAACCAACCCGCTTAACCTGCCCCGACACTTGACTCAGATAAATGTCCGGGGCAAATATCATGCTTGTCCCCTCGAAATACAAATACGTACCAGCCGTGAAGCAGAACCCTCCTATCACGCCACACAATCGGAGCAACAACTCTCCGTAGGCCACACCCAATCCATCCCCAGATGACGTCAAACTCGATACATGTCCATGACCCTCGTCCACTCCTCCGTGAGCAGAACTCTACCATCTCTAAACTCCGCAACCACGACATATCATTTCTATCCCCGCCCCAATCCCCAAAGGAGAACTCACATACAAGGGCTCCTTCCAAGGCCTCAACCTCAAGGCCAACCTATCACAACTCGATGCAACATCTCTGCTGTGTAAACAAATAACCGAGACACACCATTATTCACATACCGAAAAATTTTATACACTATGTCCACATTCATAGGTAATGCAAGACAATACTCTCATATTTTAAATCATATGCAACAAAAAAATTTTATTTTATACAATTTTACTTTATTTTTTTAAATTGATTATATATATATATATATATATTTTTTGGTCCAGTAGAACCAAAATATTTATTTTAAATATTTTTTTTCCTCTTTTACACACTGTAAAACCCAGAAAAAAATTTCTCCTCAACACACCATTTTTTTTCATCTCCACAGCCTCACATTTCCTAAATGCAAGAAATTTGAACACCGCAATTCATACAAACTCAAAATTTTCTCCAGAGTTTACCATAAACTCTTTTTCTTGTGCAAACTGAATTTTTCCTCCAGAATTTCACAACCACAATCAAGCATCGTTCAAAACCGAGCCAATGTCCATAAATTTATTTATTTTTCAAGCTTAATTCGACTATTTGGGTCTAAAATTCTTCAAACAACATGTTCTCACACTCAAACCCTAGTGTTCAACATTTTTTTCCTATGTACTCATTCACTCAAACACACAAATCACACACCATAACACACAATCACACATCATGTGCCAGCAATCTAATCACACATAAAACACTATGCATGTAGTGTTCATCTTGTCCCTATGGACTTCCTAGCAAATACCTACCTAAACCCTAACATCGAGCCATATAAATTAAGTCAGTGATGTTCTTATACCTCAATGACCATGGCCTATGCCCAAGTCCCTCAAGCCCTAGGTATTCGTATACCTAAGTTCTGATACAAAGCTATGAAGTTGGTATCAGGACTAAACTTATGGATACACCCACCGAGCTCCCAAAGTAATCGTTTACCTTAGCTCTGATACCAAGTTGTGAAGCTGGTATCAAGACTAAACTTATAAATACACCCACCGAGCTCCCAAGGTAATCATTTACCTTAGCTCTGATACCAAGCTGTGAAGATGGTATCAGGACTAAACTTATGGATACCAAAACCCAAGCTCCATAGGTATTCGTATACATAAGCTCCTCACGGAAGCCGTGACGCCCAAACCCGTGGGTGTCCATCAAGTAACTGGTCAACTCAAGGGATGATTCGCTAGGGATGTCGGCGAGTTACCCGACACCACTCATGAAAATCAAGAAAGTCTCCTTTGTTCTGTGAGCTCTACTCCAAGGTACAAACCCGTCCCAACAAGCTTACAATGACCACACAGATCCACATACGCGAGTATAATAATGGCCACTGGCCCCCCGCATCAATACCACAAAATATCAAACCAACTATCTTACATGGTTCAAGAGTTAACACACATTTTTAATACAAACATATATTAAAAGTTTACAATTTCTAATACATGTTATACAACAATATCAAAGCCACAAGTCTTCTTCATCAATACGCCCTAGTGAGTGTCGCCTTCCCGATCGCCCCCGCACTAAATGATGATCTATCGACGTGGTGAACAAGTTTGCAGTAGATAATTTCCACATGGGTTACTCCCTCCACCTAAGTGCACATATACATGACAATACCTACATTCAAGCAATTTCATGAACCTACCGAATGTCTATATTGCCCAATCCCATGTCCCCGAGTTCCGACTTCTCACACATGCCTAAGCTAATATAAAGTAGTAAAATACAGTTTTCACAACAAAAGCTTTTTGTTCTTGAAAACTTACTACCGAGTTTTAAAATATTGGACTATCTCCCAGGCGACTGTTTGATAACACCCAAATGCACATGGTCCTCATCCGAAGTGATCCTCGTCGATCGTCCTCCAATGCAATTATTTGGAAAATCTTCCGTCGAAATTCCTTTCACAAACATTTCGCTTTTGCTTCATTTCACGCTACGCACTCACTCCCAATATTCTAGGCGAATGCATAACGCATCGATGCCAATTCCAACACACATTCATGCTAATATATTTATACGCATGCTATATTAACATACTAAACGCGAAATCATGTTATAAAATTTTCACCATCAATACACCAAAATTAGTTCACATGGGCTAATTAACAAACACAAGCAATTTATTTTGAATCACTTAATAAAACACATTTTATGTGACGCCCCAAACCCTCGGGGTCCGCTGCACTCACCCGTCAACCTCACTGCTACTGTGAATGCCCTGTGTGATGACATTTCACGAAAATCAAGTGTAGCCCCTTGTACTGGGAGCTCTACCAAATACATAACCTGCATAAACTTGTCCCAAATAATCCTAATATAACTTTATGATTTTAAAACGGCCACTGGGCCCATAAACAATACTTAATATACATGCCAAATTCAGGAATCCAACTATATACCCAATAGTTACAAGAGTTAATATGTTTCATTTTATACAATACATACATTTAACTTAAAAGTTATAATACATGTATACATCAAAGCCATAACCCGCCTTTCTTCTAAATCCTCTCGGTCTTGTGGACGAGCCGTCCCTCGCACGCCCCGCACTTGTAAATAATATCTCTCGACAGGTGAGCTAACGCCGCACGACCGCCTGCCGCTACTTCCACCACCTAAGCGCAGCGGCAATGTTCCACGAAAACACATCCAAGCAAATGCATGATCCTACTTGAATGTCTGCATGACCAACTCATCCCGAGTCCCTACTAATCCCATCACACTCGCCTAAGCCTCGTATGAAAATTATTACTGGTTTGTTCAGGACGTCCTCCTTATGTGTGTATCAATCGGGGCCGTCCGACGATTGATATATTATTTGTTTCCAGACTACCCTCCGATGAATATCAATTAGCCGTCCGACGGCCGGATATTTTAATTTGGACTACCCCGATAATTAATATTTTTAGACAACCCTCCGAACCGTTTTCTCTAAACTCATCTCATGCACTCACTCCTATAGTCCTAGAGTGTTCCAGTGCATATGGAATGCATGTATGCCAATTCCAATACAATCTAATTCACATGTAAATATATAAACATGCATATATTTACAAACACCACCCACAATAATCATGTCATGTAAATTCTCATTTCATACATCAAAATTAGCTCACTTCGCACGATCAAACACGAGCAATTTAATTTAAATCACTCGACCAAACACATATTTTCACAAAATATATTTTGAGAACACTGCTTCGAGAATAGTGAAACACTCCTAAGCATTCTATTCTAGAAAAATTGAACTACTCCGCTCACTTTAGTGAACCCGCAATTCACCGCCATTCTACTTCATCCAACTCAATGCATGATTTATCACAGTGCCTCGCCACTTTCTACACCCCATCGGGCCGTGGCGCTCACGCCCAATGGGTGTTCAAAATTTATATCAATCTATTCCAAGTTTGAACCGACGATCGCCTCACTACCACTGAATTCAAACATTCTGGAAGTACTCAGTTAGGCCGAATAAAACCCAAGTAGGAGAAACCCCCTACCACGGAGTTTGAGGAAACTCCCAAATCCGGCACTCACGCCGAAGCCCTCTCCACGTAGGCGCCTCCTTCTTGTCCTAAGACTCCGCCACTGGCTTGAGCTACGGGAATTCTAGAGAGAAGTTCTCTCTCTCTCTAAAAAACGCATCAAAGATAGCCACGCTGTAATTTTCCTTTCCTTTCCCGTTGTCTCTTCTTAACATCGGGAGAGACGACACTCGCAGCACTCTTGTCATTTAGTGATTTAAATCACCCTTTGTACTAATTTTGTCTATCTTTTCCCGCCACATTCTACTATCTCAATCCACTATCGCTTTCTACTTCATGCCACTTACACATGAGTACGTGTTATATGCGGATTTTCTTCGCATCGAAAATCTGCTTTACTAAGACCGAAACTCGACGCCCTCGAAAAACGTAAAATTTCTAATCGCCTAGGAATTCTACGAAATTTTACGGCAGCTATATTTCACGACGATTCCAATCTGAAATTGCTTGCCATCCGAGATCTAGAGAAATAAATTTTCGATTTTAATCGAATTACAATTTCAGAATCGAAATTACGATTTTGCCATTTTTCCATAAATTTAAATTTCTCGGTCTTACATTTTAACACTAAAATTTACGAGAAACATTATTCATGAATAAAGGAAACCTCGTGTTAATGCCTACTTACTACACAAATAGGAATTTTTTTTCCCTTGGTTCAAAGCTTTGAGACCGACCACATTAAAACAAGTATCGTAACATTCCTAACAATTTACATGGTTCTTAGCCAAAGATTGTCCAGTAGGGAAAGATCCTCACCTCTTGAGTTGCCTGGACTCACTAAATCGATGTTCACGCCAGAGCCCTCGCCGCGTAACAACTTGATTTACACTCCGTCGAAAAACCGACAATCCGACCGGCCTGAAATCTAGAGAGAATGAGCACACTCTCTCTCTAGAAATCTCAAATCCAGCCACTGCCCATTTTTTGGTCTTTTTGAAGAAGATGAACACTGTTCATCTTTCGTCTTATTATCATTAACAATTCAAATAATTCTCATCATGTCCTTTCTTCTAGATTTTTGACACTTGACACTATCTAGGTCATCCATTTCATCATCTCTCTACTCATGCAACATGTGTCACACCGTACATGTAGTAGGTGACTTTGTCACATCACATGCTTCAAACCCATTTTACCAACCGACACCCTAAGTGCTCAAAAACGTGAAATTCGACCGCTCCCTGACCACGAAATTCGATGTTAGCTAGATTTGCGAGATGATTCCAAATGTTGATGTCCGTTCTGCCATCCGAGATCTAAAAATTTCGAATTTTTACCAAAATTACGACGGCCATTTTTCAAAATTGAAATTTTTCTGGGTTTTACATCCCATTTTCCCACCTTTGCTCTTTGAATAGCAACCCTCTGATTGGGACGACACCGAGTCCAAATGGTGTATTTCAAGATCGTTTGATTGTCGCGAGTCGTCTCTATACTTATCTTAGTTTTTTTGCTATAAGAGGATTGACATAAATGAATTTCTTGATCGAGGAAGAAGTAAGAACCTTAGTGTTGTCTTTGGCCTGAAGAGGTTTTTTTGGTTAAAGTTGAGTAAAGGTGAAATTCAGTTTTTTAACCTCCCAAATTAGAAGCTCCTAAACTTTTAAGTTGAATTGGTGGCAAAATTACAATGTCATTCGCTTACATAATCGGTTTAATAGCCAAGTTAGTGTCGCTTGAAATTTAACGCTCAAAGCTACACACGCTAATTTGAGCTATGAGAGTAAATTGAGGCCTATTTTGACAAAAATAAAGTCGAGATGTAAATAGGTTATTTAGGGAAAACCCAGATGTTTTTTTTTGCAGACCTTACCCAAACATTTTCGCACCTTTATCCAAACATTTTAATCCAAGATCACTTTTGCACTTTTTAGAGTGAGATATTAAGTCAGCCTAAAGCAACAACAAGTCAATAAGTCCACTTGAGCTACGAGCCTACAACTACAAAACAAGTGCACTTATGCCTTAATAATCGCGGGCCGGGTATCAATGAACATGTAAGTGAGATGGTCAGTATTTTTAACTTAACCAGTTCGATTTCAACCCCGATAATGTACTTGTTTTAAGTGGTAAGGCTTTCCCAGCCTTCCACTGTAATGAGGATTAGTTCGGGGTATGATATGGCTTAACGACGCCTTCCAGGTGTACACTGACCTCTTATGACACCTAAAAAATAACAGTTGTGAAATGGGTTTCCCTCACATTATTATTACTATTATAATTTAACCCCTATTTTTCTTGTGGCCCATTTTCCCAGCTTCCAAACATTTTTTTGGAACTCCAGTTCAGATTCAAGAACTTATAGTTTTTGTGTAGTGTCATACAAAATTAGATGCGCAAAAATTTAGAAAGGGAAAGTTCTATACAAAAATCCACAAACAAAATATTGAGAGGAAGAAGAAAAGGAAAGTGGGGATGAAAAAGGAGATAAATTAATTGTGGGCCACAAAAATTGTCTTCCCTAAGTGCTCTACCACTACCATTGAGGACATATCAATTATTCTCATTGTCACTTTCTTGTCATTTTTATTAATTTCTTGTCCGTGCCCAAAATTTAAATGGAAGGCTAATCTCCATGGTGTCACAAAAAAAAAAAGTTCGGGGTGATTGTTAATGCACATGAAATGTTCTTTTATATTTTATTTTAATATTTCAATTATTTGAATTACGCATGTAATAACAATTTATATTATTAAAGCTATTTTTTTATTATATATATTCACTTTTCATTACAACATTATAGTATTATGTTATCATATAGACTTGAATATGATCCATTTTCCCTTTATCCACTGAGTCGTCTCACGACATTAAAGATATTCTCGTGGTTGGTTAACATTATTTAATAAAAAATAAACTAGTGGATGTTGTTATGAAATTATAAATTTGATTGACTTGTATGTAACTTTTTTTTTTAAATACACTTTAGTTCCAATGTAGTCAACTATTCCGCTTAAGACTTGAATCTGAAACCCCTACCCTTTGCTTTTTGTTTGTTTAGAATCTGAGCGCTTTATCACTGAAGCAAGATGATTGGACGACTTGTATATGCCTTATTTTAATTATAATGATAAATAATTTGAAAATATATAACTTTAATTTATTTTAATTATTTTAATTTTTATAATAAAATATAATGTGACAATATATTCCTTAAAAATATTTTCTTATTTTAAAATCCAATATAGATAATAATTGCCCATCATATCTAGCTCATGTGGTAGACAGTTCAATATTTAAAATAAACAGGATTCAGGGGAGGGTCCCATTCAAATATCGGGGGAGTTTAGCACATTTATGAACGTATTAGCATTTTTCAAATCCAATCAAATAGAATTCAAATAATTCAATTATAACCGAATACCAATAAAATTGTTTAAAAAAAATATAAATAAATAAAATTGTTATTAATTATTGTCACTCGATAAGTTAGAGTTTAGGCACAATGACATAAAGTTTTAAAACCATTTTCACTTTACTTAGTCAAATATATTTTCAATAAAAAAGGAAATAGAAACATTTTAACATATATATATTCTTCAAAACCAAACACCTCATAAAATACTTGAACGAATTTGAATATTAACACAATAAAATGTTTTATAATTTAAAAAAAATTAAAAATAATAAAGGCTACAATTAGGGATGGGGTATTCCCGATATCGATCTGCTCTAATTCCCAAATAGGAAGGGTTTGAGAAAATTTAATTAGGATGAACGGTTTTGGGAATAGATTTTCAAACCGGGTTCGGGGTGGGTTCAGGTTAGATATTTCTAATGCCTGAGCTGCCCAAAAACATAATTACTAAATCACCCTCATAAATTTACTTAATACCCAAAGTATCCTTTGTATATAAGTTACTTAAACCCTACTTTCGCCTCCCTTTTGCCTTTGAACGTTGTTACGTTATGCATCTCAACTCCGGGTCTCTGACATATGGGAAAGTTTCCACGACGTGGTGTAATCCCAAATAAGATCCAAGCAAAGAAGTTCGCTTTCTTTGTTCTCATGATCAACCATGGTCTTCGTGGGTCTTCCATGTAATTACATTGCATTTTCTACCCCGCCACCTCGCCTATGTCTCAGAAAAGTTAGTTATTTTCTCCGTCATTGTCTCCAGCCTTAGATTCAGTCCTTTGTTTTGATTGTTTTTTCTTATGCTATGTGATGTATTTTGTGTTTGATTCAGAGTGGCAAATCGTGTTTGGTTTTTTTAGTCTTCTAACCCATGATGTTATTATTGAACATTTCTGCCTTCAAATTTCGTCAGAATTTCAAGCCTTGTCCTCTATTTTTTCGTAGTTTAGATTTTGGTACTTTCAAACTTTAAAATAGTGGATTGGATTCCAAACCGGTTGACCCATTTCGATGCGCAAAGAATAACCCTTTACATACTAATTGATCCTTTCTATAAAATTTAACATTCCTTGCTCATTATTCAATTTCGCACTAACTTCACCCTCGTCTCTCCCTCTCTTTAGTTTGATTTGGTGGTTTGCTTTGCTTTTGATTTGCAACTGCTTGTTTGTTGTTTGCTTGTCATAAATGGCAAGAGAAGTGAGTGACAATAAGAGGATAAATCAAAGGATTTTTCAAATGGCACATCAAGCTGGGGCATGTTTGGATTGTGGGCCTAAATTATTCCATTTGGTTTGTGTTATGGGTTTGGTTTTGATTCCGCTTAGGGGTTCTAGGGTTTGTCGAGGTTTCGAGTTTTGTTGTTATGGTTCTATTGGATTTTCACTTTACCCTTTGTTTTTTTGGGTTTTATTGCAAGGTTGCTACACTAGGTTTTCTTTTATTTGGAAAAAAAGGATTTTGGTCATCTCTTTCCCGGGAAAAAAAAGATGTGGGTTTTTTTTCCTTTTTGGTCAAATGAATGCGTTTTAAATTTTGATTTGGATGTTTTATGTTTGGTTAGTGAGAAAATGTGGGAAAGGAAGAAATGTTTAAATTTTGAATGTTGGATTCTTCTTTCTTTGGGACTAGGGAAAACCTAAACCTTACCTTAATTGGACAATAATGCAATCAGTTGAAATTGCAAGATAGCTTAAAGCATGAGAATGAATATTTTTTTAATTTTCTTTCACGATTTTGTCGGGTCGCTAAACTGCAAATGTAGGTGCCATTGTGTTTAACATTTCGCTTTTATTTTTAAATTATATTTAGGATTAATCTTCGTGTTGGAAATGTGTGTTGTAAGATTTGGAACCAAATGCCGCTTTGGTTCATCTATAGAATATCTTTGTATATCACGCTTTATGCATGCATAGATGCCTAGATATAGCCAACACTAATGTATCGTTCTCTGTAAGCTTCAAGCACGAACTCCAGAATTAACTCTCAGATATTCTTGTCCTGCTTTCAGCTTGTAAATAAAAATGAAAGAATATGATGAAACCATGCTGAGTCTGTTTTTGGTCATGGTAGCAGAGCGGGAAATGCAAGGGAGAAATTTTCTCTCATTTTCTTCTGAACTAAACATGAGAATATAATCGAATTCTCCATGAAAATAAGGATGGTATGGACAAAGGTAGAATCTAGATTTGTGATTAACATTTCTTGCCTCTTGTTTTTAAACTATATTTGGGATAATCTTTACTAAAATTTCTAAGTTGATAATTAGATTTGTGTTATTAAAATTCCGCTGAAAATAGGGATGGTGAGTGGACAGATAACTGGAGATTTGTGATTAACATTTTCTTTTATTTTAACCATATCTGGGATTAATCTCGTAATCTCAAAATTTCAATTGATAAATTAGATTACATGAGATTTAGTCACCTGAAATTTATTTTAGCTATTATTTTATGTGAAGCTATACTTAAGTTACAAATTGGTATAAATTAAGTTGAGTTGGGTCCATACTTATAACCCCGCCCATTCTTGTGCTAATATCCTAAACCCTTGACCCACTTGTTCATCTCTAGGATATATATATATAAATGGAAAGATGGTTAGGGTTTATCTGTTGCTAAATTCCTGTCATGAGTCAAGAGCCACCTTATGTGAGACCCCCACCCTTCGTGACCACCTCATGGGTACCCTTCAGGTGGAAGCTCACTCATAGGATATCCTCATTCCCACCAGTTCCGCCTCCCTGCGTAGATTCGAACCCGCACCCAGGGTCTTAGTCGGGTCCAATGGGAAGCATCTCCGTGTACCTAGCTCACTTAGGCAGACGCTCCGATCGACTAAAGCACTTGCGGCCCCGCTCGAATCTCCTGTGGAGGCGAAGCAACCAAAGGGGAAATGAGGATAGTCCTATGAGTGAGCTCCACCCGAAGGGTACCCATGAGGTGGTCACGAAGGGCGTGGGTCTCACAATAAAGGCGCCTTTGTGGGGGTCCACACCCTTCGTGACCTCAGTACCCCCTCTCTCGTGGGTCCCACTCATAGGTACCTGCACGCCAGTCCTAACCTGCCTTTCTTTCGCCTCCCGTGAGAGCCTCGAACCCATGCCAGCGGGATCCTTATAGCAATGGGAAGACTTCTCACTACCAACTGAGCTAAGATCAGAAACCCCAAAATCAGATTGAATGTTATCATGCTTAGTTTTAACCGATTAGAGGTCCAATGATAGAAACGAGGGTAGCTTAGAATTTAGAAAGCGCTGACGTCATTCAGCATGAAGTGGAATTAAAATTGTAACCGAAAGTGCCCTATGAATGCGATTTTTCTTATTATATCCTAGAGATGGAGGGGTTTGGTAAAGGAATTTTTAAGAAATTTCGCCTATGACTTTGAACTCGATATTTAGAAGATAATTGGAGATGGTTGAATAATGATTTCCGGACCGTAATGAGTCTGCTACTGATATTTGTTTCCGAATGGGCGAAAATACGAAAATGTCCGGAAATAATCATAGAGTCTAACGAAATTGAAACGGAGTGAAACGGAGTCCGTTTGGATAGTTTTCAGGCGATCCGAATGTAATTCGGATAATAATACGCTATTGTCTGGATTTACGATTTTAATGATTTTAAATCCGATTTCGGTGATTTCAGAGCCTGGAATCCATTGTGAAGGATTTAATTAGAATATTTCACACACGCGGTTTAGACGACTATGAATATTTTTTGACATTTAACTCCAAGAGATAAAAGCAAGATAAGGTGAAACTCCTGCAGATAAAACTGCTATAGTTTTATATTTTCAGCGGTGTTCAATCAAACCCTTTAATGGCTGCTACTACTTAAAAATATCAGCGAGAATCTTGACCAACGAGATTCATAAATTAAACGCACTTTCAAGTAAAGTCTAAGTTAAATAAATTTAAATTCATGCACTAAATCTGCACTGTACGAAGCTAGACATTAAATGGAGACAAACAACACCATTTGGTCTCTCAAAAGGTGCACCTGTATGGAGGAGAAAAGGAGAGGAAGAAGCAGGGCGAGTAAGGCGATAAGAACAGCGATGTTTTTTTTTTGTATGGAATCAAGTGTCTTTGATGTTCAGGTTATCGTGTGATTGCTAGGGTTTTTCTATGGAGATTGGTTTGTTCCAAACCTAGGTTTTGGGTTGAGAGATCACACAAACCCTTGATTTGTTGAGGTTTTGGTAAGATAAAACCTCAATCGGGGTATTTAAGGTTGAATCATGATGAATTTGATAGAAATTGAGAAAAAATGGGATTAGGTTAGTATTTGAAAATCAAGTGGAGCGAATGGTTAGGCTTCATGTCAATCGTTAGGGATTTGTGAAATCGAGGTATAATGTATTGGAATCAAGCTGTAGTTAGTGATTTGAATTGAGGCATTAAGATCATGTTGTAAAGAAAGCTTAATGTCATTAAAATTTCTGTAAAACCCTGTTTTTGCTCTTTGGCTATAGATTAAGTTATAATTATCCAAATGAATGATTCCACCAGAAAGAATCATAAGCAGAGTGGGCTACAAATTTATAGAAGGGACCAAGAGAAAATTGTAGCTCTAAGGCTCCCAACATGGACTGAAAGGTGAGCTCGTGTAGCCTACTGATTTTGCTCTTGTTTTGGGTATATTGTAGTTTCTTCTTGGCCATAACTGGAGTTTCACTCATCCAAATTGAGTGATTCAAAATTCTGGGTAAAATAGACTTCTAGGGGAAAAAATTTATCTGAAGGAAGTTCACGCAAATTGTAATCCCAAAGTGCCCAGAAAATTTATCAAAGTGGAGCTATGTGCAGATTCTGTTCTGCCAAATTGAGTCATCTAGATGTAAAATACAATAACTTGAGTTTTGGTGATCCAAATTGGGTGATTCCAATTGGAGAAGAAACATTAGAACAATAGCTTCAAATGAGTAAAGAAACCATTTCAATTTATGGAGTTAAGATCCCATAAATCAAGGATAATAGTAGGTGATTCAGGAGCAAACTGCTGGTATCAAAACATGCTGTAACTTGTGTTATGTGGTTAGAGGGTTTAGAGAAGGGAATTTTAATTGAAAATTTAAAGAGATGCTAAATGGATATATAAAGGACTGATCTGAGAGTTTCATAAATTTTGGAAGACCGTTGAATAAATTTTGAGTCATAAAGTCTATAGAGTATTGTTGGAAAAAAGGTTGGCCAAAATGAGTGGTTTTTAGTGCTTAGCAAGGGTAATTTTATCATTTGGATTTAAACGAATGTGTATGGTGGATTCAATGGAAGTAATGTATGGTTGTGGTTTTCTTGAAAAAGGTGAAAAGGATTATCGAAGGAAGCGGAAAAGGGATCGAGCGAACGGTGAGTGTAAAATGATGTTTGCAAATTGAATTTTTAAAAGTGAACGATTTTGATGTTAAAATGAAAGTTTAATGTAAATGTTTATATTGCCTAAATGAAAGTTTTAATGTAAATGAAAAAATTTAATGTATATATTTATCTTGCATCAATATATATATTTATACTAAATTATATATGTGCTTATGTTAAGGTATTATGTAAAGTTTAAAAATGTGTAAAGAATGCATATGTATATTTGCATATATATATATGAAGCTAGCGATAAAGTGAAGGATTTAAATGAATTTATAAATGTATTTTTGATAAATGTTTTATCGATGGTTACCCTAACCCTATATGACTGTTATGATTGATATCAGCTGAGGTACCTTAAGCGTGTAAGGATTTCTGTAGGGTAAAGTTATAGGTTACTAATCGGGAGGAGGGAATTTGTCTAGAGTAATATCCTTACACGTGATAAGGTGTTATGATCAACTCGCAAGTCGCAGCCCGCAGTATAGTGGTTATGACTGGAATGTGATTGTCTCACCGTCGCATCTTTAAATCGTTTCTAAGTGTTTATCCCCGTTCCATCAGAAAAAAAAAAGAAAGAAAGAAAGAAAGAAAGAAAGTTTAAGGCATAAATGGATTTTTAAATGTATATATGTATTACTTTGATATGAAAGAAAGTTTAAGGCATAAATTGATTTTTAAATGTATAAGTATGTATTACTTTGATATATACCGAAATGTTATTTTAATGAAAATGTGCTTTAAATTTCATTCTTTCCATAGTTTCCAAAAATATTTTCAGGATCCGAGACATGTGCGCCGGTAGAGTATCCTCCTATGCAAAGAGTCGAGCCATCATGAGACGACGATGGAACTCCGTATCAGAGTAAATAGTTTGCATATTTTATATGTCAAATAATCTTTGTCATGTATATATGCATATATGATATATTTTGAAAAGGAACTATTTAGGCTATCGGCTTTTAAGTCCAAATTAAGCCCAATCTTTTATAAACTGTGTAATGGAATCACAGTTTTCAATGTTTCACGATTGAAATGAATAAATGTATATGGTATATATATCGCTGATTGAGCGGACGAGAGTCCTAAAACTTAAGTTGAAAATTGGAAGATTAGAAGTGTTTTTAAATGCTTATGCAAGTGTGTATTTGTAAATTTGGGAGTTCAAAACAAGAGGGAAACTCCGGCCGATTTTTCCGAAAAATCTAAGTGTTTAAAAAAAAAAAAAAAAAATTACCACTTCGCTCTCATTATTTTCTAAAGATATGTTAAGGATTGTAGCGGCTCGCTTCCAATAGTGATTTTATTCGACTCGCTTTAATAAAAGTTTCTATATCCATTGGAGTGCCGGGAGGTCCCCTCGAGTTCATGAGGTTAATCCGGGTCGGGATCCTTCACCTTACTCCACAACTCCCCTTCAAATCCAGTGCTAGTGCCACTTCACTACTGTTGATTCTTTCATGATCAGACTCGTAGAATTATTTGAAGTTTTGAGTGTGTGCGACTTTGAAGCGTGGGTTTCTCTTCCTCGTTTCCTTTGCTTCTTTTAGAACTGATCTATTGGCATATTCTAAGCCTCGGTGAATCAAGTTATCGTGGCTTAATGACGAGGGAGCCTTTGAACCCAAATTTGTGTGGGCCTGGGAATATGAGAGACTAAGAGTTGGATTGTTGTTCTGTGGTACGCTTGTAATTTTTTGTCACTTAGATTCACTCATTCATATGTTGATGGTTAAACAACAATGGATAAAGGAAGACTTTGGGCCTTAGAAGACTCGAATTAATGTGGTTATGTAGTGGTCATGCTCTATTATATTCATTATCTCGACACGATCCCACATCGTTCCACACAAGAGCGGATGATACTTAAGTCGAGAGTACTTCCTCCCACCTATGAGGGTAGTCTTTTGGGTTGGACTCTTCCATTGAGCTTGGGTACCTATCATTGGTGCTTTCATTGAAAGTCAGTACGTAGCGAGAGAGGGCTACTAGGGAAAAAACTACCTTGAAGAGGGCTACCCGATGCCCGAAAAGTGGGTTCAAATTGAATGCTATCTAGAGTGTGAGCCACTCAAAGTGAATGTCATCTATGACGCTCAGTTTCTAGATACTGGAACATACGACCACATCGGCTCCACACGTAAAAAAAAAAAAGTATGAAGTGGGTACTTAAGTTTAAAAGGTTCTCCACCCATCAGCCTACGGATTCATCGCTCTTCGAGGCCTCATCATTATCTTAGTTCCCATTTTCAAGCTGAGATAATTATTCTACCATGAACCTATTTGATTTGGAACCGAAGAGAAAAGCGGTAGCATTACATGGTAGACATAAAGCATAAGACTTCTTCAACTTGAGTTTATGTTTCTCATTTCCATCTTGTACAATTAATGATTTTGACAATGGAGAAAAAAGTTTAGAAGGAAGTCTAATTTCTTTGGTTGGAAATAGGAAAGGAAAACAAATGCACGACCCATCAAGAGGAACTTGTTCAAAATTTAGGAACTTTCAATTTCTTGTTTAAATTAGTGAGGAAAATTGAGAATTGAGAGGAAGAAAATTTATTTGGCTAAAAGTTGAGTCTTATTTCTCTGGGCTTTTTCTTTTCTTTCCTTTTATGATTGCCTTTGGTTTCTTCCAAAGTTTTTGAAATCAATCATAGCTCAAATATGAAATGGGTCATCGTCATTTAAAAGATTCTTATTAGTTATCACGTTTCACTCCATATTTGTAGTTATGATGTACTAGATTGTAAATAATTAATATAATTGGCCTTCCCTCCTATGTCCTATACTATTTAGCATATGGTATACCTATTTTTATGATGTCTAAGAAGTAATAATTAATGTTTTGGTATTCGCATCACTACAACCATACCGACAATAAGGTAGGCTTGTTATAGATTTCATTGATCTGCTTGTGAAAGGCTTTTTTGCCCTTGCCTCTTAGCATACTTTGCATACAACCCGTATTGGTTATATGTTTTATTAGACACTTATTATATATTTTTGCTTTCTATCAAAGGGGAAAAAGAAGAGCTAAATTCTTCCTTTCATTTGCTTAGCTTTTAAAATATCGACAGACATTGAAGTTCGGATAAACTAACCACGCTCGTGCTATCCTCCAAATAAAGGGATGCAAGACACTGTGATTTTCTCCCTATCATGTATTGTGCTAGTATTCTTCAACCACCGATACCCTCTCAAGGAAATAGACGCTTCTACAAAAAAATGAAATTAAAGTTTGGTTTTTCCCTAGAAAATAATTCTCATTTTCCTCCCTTCACTGCAGTTCTAGGAATAGAGAAATATTTTTTAGAAGGCATAGCAAAAGGTATTAGAAGCTGTTGGCTGATCAAAGTTATGCACATTGATATGATAATCCATCTAGGTTACGTATCCAATTCCATTTATTCTTCTCATAATTTTAATATTGTCAAAGTGCGATTGATGGAAGGAAATAAATAAGGAAAAAAGTATGATTAATAGAAACAAATAAATAAGTACAAAACACAAAGCATTAGAAGTTTTTGGGCTCTTACATGCAATCTTTTCGTTCTAGCAGAACAAGGCCAATAAGCAAAAGTTTTGCTCATTGGAACCTAAACATATCCTCATTCACATTATGACTTCCAAAACTCATTTGATTTGTTTTGAGTTTATTTTGGCTAGCATATAATCTTCTATTTCTTTACTAACATGTTCAGGACATCTTGTACCCTTTTTCGAATTTCTAAATCCTCCAACAAGGTGTTGCTTGTCTATAAATGTCTCTTTTAGTTACTTTATCACAAAAAATACAAATGAGGTACTGTATTCCTTTCTCATTTAATAAACATGCATGTTTCCATCTCTGGATCTTTTCTTCCACTTCTATGCCTCTAGCTTCAACTTCAATTTCTTTTGTCAATTTTGTGTATCTTTTACAACAAATCAACAATAAAATAACAATTATATTGAGAAAAAAAATGAAAAAATATACATAATATATTATATATTTTCAATCTATAAATTATAAACATACTCAATGTTTGCCAAACAACTAAAATGTTTTAAATTTTTGTTCTAATTGTTTCATAATTTTTCATAATTTGTTTTCTAATTTTTCATAGTTTGTTTTTTAATTTTTCATTAATTTTTAGATTTTTCCTATTTTGTACATAAATTTATGAAATTTTCCTTTTTTTTTAAAGTTTTGTTGTGAAATTTTTTTTCCTGTTTTTAAGAATTTTTTGAGAATGTTTCTCTACTTTCTTTTAGAATTTTTTTACAACAAAAATAGAAAAAATGAAAAAAAAAAAAAAAAAACCTCTTGAGTCTTCTTCTTCCTCTGTTTTAGCTTTGAAAGTGTATTTGAGGAGTTTTGATGATCCCGACCCGGGATTAACCTCATGAAACCGAGGGGACTCCCATGACCCAATGGATATAGAAACTTTCCTTAAAAGTTTACCAAATAAAAATCCATGGAGCGAACCCTCTTTTCAATCCTTAACATATCTTTAGAAAATAATGCGGAATAAGTGGTAAATTTTTTTTTTTGCCTTTCTTTTTCAACGCGCTTTAGATTTTTTCAGAAAATTTACAGTTTCCTCCCTTGCTTGACTTTCCCAAATTTATAAACCCGCGAAACATTTAAAAACACTTCAAATCTTTTCATCCTCAACTTCTCAACTTAAGTTATAGGACTCTTCGTCCACAACCCAATCAAACACAATATATACATATATACATTTATTCATTTCAATCCTCAAAACATTTGACACTTCTTCAAATCCATGCATTTGTTTTTATCAAAAGATTGGGTTTGAGCCGGACTTAAGCCACCTACTACGTGACTGGCCCACCTGAGGGATCAAAGCCCACGTAGTCTCTTTTCAACTTTATACATATATATATATCCATAATAAAATATTCAATATTTTACAATATGCAGAATGTATATATTAATGAAATCACAATAAGCCGCTTCTTCAATGGCCCGACTCACCCGCATCTGAGGGTCCCCTATCTACAAGACTGCCTTGGGTCCCGAAAAATGTTTTTGAAACACACGGAAAAGAATGAGCTAAAGGACTAAAGTGAGTGTGCATTTTCATTAAAATAACATTTTCAGTACACGTTAATGTTATACCATTACAATTAAAATCTAATTATAATTTCAAACTTTTTCAAAGTAATACATACTTATACAATTAAAAATCCATTTATACCTTGAACTTTCTTTTCAGCAATACATACTACATTAAAAACCATTTATGCCTTGAACTTCTTTTCTAAAGTAATACATACTTAGACATTAAAATCCATTTATGCCTTAAACATTTATGCAAGAACTTTCTTTCTTTATTTCTTTCTTTCGATGGAACCCAGGAATAAACACACCTAACGCTCGGTACCGACGCAGAGGGACAACATCAAATGATAATCCACTAATGGCGGAGAAACTCACGCTTTGCATGTGGTTCAACATAAAGACCTTATCACGTGTAAGGATATTACTCTAGACACCTAATTTCCTCAGCTAGGTAACCTATAACTTTACCTCAACCTACATGCTAAGGTACTTACCGATATCACCATAACAACTATATAGGTTAGGGGTATCGTTGACAAACCAAAACACATGTACAAATTGATGAAACTATTACCAAAGGACTATTGTCTAATCCTCAGCCAACCTGCCATAAACTCGGTGGAAATGAGTAATAGGTAATCAAACTCCTCTTAAAATAAGTCATTTTCAAGCTTTGTTTTGATTTGCTATTCTGGTAAGTGACAGTCAACAAGTAGTAAAATGGATTTAAGTCCGCATATCGATCCTGGCTGCAGAGATCTCAAGAATTTTAAATCAACTACCCCGACTACTCAAGCTCCATACTATTCTTGACGATAAAACGAGCATGGAGTCCATGATTCGGCGTCGGAAAATTGAACAAAGTGAAATAACCTGTAAATAACCAACAAACCGAGATAAAGAATAAAAGAATAAATTGAATTCTTAATAAAGAAATGAATACCGAATAGTTATCCTCAAAGCGACACACTAATAAAAACAAAGGAGAAAGTGAACTATCAATTCCTGTAGAGTTAAATCCGATAGAATTCTCGATTAACTCAAGTTTCAAAATCAGTCTAAGGTAATTGTAGTGCAACCGATTCTCCACACTCCACATTTCATTATCTAATTTATGACCCGATCTCTCGGCAGGAATTAGATAACTATATTTTTAAAAGGACTCTTAATCCGGTATTTTTCTTACAATACTTCATACCCGCTTTATGGATCAGAAACCTTTTAACTCCTGCTATCGGGTCACAAGGATATACAACTTCCGCATTTCCTCCTCCTCGAAATTGGGGATAGATCAACCTTCCTGATTAGATCCTCAAACAACACTGATTGGTCTCACTATCCGACTGGAGGTGAAACTTTGGCTTGTTTAAGTGGATAACTCATTCAACTCATCTCGACTTCAAGTGAGAAGAGGATTTTATCCAAGTGGAATCTGCAAAGCAAAGCGATCCCTAATAGCGTTAGTATACCTTCAAAAGAATCGCAGACGTTACTCCCCAGATCGCCTTCCCCGTGGTCACGCCAGAGGACTTCCTTGACGGTAATGACGCAATTCTTAATCCAGCGCGCGTATAAGAAACCGGGTATTCGCATCCAAAATCAATAAAACCAAAATCAAGTAAATTCGTGAACTAAATTACAACAAATCAAGTAAACGTTCACTACAGAAAGATAAATTCACCATATCGTTCAATTAATGGAAGCTGGATTCTCACTACTAAATTACACGACAAGCGCATTCCTCCGATCATAAGAAAACTGTTGAATCGAAACAATCGAATTCCGTAATTTGTCCGAACTTCAAACATTCCGCAGTAGTAATCTGAAAAGAAATAGAAATCGCATTCAAACTTCAAATAAAACGATGAACATCCGCATTCAAAATACAAACTAAAATGAAAATACGAAAACTTAATCTGCTTTCTAAAACGAATTAAAACAACAAAATAAAAATAAAAGAAAAAAAGAAAAAAAAAAAGAAAAGAAAAATGAGCTTTCAAGAATCCGCATCTTCTCGCCTGCGGGTCGCTGCTACTTGAATGAGCCTGATAGCCGTATTTATAGGTTTCTCAATCCGGCCCTAATCCCAATGTAGCCGTGGACTTCAAAATAGCTGTGCCCGTTATTTCCGCTTCAAGTCGCACCAGCCTTGTCGCGGAGATCATCGCAGGTCGCGACTCGATCTCACGCCGCGAATTTCCGCGTCCACTATAGCTTTTATTTAGTCATTCTTGATGTCGCACATCACCATCTTGTCGCGACATCACTTCATGTCTTAGTGTTTCACTGTTCTTCTCGATGTCGCTGACGTCGATATCTTGTCACGACTTCACTATGGCCCAGCCTTCAAATCGATGTCTTCTTGATGCCGCTACTCGATCTCTATGTTCAAAGGTGTTTCACTACCCTTCCTGATGTCGCTGGACGTCGATATCTTTGTCACGATTTCCAGCTTAAGGCCTTTGGCACTTTCAATCGATAGTTCTATGTCGCGACTTCGATCTCATGTCGCGACATCATCTTATGGAATCAGAGGGCTTCAATCGTCGCTTCATGTTGTCGCGACATCACCGTCTTGTCGCGACATCCCCTTATGGCTCGCGACTAGACCGATGCCCCGATGTCGCGACTTCGATCTCATGTCGCGACATCAACTTATGGTTTGCAGTCTCCTCTCGTTGTTTTCCGGTGTCGCGACTTCAGTCTTCCGTCATGATATCAAATGTTGTCTAATCTTTACTTCATGAAGCTTTACCTTTCAATCGAGAAATCCCAAAGCCCACATCAATTTACTTCTCCGGGGCTTAACTGTTACTCTTGGATGTCGCGACATCAGATTGAGGTCGCAACCTCGCTTTATGACTCGCAGCCTTGATCTATTCCGCTCCCGATGTCACGACATCATCTTGTCGACATCACATCATGCCTCTCGCCAAGTCTCCACTGCCGTTTCGATGTCACCACTTCGATCTCACGTCATACACGCCTCATTTCTTTCAGCCTTTCTCATGCGCTTCATGTCGCGAATTTATAGCTTGTTATCCCCACGCAATTTCAACTCCAAGGTCAGGTAACCCTAAACTCGCATCAATGACTTACCATTTCTTTCCTTTCGGGGCTTCCGCCAATACGCTCGACCTTTATCCACTTATTTCTCGTATTTTCTCTCTGTCGCTTTTTCTTCTTTCTTGCTTCTCCTGCTAATGACAAATTGGTGAGTTTCTTCATAATTCGTATATTAAATATTTCATTTTAATCAAAAATAAAATGTAAAACGGGACTAAAAGAGATGACTTTTAAGCTCATCAGGTAACCATCAGCAAAACACTTCTTCAAAATTCATTTATAAATACATTTCAATCCTTTACTTTATCATTAAAACACATATGCATTCTTTACACATTTTTAAACTTTCATAATATCTTAACATATGCATACATATTTAATACACATATAAATATATATATCGATGCAAGATAAAAACATTTCTATAGTGTTTGAATATTTACATAAACATTTATGTATTAAACTTTCGCATTAATATTAAAAACCATTCACTTTTAAAACTCAATTTTCAAAATATCATTTTCAATTACGCTTCACCGCTCAACTTCACAAGGCCCCGCTGAGTTCCTGCTCCGTCCGATAGTCCTTTTCACCTTTTCCAATAACATCACAATTACACATTAACCATAATGTCCATTTAATCCACCATATACACCCATTTCTATATTCTTATTCCTATAGGAATCTACTTTATTAAGAAATTGGAATCAATCCAATCGGATCATCCAAACTAAAGTTATGGCATTTTCATGCCAACTAGTCATTTTACCGATTTTTCTAGTGACAGTTTGTATTACTCATTTTTCCGAGGTCTTGACTTCATATTTTGACACTATGTCCTTATACTCATTTAAAGATAAGGTTCTAAGGTCTCCATCCCCAACTGACCCCAATTCGGAGCACCACCAAGCTCTGCTACGTCCAAAACAACCCGGACTACTCTATGTTCAAAGCTGGAACCAGAATTTGGCTTGCACATGGCCCCACTTTGAGTGAATTTTTAGGCCACTTAGGATCAGAATTTGGCGATGCCTATTCTTAAAGTTTTTTTCTCCTTGAAGTCTATTTTACGTAGCCACTTGAATCACTCAAATCGGATAAGAAATGAGGAAGTTATGGTCAAAATACAAAAACTGATCGAAACTGAAAATTCAGAACAGTCAGACTGGTACAACTCTAACTTGTACCGTACAAGTTGGCCAAAATGACCGTAATGCAAAATGTACGAGATAAGTTCAACTTGTACCGGTACAAGTCTCCGAAAAGTGCCCATAATGTGTGTTTTTCCCACTTTTGATGCCAATTCACTCCATACAACTTCTATAATTCATAGTACCTCAAAAACTAACTTGGAAATCATCTAAAAACAACCCCACAACATTTGAATTGGTGCTTTGGCACCTCAAAACACAAAACCTTAGGTGAAAATCCAAGAACACTACCTAATGTAACACCCCGTCCCGATAGAGTCTACAGTACATGACATTGTAGGGGTGTATAAGAGTACTAAGTGTCACACTGAAATATCTGAGACTAAAAAGGGAAATGATAAATTTATGGAACCCTAATAATGGTATTAACCAAGGGTACAATTGTCATTAAGCAAAAGAATATGAAAATCCAAATTATTAGAGATGGGCCATAATACAATTTCAAAAAGTCATACTGCACAACGAAAAGATGAGGGCTACTGCAATTTATGATAAGTTGATATTTTAATAAAGAGGAAAATAAAGCCAAAATTTCATTTGGGTCCTGTTGCCTCAGCAAACCCGTAGGGTAGAAAGCAAATAGAGCCAAGAGGAGGAAGAGAAGAGGAAGAAGGAGGAGGGAGGAAGAGCAAGATCAAGGTATGTCGATGTGTTTGGCTTAGTGTATTTTGGATTCTTAGGGCTTTGGTAAGGAGAATTACTGTCTTTTCGGGGTTAGGTTTTGTGTAAAGGTCACACAAGTTTTGATCAAGGAAGTTATGTGAGTAAAACCCCAATTGATGTAAAAGAAACTTGGAATCATCAAATTACATGATGTTTAAAAAGAATTGGTGGACCTGTGGTTCTTGGATTTTTCTGTACCTAAGGTTTGGGTTTTGAGGTTCCAAAACACCACCCACATGTCAGGAGTTGCTTTAGATAAATTCAAGTCATTTTTGAGGTATTGTGAATTATAGCTATATGATGAATTGGCATCAAAAGTGGGGAGAAATAACAAAATCTGGGCATTTCGGTGTCTCTTGAATGTACAAGTGAAGTTCTACCAGTAGAAGTTTGCTTCGGTCATTTTTTGCCAAGTTCTACCCCAGAGAAGTTGTTGTACCGGTAGAACATGTTCTGGTTTTCCTGCTTCTCGACCAGCCAGATTTTGGTCATAACTTCCCATTTCTTATCCGGATTTGAGTGATTCAAGTGAAGCATGTAAAATAGACTTCAAGGAGAACAAAACTTAAGAAGTAGGAATCGTCTAATTCCTATCCTAAGTGGCCTAAAAATTCACTCAAAGTGGGGCCATGTGCAAGAAAAATTCTGCATCAGTTTTGAGACATAGAGTAACCGTTGTTTTTGACGTAACTTGAGTTTCGGTGCTCTGAATTGGGTAATTCCAGTTGGAATAGAACCCTTAGCACCTTAACTTTAAAAGAGTATGAAGAGTGTGACTAAGTCTAGGAATGCTGTTATGCGATTAATTTGTCAAGTATTCTGCTGAAGTTGTGTTAAAAGTAAAGGCGGGATAAGTGTGGAACGGTGCTCAAGTTAAGCAAGCAAAGAGGTGAGTGTCCTAAACTCGTTTTCCAATTACTAGTGTATTATTATAATTATTACAAACTGTTTATACTGGTATTCCATGGTTTTGAATGCAAACCATTTTCAAGAAGCAAGCACAAATGAGATAAAAAGCAAGCAAATGGTTTTGAGTTAAACCATTTTTGAAAAGAAAGCATTAATTTTAAATTGTAAAACCAATTAAGCAAGTAAATGGTTTTGAAAATTTAAAACCATTTTTGAAGCAAGCAAGCAACTAAGCAAATGGTTTCTTGAATTTATTCAAACCATTTTTCAAGAAGTAAGCAAGCAAAATGGTTTCAAAGTGTAAACCATTTTATAAAAGAGCAAAGCAAGCAATGAAAGTTTGTGAAACAAGGCCTTCCTAGTTTTAAGCAAGCAAACCGGTTCGAGGTATCCCGTGACGTGCACCTAGTGGTGTTAGATTATATATGTATTGTAGTTTTGCCTGCCTAGCAAACTTTAGGACACACATTATGCATTTAAAGGAGACCGTGGCACGCATAGGCATATAAGGTTATGAATCTCTAACTAATTATGGTGGCGCTTTACACGAGGTCAATTCCACCATATCTAACGCATGAAAATGAAAAAGGTGACGCTGACAAAGGTCCTTCCACCCAGACGCTTGAGCACACGTGTTCCCGTGTTCACTAGGGTATGATAAGCAAAATAGGGCCTCCATTGGTTGATGTTTTATAAGAATGATATGAAGTTTTGAAAATCAAATCATGTTCCCTTTGTCAGCTAAGGCTTCCTGAGAGTTTTTTAAAGCAAACGGTTGAGCCAAGCTCCCGTTTAGATTTTAAACGATCGGTTGAGCCAAGCTCCCGTGTGTGGGTTTTGTATTCTCAAAGCATGTGGTTGAGCTCAAGTCCCATTTTTATGAAAAGTTCGTGAAACTCTTGAAGTAAATGCTTAGAAAAGGTTTTAAGCAACTTTTCAAGCATGATAAAGCAAGCAAGAAAGAAATTTATGAGAAGTTTTATAAACTTAAGCAAGCATGAAATAAGAGTTTTACAAGCTTTTTAAAGAAAAGCAAAATAAAGCAAAAGTACAAAAGTAAGGCAAAGAAAAGTTTTTAAAACTTTTAAAGCAAGCAAAGCAAAGAAAAGCTTCCGGAAAATAATTGTAAAAGAGAGTTTTACATTTTTGAGATGTTTCCGGAAAAGCAAAACCTTTATGCACTCACTCGAGCTCGTGCTTAGGCCATTAGTTTCCATTTTAAAAACTATTTTCCGCACAAAGTAAAGACGTCGGAGCACATTAGGGATTTTGTCCCTAGCTAACATAAGTGTCGGTGTATTAATTGTATTCTTTGTAAGAACATACTTTGAATATGTACAATGTGGGATAAGTATGTATGTACATAGTTAGGTTGTGAGAATGTGTTGGTATGTCAAGCTGCCATTGTTCGATATTTGGATATAACAAATCGATGTATAGCCAGATTCGAATTAGGACTATGTGCACCACATGTCATGTGAATTTTTCAATACAAGATTTTACTGAATCCTAAGTTGAGTAAAATAAAGAAAAATTTTATAGGAGGTTTAATCACAATACGGCCGCTTCACAGGGATTTCTTAAATGTTAGAGGTAATCGACTGTGGATTTCTCAGGAGGGTCTGGCACGCCGGCCGGTAGGGGTGTCACCCAAGCGTCCACCAATTCTTCTAAACATCACACCTGATGATTCCAAGTTTCTTTTACATCAATTGCGGTTTTACTCTCATAACCCCAACAAATCAAAGGTTTGTGTGACCTTTCCACAAACCCTAGACCAAAGGAGAAACAATCTCCATAGAAATTCACACTAAAAGCCCTAGACATCAAAAGACATTTGATTCAAAGACAAACATACCTTAATCTTTGGACTTCTCCTCCTCCTTCTTCTTCCTTCTTCCTCGCCTCCTTCCAAACCGTGGAGCCTAGCTCTTTGGAGACCAAATCAAGTTTGGCTCTATTTTCCATTTTAATATTTTAACATTTCCTTAATTACCAATAGCCCTCAACTCTTTAATATTGAAATTTAACTTTTGAAATTCTCTGCCCATCTCTAATTTGATTTTCAAAATTTCTTATGGTCCTTGCTTAATGACCATTATACCCTTATGCTCATACTACCCTCTCCTAAGCTTCCATAAATTATCATTTCCTATTTTAGTCACCAAAATACTACTATATGACATTTAGTGCTCTTATACACCCTCATAAGCACATGTACTCGTACACTTCCTGACGAGGTGTTACATTTTTTAAGGGATTTAGTGGTAATCCAAAATGTAGAGGGGTTTTATATACAACTGCAGGCCACAAACGACATCATTGAGGTGCCATTTAATCGCAACTCAAACGACGCCGGTTTCAGTGTTTTGATCTTTAAAAACTAAACCCAACCCGTGACGCTGCTTTTTGAGGGTCACAGGAGCCATAGGCTCCCCATCTTCTTCTTCCCCCACGTGAGGTTCTCCTGCAGCCTGCTCTCCCCAACGCCGTAGGCCGCTCTTCTCCAACATTTTTCTCCATCTCCGACAGCCCAAAAAGCAAAAAAAAAAAAAAAAAAAAAAAAAAAAGAGAAGGGGAAGAAGGAGAGGAAGGGTGTACCTGGTGAAGCTGCAAGCTAGGACCAATTTCGGCGCCTCTCACCTTTGCGCCACCCGGGCGGCATGCCACCAGAGAGCGGTGGCTCTCGGAGCTGAGCTGCCTTCATAACTATGAGCAAAACAGGGGTGTGCATCTGAAAAATTGAACACTCAGCGTGAGAGTAAGACCGAGAGATGGGGCACACGAGCAATGATCTTTTGCACTTGGAGCATAAGGCCTCTTCATCTTCTCCTCTAGGTTTTCTTTTCCTCCTGTCATTTTCTTGGTTGTTATCGATGTTTTATACGAAATGACCGTTTTATATATGTCTATGTCAGAGAATCCACACTTTATTGGTAAAGAATGGGCCTGAGTCTGCTCGTAAAACCTAATCACCTCAAAAACTAATCACTATCTCACTTCCTTCAAGCCAAGGTAACTTTAATCTCTCCCTCTTCTCTCTCTCATTTTAATAGTGGGATTTTTTAAAGATATTTCGACTTGTTTTTTGTTTCATTTTCCTCGTTTGTTCGCTTCAAACTGTTCGTTGGTTTTTTCTTTCCGCAGATATAAATGCATTTTATGGTGTACATAGATAGTTGCGTGGTTAGAACTTTTCATATTATTATTATTATTATTTTATCTAAATGAAAAGTAAGATGTTTTTTTTTGAGGAAAATATTTATTTCATTAAATTTTTAGGTACCGAGGGGAGAGATGAAAAGAAAATGCCGTGCAAATTTGCATTTTATTTTCCTCGCTTTTTCTTTGCTTTCTTTCAGGTTCTTTCCTCGTATGTGATAACAAAAAACAGGCTTGGTTATAAAATCACACAAGATAAATCGAAGTTCTTATCGCTTGGATTGATATTTAGTCATAGTTATCAAGCGTGCTCTGAAAGGGGTGAGGCCCCGCCTACGCATTTTCTGGGGTTTTTTTTCCTTTCTTCTTCTTCTTCTCCATTTTCCTTCATTATTCTGGCCAAGGCAGAGTAGTCTCTTGGGGGTTTTTTTTTTTTTTTGTAGTAGACACCAAAACGCTTTATGAGAGATTTTTTTCAGATGCACTAAAACGACAAGAGCCGCCATGCCTTATTTTCGAGATTTCAGCCCTCCAAATCTACTTTGCGCAGCCTCAACTCCAAAACCTAACCCTCCCAACTACCTCTATAACCCTCATAGAAGAGGAGAAGAAGCAAAAATCAACTAAAATAGCCAAAGAAACCGCAAAGAAGTCAGCGAAAAATAGTAAACAATCATCACAAAACTGAAAATACTATATTTCATTATACGGTGCACTTCACTTAAAAACCAAGTCTCAAGGCCCCAAGAGGCTTTTGCGCCTCAAGGCACCTTGCCCTCAAATAACTATGTATTTAGTCGAGGAGCGATCATCTCCCCTGTCAGGGCGCTCTTTTTATTTTATTTGCGGGCTCTATGTTATCTCATGCTTACTATATTCAGAATCTCATGTGCCAAGAACCCACATCATTAATACGATTGACATTCTTTCCGTTTCTTTTAGTATTTACAGAACATGCGATATTTACACCAGATCTCAAAGATCAAGTCATTTATATCTTTGATATCAAGTGGGTGTTGATGACTAATTTTTTGGTCGTGACTTTTGGGAGGATAAACCGACATTAAGGTTATATTGATGAAGGGAAAGGAAGAAGATTCATGATACTAAATTTTCATATTTTAACAACATTCTCTAGAATATATATGCTTTCCCTAGAAATTTGGTGCTCAACTTCTCGATGCATCGCAGCATGGGAAGTGGTAAAAGATTTCTTAGAGTCATATCAAAAGCTAATAAAGGCTCGAGTTTGATGCAAAGGCATGCATATGAACTCGACGAGAAAACTAAATTGTTCGCCCTGCCTATGCATTTTATTTTTATTTCTAAGATAATAATGTACTCATTAAACGTAGGAAAATTACGATAAGAATTATGATATCAGGTGCTCAATGGGAATTAACTAATTACATCGGTATGGTAAATGAAATATGTTGTCTTTGTTTTAGTTTGGTTTTCATTTTTTTTTTCTCGGCATTGCATTAACTATAATAGCTAATGGGTTGTAATTGTTCTCGGATGCATCGATCCCATCATAGATTTCGATGTCAGTATTGATGATCTCAACACCTGCAGGTCGTGGCGTAGCCTAATCAAGATAGCCTATGATGATGATGATGATGACGACAAAATGATAATGACAAAAATGGTGTAATAATAATCGAAGCGATCTTCCCGGGTGAAACATAAAAGATCAAAGTTTGCTCATGGGGATTCTTCCATGCTTCGTAAAAAGCGCCAAAGATCGCTGGAGCTCTCATGAAAATCTTTCCTAGAATAGAAGTGTGACAGAATTTTCGCTCGCGGGGATTGTTTTCTCAAATGAAAAAGAAACTATCACCGGGATTATAAGGGTTTCAGCTAAGTATATGGAAGGCTTCTCTACATGAAGGAGGAGCTTGCTGAATGTTTGATGAGTCTTTAATTTATCCAAGCAGGGATTTTTGTTATCCATTAAATACCACATAGCTCATGGAGAAAATGCCTCGTTACCGTGAGTACTTCCCTAAATTTTGAATGTTTTTACTATTTAGCCTTTCCAACTCTGTTGGTGCACTTGTTTGATTGGTCCTAAACATAGTGATTACTCTTTTTCTTCTTCAAACCATCCAATGGTGCCTTTAGCTTAAATGGGCATAAGAAGTTGTTGGCCTCCTTAAAATTAACAGACAAAATACATAGAAAGGAATATACAAACCTGTTCCACAATGGAGTTTGCTTGGCCAAAGCGCTTCTCTCACAGACAACTTTCCATAGCCCCTCTTGTAAATCAGGTCCCACACACTCTTCAAATTAGGGTACCTGGAAATATTTGCAATATAAATACATTAGAAAGGAATAATTTATGCAAGTTCAAAACTTTTTATAGGGTAGGATTTTAAGAAAAACAAGAGTGAGATGTATGTATTACATACCCAGTGCTTCACATAAGGCTCAACCCTCGTGCAACATGTTCATTGTCGCTTTGTTCACTTTAAGAAACACCCGTTGAATATCTCGTGATTTGAAAAAGTGAATGAGACTTTCTGCCATCAAAGAACGCTCCATTTTTCTAAAGTGCAAGATGCTTAGGTTAGTAAGCTCTATTGATGATGCATAACTGACATTTAGGCATTAAACTAATAATGTTCAATCACTAAGGAAGCAGCTTATTAGATGAACCAATGATTCACCAACCAAAACAACATCAAGAATACAGTTTGAATATTTGATCCGAGACACATTTAATTCACTTTCTGAGTTACTCCAAATTTAGGCAATTATTTTCAATGTTTCAATCTAGATGGTTTTTCACTAGACAATTTTAATTAAAATTGTTGTTTGTTCTACAATATGTATGTCAAGTGCGTTTCATGGACAGAATATAAATGCTAATGGGCCATGCCAGCCCATAACCTATCTCGTATAACATCATACGTAAAGATCACCCATAGTACTCGGGGTATAACTAAAAGCCAATACAGCCACAAGACTAAGGTATAAGGATCTAAAATTAAAACAGAGAGATGAATACTTCATTTCTATTAACAAAGGCAAGACTACAATACTACTCCTAAAAGGCCGATTATGACTTTCCTAGTGTATTTAACGTTGCATCAGGGTACCACTATAGGTTACGTTCATTGTAAAATTGGGCTTAAATATGATGGTAAAATCTAAAATAGAAAATTCAAATAAGAGCATTTTTAGGCTATGGAAAATGTAAAAGGCAGCCATCTTGAGGATGAGAAATGTGAAAACCTGGTTGCTTGGAGCAGAAAAGATATGAGAGAGTGTTGTTTATCTCTATTCTTAGTCTATCTTTTCATAGCAAAGTGAATGACTGTGGAGGTGTTTGAAGAGGACCAAGTGAATAAAATGGAGTTTTGTTGCATCTTGGGGTTTTACAGTTCGAAGAAGTGGTGTGGTCTTTGGGGAAGAAATTAAAATTCCAAGAGGAGGCATGACCATCAAGAGAAGTTCTGAAAAAGAATACCCAGAGAAGGAAAGGTGATGATCCGCATGAGGAAGGAAGTTATGGTCATGGTGTGGTATGTTTGTGAGACGTCCAGAGAGCTGAGATGAAGGCTGTGATCTGGGGGATATGAGACGTCTTGCTGGTTTGCAGGAGAGAACTGGGAGAGAGCAGGCATGGTGAGACACCCATTGAAGTTAGGCTATAGTCAGGGCATCTTCTGGTGTGTGGCTATGTATAAGAGAACTGAAAGAGAGAAGAGGCATGGTGAAATGTCCTCTGGTGTGGGGTGTTCTCTGTGGCCGTGGTATGAGACGGTGGCATGATAGAGCTTGCTGTTGTTGTCAACCAGTGGGAGGGTTCTCATGCTGTCTCGGTGTAGAGGATGCTGGGTGCATGGGCTAGGAGGACGTGAGCAAATGGTCTTCTGAAACTATTCATGCAGACAGCAGTTAGTTGAACATGGTAGATAGTCTTGCTGAGCCGACCCTTAGAGTCGGGTACACCATCACTACTGATGCTCTTGATACCTCTTACAAGAAGATCTCGGTAATGGAGGACTGGGATAGAAGGAGCAAGAGGTTTCGCTTGTTACTGGTCATGCATACAGTGCATAGGACTGCTTCGTAGGTGTAATCAAGTCCTTGTAAGAGATCTTGGCTTCTTTCTCTCAACCTCACCCTCATGTATTAACACCATTTGAAACGGCTTGTATGACATTGGAGGAGTAGTTCAATGTGGTGAAGATAGTTGTTAAACTGATTCCTATGAGGTCGAAGGTAGAGAATCATTCAACCTGATGCATGATTTCCTTGCCCCAGTTGCATTGGATGGTATCCATCTGTGTTGACTTGTGGATGTTTCTAACTCCAAGGATGATGAAGCTATATATAAAGTTCTGGGACGATGTGAGGCAGTAAAAGACCTCCTCTGTGTAAGGGCTGGCTGCTGGCTTCTGGCTGCTTGCTGCAGGTGAGTGGTTTTTTTTTATGGATTTGTTGTGTCCATGTGACTGCACTGGTATGGGATTCCATGTGGTTATGGTGGTGCCTTAAGGTGCAATGGGCTACAAATGAGTGGTGAAAAACCCAGGAATGATGCTCAGATTAAGGTGGAGCATGTTGCTGAATTTGTTGGTAAACAAGGACAAATGAGGGATGATCTCATTGAGGTGGAGCCTACCAACATCAAGGGACTTATGGCAAGCGTGGAACAAGGTTGGAGTTGGTTCAACTAGTGTGCTTGCTCCGTGAAGCTCGGTTTCCCAGCTGTGCCACAGTTGGCTATCTGTTAAAAAAAGGTGTTAGCTGCTTGAGAGGTATGACCTGTTTGAAGAAAATGAGGGCCGAGGTGGAGTTTGTGGTCACATGTGTCCCTCATTTATGGTCTTTGGATTTAAGCTAGATTTTAGCAGGTTGTTAAATAGAGTTGATAAAACTGTTCTCGTAGATAACAGTTCTCTGTAATAGATTCTGTTTTTTTCTAATACATATGTTGCTAGGTTGTTAGGTCTGACAATTTTTTTTGGAGAGAACTCTTGGAAGGATGAATCTGAGCTGAAGATCAGAGGAATGAGAGATTGAGAGAGACCCGTGTCTTAGCTTGGTGCATGGTCTGTTCGTTTATGCAGATGTTATTTTCTGGTTGAATAAAATCTCTGGAATTTTCTCTCATTTTCTTCTTCGTTTTGGCCCCATGGATAATCTTGTATCCGTTAAGGAAGCTGCTTGCAAAGTCTGATCGGCAACAGCCTCCATAGGCTATATATATATATATATATATATATTGATAATTTTTGAAGTTCATCAGAGCAACACGAATCAAAATTAAAGTTCAAATCAATTTATCTAATGCGAGAATTCAAAATACTGATCCTATGTAAGTTCCCTCAACAAGGTTGCTAGTTATTTTGCTAATGGACCTTATTTTGGATCCTATGTGAAAGCCCTAACAAGGTTGTTAGTTATTTGCTACGGATCTCTTCTTCTCAAAGTGAAGAAAAGTTTGAATGTGTTTCACGCCATGTTCGAGCCCAAATTTAAGTCCACATCTTTGATTTCTTCTCGTAGAAATTTGGACCATAATTTGCGGTAGAAAACTTTTAGTAATTGAATAGCACCCGAAGGAAGGGAATTCTAGAAGATGACTTCAAATCTTATAGCAGGGGATAGTATCGACTCACTGACTAAGTTCTAAATGTTGAAGAAATATACATGATCGAGCTCGCATCTTACCTATAGAAATGGGAATTGCACCTGCTAAGTTGCTTACACAGAGAGGGGTTAGGAGGGAGAGGGAATCTAGATATATATGTATGCATGACTACCAAATTTAGGCACTTTCTTTTTTCTCAAATACAAGAGGCAAATCTTCCGTCTCCAAAACACCCAAATTCAACATTGTCGATGGTCATAGAATCGCAGCATAGCATAGCAGAGAAACCTTCAAAGCTTTTTCAAGAAAGATAAGTATTTAAACATAGTAGAAGAATCACTAATGGTGTCGCTAACCAAATTTCTGGCCGGCTAAACTCTTTAGTAATATATATATAGTTTGGCAAATGGTGTCGAGGAATGGTATATGCTTCACCCCTCTCGTGTCTCAAATTCAAATTCCTAATACGGAGGAGTAAGAGATAAAGAGACAAATAGATGGAACTGGGCTCTAAAACCCGCTTGGTCGGTTTCTTGGTTTTAGCATGGTTCTTCGCAAGTTAATTAGTACTTTGGTCTAATAGCATATGATTTTCTCACTTTAGAAACATGCTTTCCGGTTTTGAATCCTTTTCAAAGAGGATGTTTGTTTTGTTAGCAAAAATTTCTATGATCAAGTTGAGTTAGATATTTAGATGAAGCTGATTTGTTTATATATATTATATATTCATGTCTTGGGTGAATAATAGGGCAAAACAAAATAGTAAATTATCTTTGAATACATTAAAAGCAAAGTCTTCCCTTCTATTACCGAAATAGTGAAATTTACTTTCAAATCTTATATCGGGAGCCACATAAAAGCATACAAAGATCTTCAAACAATGCTTATCGCCTCGGCACGATTCGCATAGGTCACTCTTCTAAAGAGTAGCCATTTGACAATTTTGTCCACAAGATCAAAATATGCATCACACCAAGATCTTCTCATTGCCAATACAAAATAGGGAACTAAAATGCCCATAGCAAATCCCAAGCCAATGCACAAATAAAACCATTGATCAATATAGCCACCATCGATTTTGTATTCAACAACACTTTGCCTTTTATCCGAATCTTCATCCTAACATTTTATGATTAGAGGAGTTCCACAGAGATTTTGATTTCCAGCAAAAGCCAGCTCTGTGAAAGTTGACATTTGCCTAATAAAAGGGATCTTATTGGAGAAATTGTTATTCGACAAGTTCAAATAACCCGGTGGATGATAAGAAGGACACGCCAAGGAATGAGGCCTAAAAGCTTGTTACTTGACAAATCAAGGAGTGATAGTCGACGAGTTTTGAAAATGCTTTCGTGAATTGCCCGGATGATTCCATGACAAGTTCAGAAACAACAAACCAAACACTTTTGTTATTCCCTCGGGAAATTCTCCACTTAAATTGTTGTCGGATAGATCTATGCTATCAACACTGAAAGAATCCTCGCAGCATATTCTTAGAATTGGCCATTTTGTAAATCATTACAACCAACCTTTTTCATATCGAGCTTTGCCTCTAGATACAAAGAAGATATACTATATTATGGTCCCGAGCCATGGCTTTAAGCTCAACCAAAGTTACGGAATTTCGACCGCGATCGCTATGCAAGATCCAAAGACATGAGAGTCAGTCTCGTGATGTTTTAACAATTTAATTGACGTTGCTTTGGCCTCAAATGCCTAATTTTGAGATTTCAACCCTCCAAATTTCCATTTTTCCATGTTTCAACTCCTAAAAACTTCTAATCCTTTCCAACTACTCTATAATCCTTTATAGAAGAGGAGGTTAAGCAAAAAAAATCAACTAAAATAGCCAAGAAACTGCGAGAAAGTCATGTAAAAATAGGAAACAAAAATCATAAAAATCATAAAATATATATTTGACATATGGTGCGCTTCACTTAAAATCTACCAAGGCCCTTAAGAGACTTTTGTGCCTTAGCACCTTGCTCCTCAAATAACTATGTATTTAGTCGAGGAGTGATTATTTGCCAGGGCTGCTCTTTTTATTTTATTGTGGGCCTTATGTTATCTCATACATACCATATCCCTAACTTGATTTACAAGAACCATCATTAATATGATTGACGTTATTTTTTCCCGGTTTCTTTAGTATTTAGAATATGCGTATATTTACAATTAGGGATCTCAAAGATCAAGTAGTTTATATCTTTTGATATCATGGGTGTTGATGACTAATTTTTTGTCGGGATTTGGGAGGATAAACCGACATTAAGGTTTTACTGATGAAGGGAAAGCAGCAAGATTCATGATACTAAATTTTCACATTTTATTGAACATTTCTCTAGAATATATATGCTTTTCCCTAGAATTTGGTGCTCAACTTCCTTAATTTACTACAGTTATGGGAAAAGTGAAAGATTTCCTAGGAGTCATACCGGTTAATAAAAGGTCGGAGCTTGATGCAAAGGTATGCATATGAACATGATGAGGAAAACTAAATTGTTTCGTCTCTAGCTTCCATGCATTTCTATTTTATTTCTAAGATTATAATGTACTGATTAAAATGTAGGACAATTCTTGTGAGAACTATGATATCGAGGTGCTCAATGGAAATAAATCTGAATACATTGAGATGGTAAATGAAATATGTTGTCTTTGTTCTAGTTTGTTTTTTCATTTTTTTTTTTTAGTTTATTAACTATAACAGCTAATGGGTTGTAATTGTTTGGGTGCATCGATCCAATCATAGGATTTGGTGCTGAGTATTGCTGATCTCAACACTCCAGAGGCTGTGGCTGCAGCTGAATCTTTTTTTTTTTTTTTGATAGGCAAAGAAAACAATATATTAAAAAGGGCGAGCCAGCACAAACTGGCACCCATGCAGTGGGCATCACAGGCGAGACAAAGGCCGAATAATGCACAAAAAGGAAGGCTACAGACAAAAACAACCAACCCACCGTACAAGCTACATACAGAACCCAACACTCCTCTTAAAAGGAAAGGTTCACATCAGAATCATAGTTACCCACTTACAAAAGACCTTAAAAAAAGGACTTCAAAATTTGTCAAACGCAGAATCGTATGTCCTCAAACTCAACTTTGTTCCTCTCAATCCAGATTGCCCACAACAAGCCTTTTGTGGGAGCTGATCTACTATAGCTTTGCTTCTTTTTCGAGAGAGTTTAATCTCACCCATTACCGTGCTTCAACTGTGTAAGGACAAACCTATCCGCCTTCCGAAGTTGAAAATAAAGTAGTCCACAAGCCCCAAAATCTTAGGGTAGTGGATAAAGAGATG